>JAQFVV010006227.1:7390447-7760997 GCA_028023455.1 Epiperipatus broadwayi
TTCATCTGGAGATCCTTTACCTGGTGTTTTATTACCGGGCCCTGATGTCCTGTGGTCTGCCATATAGGAAAATGGTTGGTCATTTCTCTTTCTTTTTTTAGAAAAACTGATGGGATTAGAAAGACACATTGAATGTGCGTCTTTCTAATCCCTTCTCCTTCAACTCTCCCCGCACTAACACATATAGCACATCAGTCTCCAATAATTTATTTCCAAACTTTTCCTTTTATATTAAAATTTCGAATTGAATGAACATTATGTCATGGTGATGATGATCATTGAAAGTGCGTCTTTCTAATCCCTTTTCCTTCAACTCTCCCTGCACTAACACATATAGCACATCAGTCTCCAATAATTTATTTCCAAACCTTTCTTTTTATATTAAAATTTCGGATTGAATGAACATTATGTCATGATGATGATGATCCTCTCATTGAGGTCCATTTTCTGAGGGATTTCTTTTATTGACTATTCTGTTCCTATTGTTTTTCTCTCCTATCTGATCTTAATTATACATTTTGAGATGCCCAAGGGCTAGTTTACTTTAACTAATTGAAAATAATCATTTCCATTTTACACAATAGCATTAATTAAATTATATGCGTTCTTAAAGATATATTTTTATCTTTAAGTTTTTTTTCTTCTGAAAATTTAGTTTTAAAATACTTTTTTTTTTCTTTAATAAAGTTTTCTTTTAATAATTTTCCATCTGTGCGATTTTATACATATATATATGAGTTTAAGATGACTTAATTTTTAATTTTTAAAACAAATTTTTATTTGCGAACTTTTATTTTAATTTCTAATTTTATTTATAAAAAAATAATGTGATGGCATGTGTGCCCATTACAATATATTATATAGTTTATATTTCAGTATTTGTTTATGGTGCACATAATACCACCTTATATTTTATTTTCATAATAAGCAAAGGAAATTCATTATGTAAGCATTATATTATGATAGCTCATAATACAAAATTTGGTTGGGTTGCATTTAAAACCACCTTATATCTCATTTTCGTACTGAAATAAAGGATACTTAAATGCTTTTACTCATTATAAATATGAAGTATATAGAGTAATTTGGAAAGAAATTATTACACCAGTTTAACATTTAGAAATGAGATATTTTGGACTACTCTGGACACTTTTAAAGTTTTAGATAGAATACAAAAAGAAGTAAGTAAATGTACTGGATAATAAAATATAGACAACATTAAGAAGAAATGTAACAAATATATTTTTTAAAGAAGAAATTTGAAGCAATTTAAAAATGCTTGAAAAGTTACAATATATAGTTAAAAAATAGTTTAGTAAAAATATAAACATATCAAATTTAAGCATAAACAGTAAAAATAGTATTTAATTGAGTTATGTGGAGAGAGTAACAAACTTGTTAGGGTAAAAAAAAATGTGTATAATTAATAGATAGATTATAAATAAATAGTTTTAAAAATGAAAAGAAAATAGGTGAATTGGTAAGAAAAAAGTATAGTTATGGAAAATAAGTGTAATTTTAAAAAAGATTTGAAGTTATGAAAGAATAAAAATATGTACAAAATATGAAAGGATTTATGATAACTTTAGAGAGAGTTTATTGTTCTTTTAGATAACAAGAAAAGCAGATGTGGTGTACTTCTGTAATAAGCTACCATCAGCAGCTTACTCTTTCTTTCATCACAACTATTCCTACTAATGTAAACTTTAGTAACTAATAGATGGCAGATGATAATGTGGAATAAATTCCTACCTAGTGTTCTTCTATCCAATATTTTAGTCTAGTTTCTAATTTATGGTTTTCACCAGTAAGAAACTTTGAATCTTGGAACTGCACCTGGAGTTTTAAGATCTAATGCACCTTCTTCCTAGAAGCTATCATTTACTTCTATATTTACTATCAAGCTATCAACCCAAATTGAAAGTGTTTTTACTCTAATCCAATTTTCCTGTATAGTCATATAGATTTGAAATTAGTTCAATATCTATATATTATGATGTCCTTAATTTTTTAGTATTATTCACTTCTACTCCATGGCTAGTTTTGGTGAAAGGCCAATAAAATATCACATGACTCTCACACATTGTTGTTTCTGCAGCATATTCTTTTTCTTTCACTCAGCTATGCTATATAATGTAAAAGCTATAGATATTCTCTGCCACCACTGCAGCTTATTTATATTGGTAGATGAGGAAAGAGTATTAATGAGGTTTCTGTAATTTCTATAGTGTAATTCATTCACTAGCTAATATTTTGGTCCTGTGCCAATAATTCCTTGTCTTTATTTTTTCTCATTCTTGATGAGTAGATAGTTATACAATAACCTTATAGAAGGAGGAGGAGATCCATTTACCATTATAGTAGGCAGTTTGCTGCACTTCTGTTATAGTAAATTAGCTATGTATAAGTCAGTTAATTTCTAAAAATCATAAAGGCAATGTCTGTGTTTGTAGATTATATATATATAAATTATTAGATGTATATATTTAAAAATATAATAATAATATACAATATGACCACCAATTCCTATTTTAAGTAAGCAAAACACATTAACTGGTAACGAGGATAAAAAAAAATGGTAGATTTTTTGAGGAATTTAACTGGTTAATATGCATAAACTGTTTTAGGATCTTCCTAAGAGCCAATGGCATTACGAAGCCTGAAATCAGATTAGTGATGCTAATATAATGTGTATGATTCATCAACATATGTTATATAACATATAATAACGACATTCCACTCTTCTTACACTTTAAAACAAAGTATATTTATTATTCTTTACAGTTTCGACTGTTCCTAGCAGTCTTCGCTAAAACAGTCGAAACTCTAAAGAATAATAAACATATTGTGCTTTAAAGTGTAAGAAGAGTGGAATGTTGTTATTATATGTTATATATAAAAAGCAAAAATAAAAGATAGTGGAAGAGAACATATAAGTTATTGCAAGCAGAGCCTGTACATCCTCTGAAATGCCATATGAAAAAACAATCAAAAATCTGCTCAATTACAGCATTATAAATTCAATTTATAATATCATATAAACAAAGAAAAGGCTTTAGATTTCAAAACAAAAATAAGAAAAGTAATACTTGTGAATTTGATAGGTTCATGGGTGAAATACATAGGTTTATTTATGACTTTAGAAACTATGATTTACATATCTAACTGCTTAAGAATGCAGAAACTACATTCACTCATTCTTAGACCAGGCAACTCTTGCCCTGAAACTAAGCAAATAGCCATACTATTAATGTCGGGCAATTTATGAATGCCACAAATCTATGAAACAGTTATAAAAAAAATCCTAGGTAAGTCATAAGGTAAAGACCCATCATAAGGAAAAATTATGTTAAAAAGTGTTCCCACTGAAATAGCAATCGTAATCCAGTAACTTGTCATTTTTTTGAAAAAAAATAAACTTGCATAATTTGCTAAAATTAGGGCATTTAGAAAGAGCGTGCTACTGCCCATTTTTTTTTGTAAATCAGGTGGGAGGTAGGGCTAGTAATGATGGGCAAGAAATAAAGAACCTCAGTAATGCAATTAAATGTTAATACATGGAAACAATAATTTTCATTAATATAACAGTCTTACAGTTATGGAACTAAGGTTCAATCATTTCTACAGTTTCTAAAAAAAAATTTGAAAAAAATAAAACAAATTGCAGTCGGCTCCAAATTTAGTAATTTGATTTTCAGGGGAATAAAATACAATTGATAGGAAAAGGCATGGGAAATGTACATGGAGGCAAATTTAATAAGAATTTATCCCAATTACCATAGTAAACTGCATAGGCAAGAATTCCTTTGAGGATCTGTCAGTCAGATAGGTCACATAATAAAATGCAGAACAAATTTTTTGACAGTTTTTATAGGATGCAACTTCACAATAAAATTTAGTCGACCAATTGTTGGAACAGACCACTTCCATTTGCACTGTAACTTAACATAGAGGAAAAACTATACTGCCTCTAAGTTCCAGAAATAGTAGAATTGATTTTCCAATCTAAGTAGACTAACCTCATTGTGTCACTGATATAAAAGCAAGTGGCAAGATTAAAATTGAAATTCTTACAATTGCACAATAAATAAGGCCTTAGTGGACAACTATTCATCACTATCCACTAAACAATTAATGCTGTGATTTATGGAAGAAAAGTTTTTTACAAAAATATCTAAGAAATGCGTATTTTAAAATTTCTGTTGTTATAAGCTATTATAACTCATTAAGTATTTTCAATGTAAGTAAACCAACATTCTGGATAAAAATGGCTTCAGCCATATTCCAGTACTCATTAAATAAATTAGCATTCAGTTCTGCCTTACTTTGATGATTTTTCTTCTAATAGCTAAATGATTAAAATAAACTACAAGCTAATGTAGCAAAGTCTTTTATAAAAAAATTTAAGACTTTTGAATTATAATTACCAAGAAGAAAGGAAAATTCAGTATTAGAGAAATTAAATTTTTTTGATTATAGATAAATTAATTGGAAATACATCCCACAAAGAATAAGATTAGGACAATCTTAGAAACTAAAATGACCGCAAACATGAAAGAACTGTAAGTTTTCTTTAGACTTTGGGAACAACTATGAAAAATTCATTCATAATATAACTGAATTCATATAACCTTTATACAGAATACTGTTTAATGGATAAAATTGAGATGGACAATAGAACAGGCATCAGTTTTTAAAAAGGAACAAGTGTCATGTTTAGAATACTACATTTTTGGTAATAGCTTAATAATACCCTATGTTGCATCACTTGTAAAGATGATAATATTTACTCATAACAAATAAAACAGTTCACAAAACAGATGGCATTTACTATGCAAATGCTAAGCAAGAGTAAGCATAAATTATATTTAAATTGACAAAAAGATTCTAAGCACAATCACTGATCATGACACCTGAAATAATATGTAGTCGCATCTAATTTGCTCCAAATTTCATTAAAGTATAGACAGCTTAAAGAGATCTTGCATGCAATCTGCCTACAAAATAAGAATAAACTGAGGAGGACAAAGAATTAAAAATA
This sequence comes from Epiperipatus broadwayi, assembly GCA_028023455.1. Lineage (NCBI taxonomy): Eukaryota > Metazoa > Onychophora > Udeonychophora > Euonychophora > Peripatidae > Epiperipatus > Epiperipatus broadwayi. The sequence goes on from JAQFVV010006227.1 coordinate 7,395,489, forward strand.
ACAGAAATTATTATAGGTAGTAAAAATTTTAATTATAAAATAATGAAAGAGTGGAACAGTCAGAATCAAAATTACAAAAAAAAACTTATAAATGGATAAAGTCAGACTGGCCAAGAATTTTGCTCAAATGCTATTCAAAGCATGCTGCATCTGACATAATGAACCTTTATTTGTTAATAATTATATCACTTGGTAATCACATATTATAATTCTTACTAAAAATCTCAATCAAGTCTTACATCTCCATCAACAGGGCCACTATGGAATAATACTGATGAAAATGCTTATAAGATATTATACTGACAGATAGATACCAGAAATGTTGGCAATAAATTATAGATATTATGTCAACTTAAGTATTTTATAATTATAGAAACTATGCAAAAATTATGAAAGATCCATAGAGTACCCCAGATGAATGTGTCTGCTAATAGTATAGCATTCACCTCTGAGATATTGATTTGTCATTTTCATTTCATTCAGAAATTAATGACTCAGCAAAGTGCATAACTCTAAAGGCCAAAAATCTTATTGGTTTGGAAACAAATGAAATCTGGAGCATCTATATTAGTGCAATAATTCATATCTATAACAGTTCTTGGAAAAAATCCCTATAGACATACTTATGAGAGTTAAGCTTTGCAAACTTTAGAGATAGCAATGAGATGGAAGAATTGTCCAAATAAAGCTAAATGGGAAATAAGTTGATATTATGCATAGGATGCCATGCAAAAACTAAATAGTTGCCAGTTATTGTTACAAATATATTAGACAGCTGAACAGAAAACAACTGATATGTTCTGAACAATTCAGAGATTTTAATGACTATATCATCAGGAAAATGGAGAACTGTTTAGTCCAATTACCAAATCATTTGTCAATTCAAGGAACTGATTGGCAGGATGGCCAATGACTAAATCATAAGTCATTCAAAAATTCAATCAATAGATACATGGAAAGCTGAATCACAAAGAGCCAAGTCAGAGAAGTGATCAACATTAAGACCATTGATCGGATCACAAATGGATTCCAGAGAGCTGATTAATAAACTATATGGAGAACTGAATGACCAGATCAGCAGATTTAGACATAATCAATTATACCTAGTGGACCAGTATGACATCAGAGTAAGGCACCACAGAGCTAGATGGCCCAATAATATACAGGATTACCAACCACATGATTTACAGACCTAAACAATTAAGGGTACCAATATATAAAGTTAGTTAAAAGTCACAGATATGATTCTACATTTAATAGATTTATTTTGACAAGAGGGGGACAAGTGTCAGTACAATTTGAAAATTAATGCCATAGAGTAATTAGTGAATTGGCTATAAATTTGGGTCTATTAATAATCTCGTCGTCGTTAACTTTCTCTCATTTTCAATGACTGTTTTAAATATTACAGTTTACAAACATCACGCTATATAAAAATGATTTATTTAAGTAACTTATTGTAATTTTGTAGAGGGGGGGAGACTTTTCCATTATAGTAATCAATATATTCCAGTTTCTTCTCTCATGAACTATTCATGTCTATTAATTAAATTGTAGCAGCCACAAAGGCAAAATTAGAATAAGGACTTGGATTGAAGAGAAAGTATTGAATATTTATTTTTGAAAAGTAGGATATTGAAGAGTAATTTTTATTTATTTAGATCTTTTTATAACAAAAATGATTAATATGAAGATAAGGGTTTTAGTGAAATGTGTTAGAAGAAAAAGAGATAAAGCTGAAAAAAAAAAAATCAATATCATAATGATAAAGAAATAGAGGATTTTATTGTGGTATATAATGGTTCTGAGGGACAAAAGGTTTAATTTATCTAATAGGATTTCTGTATATGTTGCCTGCACAAAAAACTTCTAATTTCTTTTAAGGAGATGCCATTTTACATCACATCAATAAAATTATAAAATATAGTTCTATAAAGTATTAATTGTATAATTGATTTTATATATATATATATTGGTATTTTCTTATAACATGGTATTAGTGAAATTGTAGGTAATATTTAGTATAAATTTATAGTTATCTTGTAGTCCTTTTCACTTGAGAAGTCTGTTTTTAGCAGTGAAACGAAAGTTTATTTTCTTTGGCTAGTCTGGTTTAGTTGTGAATTTGAGGTCATTTTGATTATTTTATTGATTAGTTTAGCTTTAGGTTTTTAATGTTTATATATGTACTCAATAAATTGGTCATAAAATTGAAATAGAGCAAAAATGATTTGGTAAAGTATTTTATATATTTATTGTGATTGCATTATTAACTGTAGTGTGGGATGTTTTTTTTGTATGAAAATTTTTTTATTGCAATCTCTTTTGCTTTAATGTATAAATGTATACTTTATAAAATTTTAAACTAACTTTCAAATTTATTTATTTTTTGTTAATTTTCAACTTGGTATTTTTTTTTTTTCAAATCAGATTAAAAATTTAATCATCTTTAAAGGCATTCAATATTATTTTTAATAGTAATTATGGATTCAAACCAATTATTGTTATTTATTAATAATAATATATATGTATTCTCTCACACATATAGTTCTGTAATACAATTTATTTAGTTGCACTTAAAATTGAATTCTATATATATATAATAGTTATTCAAATTTTGCTTGTAAAATCTGATTTAAATTTATTTATAATTTTCCAGAATATTTTTTAAAAATTATGTACTTGTATAGGTGCGAGATGTAAAATGGTATATTCAAAATTATTTTAAAGATTCATGTGTGTGTGTGTGTGTGCACAGCTAGAATTATTTTCTTTAAATATGTATGTTTGAAAATTATAAAATATGAACATATTTAATTAGAATAATAAGAATGATTTAATAAAATTTATTCATGGAAGATGTCAGACATTAAGACTCAGGCTGAAAAATAAGGATAGAAATCTGATGAAAAATTAGCAATTAGAATTAAGAAAATATATAGCCATATTATGAATGGAAAAAAATAATAATAATGAAAAGTCAATAAAACTTCTAGAGAATTATTTTTTAAAAAATAGGCAGAGGTTAAAATCATTCTGTAAAACTTTCCAATTGCCAGAAAAGAATATTTAAACATTTATTTTGAGATTAAATGATCTCTGCGAACATTTTGAAATGGCAGATAAACAAAAGTATTTTATATAATATTAGACTTGAAAGATTTATCTAGATAAGGTAAGAAGAATTTTAAAGCTTTAGAAAGACTGCAAAATATACAAGGAACACTCAAAAATTAACTGAAAAATTTAAAATAAAGAGAGTGCTGTTGATGATGAGAAGAAAAATGATAATGAAAAAAAAAAGATAAATGAGATAAGGAAAATAATAGTTTACTTGCAAATGGAAAAAATACACAGCATATCCTAATGCAAGAGAAAGAGAAAAATAAAATACAGATAACCCTTCTATAACACCGTAGATGTGCTTCTAGAAAATGCCATGTAGTGTAAAACTGTTATACAACACCCAGAGTCAATACAAAAATGGGATTAGTTTCCAAAAACTTATTAAAAACAAATATTTTTTTAAAATCCATTCAAGTGACTGCATTTTTATTTAAAATATTAACATGCATAACACAAAACAAAAAGAAACAAATTATAACTATTTTCATTTTAATAAGCTTAATTTAATAATTTTCTTCCTCATTACTACTCAGTACAACAAATGTAAATGTTTTTTTTTTTTGTTCAGACGATATCATCTTCACTCATTGAATCCTTTTTATCATTTGCATCTTCTGCCTCTTTAACAAATTTGTAATTTTAGTTTTTTTTTTTTTTGGCCCTTACAAAGTCATTGTAAATTTCATGATATGGAGATAGGCAATTTTGCAGCTCCCTTTTGAATTTTTGGCTCCTTTTAGCAGATGAATCTACATTCAAGAAAAATGATTCTAGATTTTTAGCTAAGCTTAGACCTTCCCATAATTTTTTTAATGTTAAATTATTAACTTCATAATCTTAATACTGCTTCTGATGGCATTTTCAGCTAATACACTTTACCAATTTCTTCTTCTGTCAATAAATCTTGAATATTCTGAATAATCATATCCTCAAAATTATGACCTCCGATCGATTTAGTAAGTTCTAATATGCCACCAATTTCAGTTTCTGAGGATTCAAACCTATTTTCTATTTCAATTGATGATGGTCAATTTTTTTGCCAACATGCATTTAATACTGATGTTTTTTAGTCTTTTCAATGATAAGGATATGATTTCAATACAGTGCTTAATTGAAAATTATTGATCTTGATTCATTTATGTTTAAAATCGACTGTAATGATCTTATGATATATTAAGTTTTAAAGTTATAAATAATGTCTTGATCCAATGGCTGGAACAACAAAATAGTGTTTAGTGGTAGAAACACCACTTGGATGTTGGGATGACTCAAATCTTATGAGTGATCTAGAGTCTTATCTAATAGTAACAGGACCTTGAAGTCCAAATTCTTCTTTTTTAAATAATTTTTAATTAACTTTTAATCTTGGGCAAAAATACTTTAAAAACCATTGTCTAACTAAATCTTCAGTTACCCAAGCTTTTGAATTTACTTTCCAATATACCAGTAAGTGTTTTTATTTATGCCTTTTAAGTGCATAGGAATTTGAAGACCTATGAACAAGCAAGGGTTTTGTCATAAAGTCTCCTGATACATTATTACACAAAAGTAGCATTACTTGATCTTTAGATATCTTAAATCTGGGTGCAATTTTTTTTTGTTTTAATATAAATGTTCTATTAGGCACCCCCCCCCCCCTAAACTTGATGGGTGTATTTTTGTTCTATGATTTTTTGAATTTTTTTCTTGATACTTCGTCGTAGCTTCATGATCAGCTGATGTAGATTCATCTTGAATTCTTGTGCTAAGAATTGCAAAATGCTTTTTGAATTTTTCAAACTAAACTTTATTTGCCACAAAATCTGGACTGACATAAGATTCTCCATTTTCTTAAGAGCTTTTTGTTTAATGATCTTTCCATGCAATGCAATCCTTTTTTGGCAGCTATTATCAATCAAAATGCTGAGTGCATTTTCTATTTTCTCAGTTATTGGTGCATGGGGATGAGTTGCATATTTTACAGATATTGAAGATCCTACAGCAACTGCACTTCTAATTTTCTTTTGATTTTTTTTAATGGTTTGTTCTGTTGCTTCATTTAAGTTTAGATTTTTGCAATGTGTGATGCTTTTTCTCCTTTTACAAGATGATTCAAAATTTGTATTCTTATATCCAGAGAAATAAATTTTCTCTTAAATATTATTTTTTAATTTTTATCAGACATAATTTGGGACTGAAATTTAATTTTCCAAAAATTAATCTTAAAAAATAAAAAGTTATTCTTTAACACATACCCAAAAAAACTTAAAATAAGTTCCTTCTAAAACAACAAATACTAGGGGTTTTTTAAAATAATATTTTCTGCAGTCCATGAACCGAATACTTGAAATACAAAATACACCATGATGTGCACTTAACTCAGAGAGAGAGAGTCTTGATGAAATAAAATTTGGGTATTCCTTTAATTGTATTTATTTTTATATGTGTGTATACAGATGTATTGAGTTCCCGTAGTATGTAATTTAGATTTCTAAATGCATAATGCAGTAGTGGAATTTGAGTTTAAAGTCATAATGTTATCTACAAAAAAAAAAAAAAAGGAAAATTTTATTAGCCTGGTTTCAACTCTAAACATTTATTTTATTTATCTCATGGCAAAATCTTTAAGATTAATACAGGCTATTCTTAATCTAAGGATGATACAATAAAACTATTGACATATAAATTATGTTAGTGATTTATTAATAAAAGTATATAAATAGTTTTATGTGATAGCAATAGTAAAAGAAAATATGTATTGACAAATTTATTTATAAAATTTTTATTTTTTTCATACAGTTTCAAAATAATCTTTAAACATCAACAAATACTACTTTAAACTATTATTAAATTATGTGTATTTATATGTTGGCTTGATTAAACAATATTAAATTATATATATATATATATACAAAAGAAAACATTATTTTAAGATATTAAATTTATTTTAAACAGGTATTCAAATATTGATTATTATATGTAAAATAGATGAATAGGAAGGAGTGTCAACTTTATTTAAATGTAAGAATATATTTTGTATTCTTATTTGTAGATTTATGCTTTATTATTTTAAAACATACAAAAAATATATTTTATAAAATCTTGTAAAATCATTTTAACAGCAAGCATGGAACATCTGTTCATTGGAAAAGAACTTTTATAAAGTGAACAAATGAATGGATTTGACTCCGAATAAGAAATTACTATGTAAACAGATGTAATTAAAGATTGCAGAATAAAATTTTAGAGAAACATATCCAGGAGATAACATATTAAAGAATCTTCAAGAATATCAATTTCTTTGGATGTTCAACTTACAGATGTATCAGATTTACCTGTACAATATATACATTAAATAATAGAAGTACAGTGGTTTACAAGGGTTTCTGCAAATTTCTGATAATGATAGAGCAAAACCATGTTATAGGTGGCATGTTATATTAGGATTTCAGCAATTTATCAAGTTTAGAGTGAAACTGTGTTGTAGGATACCATGCGGTAGAAAGGTTACCTACACATATTTGTGAATTATATTTCAAAATAAGATATAATGTAAAATCCTGTAATATCAAATTAAGTTGCATCTATTGTAAAAAATGAGATATTTTACTAAAGAGCATCAAACAATATTAATCTCTAATGCTAATTGCCCAAGATGGATGGAATGTGAGAGGAATCCAGTTATGAAATATCCATTCAGCAAGGAATAAATGATTCTCATTTGTTAACAGTAAATAAAGTTAATAAGTAATAGAATAAAAAGGAAGAAATATCTACTGTTAATAATAATAAGAATAAGAAGAATGATATTATTAAGAAAATTGATAATGAAATTTCTGAGCTTGAAATCCTTGAATTAAATATAAGCAAAATTTATTTTTAAATATATGGATTGTATAATTTGAAGAAGCAAATTATAATACTTGTATACAGAGCTTATAAAACAGAAAGCTATAAAAATGATATACTCAAATTTCTACAAATACATTGAGTTGTATATGTCAAATGTGAGTTAAATAACATTTTCAGATTCCTTCCCCCTGGATTAACATGAACTGAAAATAAAGAGTAGACTATTTTAGGAGAAAGGTTATTATATATTAATTAAAAAAAAAAAAATATTGAAGTTTAATTGTAAAAATTATGAAAAATGCAAAATATGACTTAAAAATAGATTATTGAATGATAAAATGAGCCTTAAAATACAGGAGATTATATATCATAGAAGAATGAAAAAGAAAATTTATCTAAGCAATGAATAATGTATCATAGTATATTGTTGCTTTTATACATCCTTTATCCCAATAGAGAAAGTAAACAAATGGTAATGTAATTATGAGTGAAAAAAGAGAAGTAGGAAAAGAGTACTATTATTTAAAGCATGATTAAGAAATATTTTTATAATTGTGTAGATGAAAAGATATGCAAAAAATAGTATTTTATGTAATAGTATTAATGGAAAAGAAACCTGTATAATTTAACATAATTAATAAAAGGACTATAAATATGTTCATAGAAAATTTTATTAAATAAGTATATGGAAGTATTTAGAAATATAAAGGGAATATATTGCAATAATAACTATAATCAAATGGTTTATAGTTTTGAAATATGTGAAAAGTTTGAGCACTAAAAACTGAAGAAACAGAGCTGGATTCACAATTCATAAATCTTGCAAGCTTTACAGTCATCAAGTGGTTTATTGCTTGGGATTTCATAAGAAGTTCAAGCATAGAAATGACATGGCTAGAGCAATGATCTATGACCTCCAGAATCTATTATTCTACAACTGCTCTTAATCATGCAGAACTCTTTTTATAATATAAAACAACATATTTGTCAATAAGTGACTGTTATAGATGAATTAACAAAATTAATTAATCACTACTAGGATCTTTTTTAATTCCTTAATTAGGTAAATGCCACCCCATTTATGTCACCTAGTATAAACTTGATAAATCAGTAGATGTTAGATAATAGTGCTTAATAAATCTTTTATTGATATTGTCACATCCAATATTCCCAAATAGTTTCTATCTTACAGCTTTTATCAATGAAGAGATTTGGATCTGGAAGTAATTTACCTAGATTTTTCTATCTATAGTACTTTTCTTTCATCAACCATCTTTTACTTTTTTAACTAGCCAAAATTGAAAAACATATTAATGATTTCAATGTAAACTAATTTTCTTGTATAGTTATAAAGATTTAAAACCAGATTTGCATCTGCATATTAATAATACTGTTTATAAGCAAATTTTCTTTCTCTAATAGCTTGTTAATAAAACAAGAGTATAAAAGATAATTGCCAGATGAAAGGTGCATTCCTAGTTGCATTGTTTCCAGCTCCATAGCTCATCAATAATAAAAGCCATAAGCTAGAAACTAATCTGGGATATAGATAGAATGGCACTGGATACGGATTTATTTAGCACCATCATATAGCATCTATTGATTCCTCAAGCTTACACTAGATTGCATAACTGGGGTAAAAGAAAGAGAATTCATAACTGGGGTGAGAGAAAGAGAATTTGCTACTGAATGGCATTATGGCAGATAGTTTTATTAAATGCTTTAATGCTATCCTTATGTACTTTTTAAAAATTAACCATTGCTTTTACTATTAAAATGAATGCAACTATAAGTAAAATTCAGAGGCATACAAAATTGTCTTACTATAGTTTGTAAAGCTTGAATATTAATAGGCAAACAAAAAAGTTGGCCTTGAGTCATATGAATATTCTTTTTTTTTTAAATACATATATGAAAGTATTTTTTTTAAAAAGGGTTTCTTAATAATAGAAATAACTCAAATACTATGCATTATTTAAATGGATATTGTTTCAAATTGGGGTATGCTAAAAGTAGATGTATATATATTTGTCATGCACAAAGCTTGTAGGAAAATGAAAATATGTAAAAAAAATTGTAACATTTTTTTTGGGGGGGAGGGTGGGGGTTGTAAGATTTTTTCAATTTTTTTTAAGAAGAATACTTTTATGATGCAGTCACACCTTTATTAAATTGTGATATTAAAAAAAGCATATGGTTTATTGCTTAGGAATTCATAAGAAATTTGAATGCCAGACTTGCAAGTACTAGAATCAATCATGAGATCTCCTGACCTAAGTTGGATGTTCTGTTAACTATGCCAAAATCCTAAAATGTACAGGGTAGATTATGATATGATAATTCTCTAAGGATTAAAGGTTTTTTGCAGCACTAAAAATGCAATTAGGTTTTTTTTTAGATAATGTTATTGACAATGACTATTTTCTAAATACACTCAGTTTCATTATCATAATGTTTTGCCATTTTTTGAGTATATATTCAAATTAACTTATTAAAATAAACTATATTACAGTACAGTATAAAATGAAAAACTTGTAGATTGAAAAATACTTAAGAATCTATTAGTTTTATTTCTTAAATTTACAATGATATTATTGGTTAGTAGATTCTATCAATTATCACATAGAATTTTTTATTTTTATAAAAGAGATAAATTCTTCTTGAGATTGTATCATCATGTAAAATTTAACTCTTATTTGAATACATTTGAATATAATAAACTACTTATCATTATAAGTTTATTATGTATTTATAAAGACTTGATGAAATAATATTTAATAAAAATATAAAAACAATCCTAGGCCTGAGCTGTTTTTATTTATTATTTTTAGACATGTTTAGGTAACTTAACCTTACAGCTTTAATTTGTTGATTAAAGGGGGGGGGGGGCAATATTTTTAATATTATTTTAATTGGAAATTGTTTCCAATTTTTTGTAGTATAATATTTACTATGGAGGAACTGGAGTTACTTAGTCTGCAAGCATTATATGAATTAATCACTTCAAATCTTCAGCCGGATTATGTTATTCCTCATCTTATAACTTATGGAGTGTTAAATAAGGAAAGGGTCGATGAAATTGATGCTGAAGTAAGTTCTACATTAATTTTAATAACAAAGTATTAAAATATGTCTTGATTGTAATTTATATACCTTTTTTTTTTTAGACAACTGATTTAAAGAAGTCTAGAAAATTAATAGAATTCCTGCAAGTTCAAGATACAACTGCTTTTTGGAGTTTTGTTGCATCTTTGCAAGAAAATGGTTATGATTTCTTAGCAAAAGCTATTGAAGATTATATTAAAAATCCTACAAAACGAGCAGAAATGCATAAGAGAACATTTCCTCAGTCAATGGTTTTGGGAGGAGTACCTGCTTTACCTCCATTTTATGTTCAACGTACTGCTTTAGTCAATCGTATTAGGATTGCTCTTAAAAAGTTAAGTGTAGAACCTGGTTGGGTAGTAGTTCATGGAATGGGAGGTTGTGGGAAATCTGTAGAATCAGCAATGGCAGTAAGAGATCCATATTTATTTGGGGAGTATTTTCCAGGTGGAATTTTTTGGATAACTATTGGTCAAATAGAAGAAGCTCGACAATTAATGAAAATGCAAAATTTATGCAGACAGTTAGAAGGAAAACAATTTTATACACCACATAATATTGAGGATGCCAAAAATCATTTGCGAACACTGTTTGTTCAGAAACACCCTAAATCACTTTTAGTTTTAGACGATGTTTGGTCTTCTCGGATAATTAAGGATTTTGATATCCAATGCCGTATTTTAGTTACTACACGTGATCGCACTATCATGGATGATCTGAATGGAAACATTGAAATGGTATCATGTAGTGACAATCAAGAAGGGAGTGGATTTACTTTGGAACAAACTAAAGAACTGTTTGCCAAATATTTGAATTATAAAGTTGAAAATCTTCCACCTGAAGTTGAAGAGTTACATGATCACAGTGATGGGTTACCATTTGCTATAGCTCTTATTGCAGCTCTTTTACAAAAGCATAAGAATCGATGGGAGTATTATTTGGATTTACTCCAGCAACACAAAATGTCCAAAGTTGGAAAGCAGACAAGTATCTCAAAAGTGATTGAATTAAGTGTGAGCAACCTTGAACAAGACCAATACAACTATTATAAAAAATTGATTGTTTTTGATGTTGATATTAATGTTTCTGGCAAGGTAATATTTAAATGTTTATTTAGATGAAAATAATTTTTTTAATACATTAACATTATATTTATATATCTCTTGGTTATAATTCCCCAAAAGTAATAACAACAAAAAATATATATTATCGTTTCTATATATATATATGGAATACTTTATTGTTATTTATATTGAAAATATTTTGATTAACTAAAAAAATAAATTTATTTTCAAAGATTTGCATTTAATTTTCAATTTTTGAAGAAATCTCATAACAAAGTCTGTTACACCCAATCAAATTCAAAATTAATACTGAAACAAAATTCTGGTTTGAGACTTAAAAAAACTTGTTTTAAAAGTAAATTTTCTAGTTGTTTTTTTTTTTTAAAAAAGCTTATTTTTAATTATTAACTGAATCATTATTAAATTGAATGAAATGGAAAAAAAAATGTAAATGTTTATTTTGTTGATCATGAGGGATTAAAATTGGCAAACAAGACTAATGAAAGTTTTTTTGTTTTTTTTTGAAATGTGATAATTTATAAACAAATACAAAAAGATGGGGAGAGGAAGAGCAAATAATTTGTAAGTTTTCTATAGATGGAGAAATTAAAAAAAAATTAATTGAAAATATAAAGTTAAGAGAATAGAAGAAAAATATTATTAATAATGAAAAAAAAGTATATTGTACTTTTCATTAGAATTAATGAGGATATTAAAAAAGATTCTGGAAGAGTAAAATGGTATAAATAAAAAAGGATAAAAAATTATTGCAATACTTAAAGAAAGAATTTTATTTACTTAAATTTATTGAATATATTCCAATATGATTTTGAAAATGCTTAATTTTGAAATCTGTTAATCTTTTTTTTTGTATTTCCATAAATGTCAGATTTTTAAAAAAAAAAAATAATGAAGCTATGCAGATAAAAATATCAGTATTAGTAATTTTGATTGCAATAAAAGCATTGGCCTACTGTTGATGTGACCAAGAGGAAAATTGATTTCACTTCATAATTTCAGCATTTTTTATATTTATAATATTTTATAAGTTTCTTCAAATGTTTTTTTTTTTTATGAAAAATGTTAATTTTTGTTTCATAGAAATGTTAAAACGAAGCATTTATTTATTCAAACTGGTCGATTTTTGTGCTACTTCTTAAACTGTGTTCTGATAACATTTTATCTTGCTGTCATGGTTTTTTTTTTATATAAGCATGAATGGAAGCAACTTTTGAATCAAATCCATATAGTATAAAGAAGTTAGGTCATTGTTTGTTATCATGGCATGACAGTCATTCAAAGACATAAATAATAACTTATATGGATGGCTGAAGGGAGCATGAAAGTCTGTGTTCAAATGCCCTATAATTACATTTAAACTCCCAAGTATATAAATTGTACTTGTATTCAAATATTTTTACTTTCATGGAAACGATTTTAAAATTAAATCCACAAAATAATACAGAATATAAGTTATGTTGGTGTTGGCAAGACTGCAGTTAAAATATATTTGTAACACCTATATAGTATCCTTTTCTGTGTTTTGAGTAACTTATTCAATACAGAGCAATTAATTTACTATTATTCAAGTATTATTAAAAATATTTTTATTAAAATTATCACATATAAAATAAAATCTATCAATAAATATTGAATAATTTATTCTTTATTAATAAGATCATTTGAATGTTATTGATAAAGAATCAATAATAAAGTGAAGAAGACCAAAACCACAATGACAAATTTAAAATATGAAATTAAAATCTGATTCTGTATTTCATTGCATATACTAGCTATTAAAACACAGTACATTAATTATCAGACTGTAAAGAACCAATTTTTTTTTATTTTTAATATCTTTTTTTTGTTATTGCTTTTGTGTCCTTAATCTTGATGTCTGCTGATAAAAATCCTTCTGCTATATCTGACAAGTATGGAATTGATTATTTCTCATTTAAATATTTACTCTTTTGCTTGTAACAAACACCTTTCTTTTTATTTATCTGTTATGAACTACAAAAAAATTAAATTATTTATAAAATTTAGTACATTGTTTGAAAAAATGAAATATTGACCAATCTTCTATTAAAATATTAATTTCTCTGTGCACATTATCAGAAACAGTTTCCCATTATTTACCATCTTCTTATGACAATTTGTCTTAGAAACTCAATATCAGAGATATATAATAAACACTATTAAGATGTAATATTTGTTTTGCTTTCTTCTTTTTTAAGGTACTAAATATACTTTGGGATACAACTGTAGAAGGTGCTGAAGATATTATGGATGAATTTGTTGATAAGTCTTTAGCAATTAAAAAGTACAATGTAGAATCGGATAGTTTCAGTTATGGTTTGCATCAATTGCACTATCATTATCTTAAAGAAAATTGTTCTGATGAACAGGTAAAATATTTATTTAATTAGCTAATTGAAATTTTAATTATTTTGTATTATAACTAATGTTAAAAATTTATGAATTTATATGAAAGTTATGGAAATTAGTTAATGTAGATATGGAATAATTTAGTTAATTTTTTAATGCAATCCATACAATCTTTGGTGATTGCAATTAGCCACACAGTTATCACTTAATTGTATAGACAAATTATTTTACTTTTGAAGAAATTTATAATACAATGAAGTATCGAGTATTTTCATTCTTTTAGCAGGACAATGATTTATGTCAAAAAATAATTTTTCTATTGAACCAATTAGTATATCTTAATTAAAAAGATAAAAAAAAAAAGGAAATCAAAAATTTGCCATCAATAGATCTTCCTTATGAGTTAAGGAGACTTATAATAAGAAAATGAAGCTTCCAGTAAATAGAAAATGATTTTCCGTACAGCAACTCTGAATATTAACTGTTAATTGTACAGTATGAAGTGCTACTTGTCTAAACTATATTTGAGTTCAACAAAGCTTGCAGGGAGTGTGATCACTCTTTAAGAAAAAAGATTCAAGAATTTATCAAAATATGCTTAAAGTTTTATTTATTTTTCAGTGAAAAGTGAAAAGAGTATAAATGTTGAATTTGTATTTTCATGATAATAATAATTAAAATTAAAGTTTAAATGAAGAATATTTTTAAGAATAATTGAAAAATCATATACATTAATAAATTTAAGAATCTTGTAATAATATTTGGAAGCTATCATTTTAAACATTTGATTTCTTATAAGGTTATTATTATACAAAATTTATAAATGATGGACATATATAATTATTATTAGAGGGGTTGAAAAAAAATATTAAAAAAAAAAAAATAATTAAAATTTGTTAATAGAAAATCTACCAAGTGCTATTTTATTAGAAGGATTTAGCACATTTTAAGGCAACAAAGCACAATAAAGCATGAATATACATAATTAATAGAGTAAACCATTTTCTTCCTTAGATTGTGAATAAATAACATTTTGTTAGCAAATAACCAAGAATAGAATGAAATAGATGAATCCATTTTATTCTTATACCATTATCTACATAAACATTAAACTATTTTAATTTATTATTCTGAATATCTACAAGTATTAGTATTGCTCTTAAAAAAATAAGTGTAGAACCTGGTTGGGTAGTAGTTCATGGAATGGGAGGTTGTGGGAAATCTGTAGAATCAGCAATGGCAGTAAGAGATCCATATTTATTTGGGGAGTATTTTCCAGGTGGAATTTTTTGGATAACTATTGGTCAAATAGAAGAAGCTCGACAATTAATGAAAATGCAAAATTTATGTAGACAGTTAGAAGGAAAACAATTTTATACACCACATAATATTGAGGATGCCAAAAATCATTTGCGACACTGTTTGTTCAGAAACACCCTAAATCACTTTTAGTTTTAGACGATGTTTGGTCTTCTCAGATAATTAAGGATTTTGATATCCAATGCCGTATTTTAGTTACTACACATGATTGCACTATTATGGATGATCTGAATGGAAACATTGAAATGGTATCATGTAGTGACAATCAAGAAGGGAGTGGATTTACTTTGGAACAAACTAAAGAATTGTTTGCCATATATTTGAATTATAAAGTTGAAAATCTTCCTCCGGAAGTTGAAGAGTTACATGATCACAGTGATGGGTTACCATTTGCTATAGCTCTTATTGCAGCTCTTTTACAAAAGGATAAAAATGGATGGGAGTATTATTTGGGTTTGCTTCAGCAACACAAAAATGTCCAAATTTGGAAAGCAGACAAGTATTTAAAAAGTGATTAAATTAAGTGTGAGCAACCTTGAACAAGACCAATACAACTATTATAAAAAATTGATTGTTTTTGATGTTGATATTAATGTTTCTGGCAAGGTAATATTTAAATGTTTACTTAGATGAAAATTTTTTTTTAATACATACACATTATATTTATATATATTTCTTGGCTATAATTCCCCAAAAGTAATAACAAAAAATATATATTATCATTTCTATATATATGGAAACTTTATTGTTATTTATACTGAAAATATTTTGATTAACTAAAAAAATAAATTTATTTTCAGAGAAGCTGATCAATAAGAATTGAATTGAATTTTCAATTTTTGAAGAAATCTCATAACAAAGTCTGTTACACCCAATCAAATTCAAAATTAATACTGAAACAAAATTCTGGTTTGAGACTTAAAAAAACTTATTTTAAAAGTAAATTTTCTAGTTGTTTTTTTTTTTTAAAAAAGCTTATTTTTAATTATTAACTGAATCATTATTAAATTGAATGAAATGACAAAAAAAATGTAAATGTTTATTTTGTTGATCATGAGGGATTAAAATTGGCAAACAAGACTAATGAAAGTTTTTTTTTGAAATGTGATAATTTATAAACAAATACAAAAAGATGGGGAGAGGAAGAGCAAATAATTTGGAAGTTTTCTATAGATGGAGAAATTTAAAAAAATTAATTGAAAATATAAAGTTAAGAGAATAAATCTTTCATTATTTAAATAACTTTTACTTAGAAATTCTAAGCTCCTATGGTCTGACAAAACAATCACTTCAGAGCCAAGCAAAAACTGGTGTAAGTTCTGAAATGCCCATACAACTGCTAGGACTTCTTTCTTGATCAACCTTAGCCGTATACATGAGAACATCTTGATTTAACTTATACTGGGCAAAAACTTCCTTTAGAGATTTCTTGGAGCTGTTGCTATTTATGGGATGACTCAGGATGGTGATGATTCTGCCCAACTTTAGGTCTTGTTTCTGAATCACAGCTAAATGATGGTAATCTTTTAAAATATTCCTCTCTAATTCAACATTAATATCTTATTCTCTGTACCAGGATGTTGGGGCACAAAACAGACAGGGTGGCGGCTAAGAACATCAGCAGGGATAATCTTCTACCTTCAACATACACAATACTGTAATTAAACTGTTGTAGGTATAGACTCCACCGAATAAGTCTTTCATTATTTAAATAACTTTTACTTAGAAATTCTAAGCTCCTATGGTCTGACAAAACAATCACTTCAGAGCCAAGCGAAAACTGGCGTAAGTTCTGAAATGCCCATACAACTGCTAGGACTTCTTTCTCTGTTATAGAGTAGTTCAGCTCTGCCCCTCTTAAATGTCTACTTAAAAAATATAATACCTGAGGGCTTTAATCTTCATCAAGCTGATATAAAATTACTCCCAGACTATAGTGACTACTGTCTGTCTGTACAAAATTTTTTTTACTAAAATCGGGGTAAGATAAAATAATGTGCTTCAAAAATGTTTGTTTTATGGTATTGAACTCCCTACTATTCTTTGTGCACCTCCACTTTTCTGATTTTTTTAACAACACAGACAAATATTGGGTATCCTTGGCAAAGTTCTTATATAACTTATGATAATAGTTACATAAGCCGAGAAAGGACCACAGTTGCTTTTTGGTTTTTGATATTGAGAAATCCTGAATAGCAGCAATCTTTTTGGGATGGGGTTTGATACCCTGTTCACTTCTTACATGTCCCAAAAAAGTAATTTCTTTTGCAGCTATTGTACATTTCTCCAGATTTATCTTGATATTATGGGCTGAACACTCCTCAAAGAACAACTGTGGTGTTCTAGATGCTTTGTTAGACTGCTGGAAGCAATGACAATGTCATCCACATACATGATGATCTTTTCTTTCAATTGATTTGAAAAAATCATGTCCAAACATCTGATCAAGCCAGCACCACTGTTAATGATACCAAAGGGCATTCTTGTAAAAACAGAAGTTTGACCCTGAAAGTGAAAAGCTTTATATTTTTGGTCTTCATGGTGTAGTGGTATCTGCCAATAACTGGCTGTCAGATTAAAGGATGAGAAAATTGACTTCTGTTTAAATTTAATTAGGAGCTCATGTACAGGTGGAGGAATATCACATTCAGGAATGGTTATCTGGTTCAGCCTATGAGCATCAAGACATACTCTCACTGTACCATCTTTCTTATAATTACCAAAGGGTTAACATAAGCCGAGGAACACTTCTGAATAATCTCCCATCCCAACATTTGGTCTATTTGTTTTTGTACCTCAGCCTGGTACTGATAAGGCACTGGATACATTTTCTGCTGAAAAGGTTCATTATCTTGTAATTTAATTTGATGAGTATATCCTCTGATTGTACCTGGAACTGTTGTAAACAAGCTATTATAATTGTACATCAGTTGGTATAATTTTTCTCCTATAGTCAAATTGGCAAGGGAAACATGATTAATTTTTGTTCTAATACCAATATCAACTAACATGCTTCGAATGCATAACTATTGACCAGAGAGTTTAGGTAATTCCCATTCAAAAGATAACTGTTCATGTTGACATAAAAATAGTCTATTTTCATAATCTAATGGTCTTCAATCTTTTCACACCTGCGGACTGGTAAAAATAAAGATAAGGTTCCATGGACCAGCAAAAATAAGGATAAGATTTCGCAGACCAGCAGAAGTCTATAGATAAATTTTCTTAAAGATAAGCATAATTGTTATAACTGATCAAAACAACAATGTTAAATATATAAGATAAAGTTTTATATATATATATATATGGAGTTTATATAATAAAAAACTTTTTTTTAAATTTTTTTAGAAAAGTAATAAAAAATGTAATTCTACCCCCCTCCCCCATAAACATCTGTGATAACTAGAAAAACAAATTAATTTATGAATGATTGATTAGATTTTGTTTTCGTTCTGTTTTCTTTTTTTTTTAATTGGGTAAAAATGAGATGAAAAAATAAATAAAAATTGGTTATATTAATTAAAAGTTTAAACTCTTATTATTTATTATTACAAACTTTTTACTGCCCGTCTAGCATGCAGACCTGCAGAAAAGTTCCGCGGCCCAGTGTCGGGCCACGGACCAAGGGTTGAAGAACACTGATCTAATTTACACTTTTTTATGATCATGATCTCTGAACCTATAATGACATCATGAACCAATCCGGAATAATTAAGAAAACATAACCAAACTCAGACTGGTTAAGCCTAAAATTAATCCAAACCTGCTTGTTTGCAAGCTTAGTTCTCTTCACATTAGCTAGAGTCACTTGTATCTGTTTAATGGGCAAGGAGGGTATACAATTATTTACATAAAGCATCTTTTGATATGCTTTTTCTGAGATAATGGAGGCTTGACTACTGGAGTCAATTAAGGCATTTATACTGATCCCCTCCAGAACAGTTATAATGGATAGGTGGTTCACCCAGTTCAAATGGTTCTAGGTAATCCACATCCAGATCAAGGGTATTTAATAACCATATCTCATTGTCCCTCTTATTGTTAGCATATGGCTCCAGCATTGAAGAACTATTATACTAGGACCATTCTAGTTTGGTGATTGAGTCTTACTTTGGGCTTTTTGACTTTTTCAGCACTGTGGGAATTCCACTGGTAGAGGGTTGCTTTTAACTCTAGGAAATACTTTTTTCCCAACACTATCACCAAAATTTCTCAATGATTAATTAGGAGTCCTAGCCCTATAATTATTCCTATACCCATAACTATCAAAATTTCCTATCATTTGTCTGATCACCTATACTCAGACTAGAGACATTATAATTATACCTGTTCTTGGTGCCCTTGGGCCTAGTCTCTGAATCCAGTTCTGAAACCTCTAGAGCATCCAGGATTTCTGATGCTTCTATACTGCGACAATCAGCAGTGATAAGCATTTGCTTAATGCTTCGGGGAAGATTGTGTTGGAGTATTCGCAAGATCTGGTGCTCTGAGAGAGGAAATGCAGTCAGACTTTTCAGCTTAACTGCCTGCCCTCGGAAAAATTGTGTATAGCTGCCCTTGATACCACTACTTTTCCTGAGTAACCATATGGTGCACCTGGTCCTACCTATCTTCACTCCAGAAACATGATAAGATGACACAGCAAAAATCCTCAAAGGTAGTGGGCTTATTAAACAAGGACCACAAACATTCCTTAGCCTAGGCATAAAGATGGTTGCATGCAATGGCCAACTTTTCTCGTTCATTCAACCTACACACGGAAAAGAGTTCTTCCAAAGTATACAAGTATCCTAAGGGTTTCTCCCTGCTCTCCCCACTAAATGCCTTAATTTTAATTAAATATGGTGGTCATGGACTCTCCTGCTTTATATTCCTCTCTACTGATATTGTCAGTCCTATCTACTGATTTTTCAACTTGCGAATTTCTAACTAAAGTGGGCATCCTTTTCTCTGACTGACTATATTCTAATCGATCCCTACAGTCATCTGGACTGATGCTAACATCATTTTGCTTTGAATTTAGGTTTGACTGATTCTGCAACCCTACATCAACGTGATCTCTTAAGTCCCTTATTTTCTGGTATAGATCATCCATCTTGGGGTTCATGTATTCCATGATATACACTTATTGGTTTCCTCGACCTTCTCCAACATGATGCCTAATTCATGTTGATCCATTCTGGGTCCCTCTTCTAAAGAATTTGATTTGTTCCTTTGCACTATTTCCTCCCTAAGGCTATTCATTTGTTTCCCCAATTCTTTTTTAAGATTTTGGTCAATTTGTATGCACTCGTTGACCATGCCTCCCTTAACTTCTCAAATTTCTTTTTCTAAGCCACTAAACTTGTTTTTAATAGTGAGGGTTTGATCCACCCAGCTCAAGGTAGCTTCCTTATATGAGTCCACTTTAGCTACCATCTCCTCTAATCTGATATTAATTCCTACAGAAGTTGTTTTAGTATTTCTTTCGATTCCTTCTGATATGGATTGGGAGACCAATCCATGGACCTCATTCCTAAATAACTCTATTTCTTTTTTATTCTCTTCAATAGCTTGCTCCACTTGAGTCTGTAATGACTGCAATCCTTGACAACCTTCCTGTTTGACAACTTCCATAGATCTACACACTCCTTCTAGTCTATCTTCTAATTAGGTAAACCTATTTTTGCATTCTATATTTGATTTTTCTATTCTAGTTTCCAAGGCCATGATCATTTGGCTGTTGTTTTCAATAGAGTTATCTATCTTTTCTTTTAGACATTTATTATCTTCTCTTAAACTTTCTATACTTTTCTCCATCTTTTGTTCTGAACCTTTATTATCTTCTTTTAGACCTTTAAGCATTTGCATTGCTTTCTTTTCTATCTGAGTCTGGTCAACTTTTGGCTCCTCAGCTACTGTTTCCATGCTTGAGGCCATATTATTGCCACTAACTTTAGAGGCATTTTCCTCTACTTCCTTTCTTCCTTTTGGTCCTTTAAAGAAAATCTTTCTATCCTTTTCTTCAGTGTAAAAACGATTAAATCCAGGGATCAGGGCACCTTCCTCTTCCATAACCTTCTCAGTAGCATTGTTTAGTTCACTCATTTTTCTTAAATTCTTTATATCTCATCTGTGCTCCCCTGGCCACCAAGAACCCACACATCATTTTCTTGTCTGACACCTATCTCTGACTTACTTGCTTTTCACCTTACTTTACCATGCATTACAAACCCAAAGAGAAAAAAAATTATTTAATATCCCTCATTCAATGAATCACACAATAATAATCTACATAGTACATGTCTGTCTGTAACAGCCCAATCTGTATATTCATTTATTCCCCTCGAGATCTGACAGATACTGACAGTCACCAGAATGATTAGCAGTTCACAATCATGAGATAAATAAAAAAATTCAGTCACAGCACTATAATCACACAATGCATCATGAACACACAGAGGACTATCCCAATTTGATCACCTTAAGCTATCACAACCCTTAATTGAATGATGCAAGCTCTGTTGCAATACTCTACTTCTTTTTAAGTCTTAAGGGCTAGAATAGATAAAACTATGCCTTGCTCTCTCTCTCTTGGAGTCTTATGTGGCAAATATCAAATGATGCCCTGCTTATTTTAAGTCTCAGGGGCTATAAAATACATAGGAAAATTATGCCTTGCTCTCTCTCTTGGAGTCTTACGTGGCAAATCTCAAAATGATGCCCTGAATTATAGACTACATAAAACTATGCCTTGCTCTTTCTTTTGGAGACTTATAGGCTGATATTATGGCAGGACTGCTGTTAACTGCTTCATGATAAATAAGAATAACATAAATTGGGTTGGAGCAGTGAATGGGTTTGATCATTCATGGGTTACATGAATACATAGAATTCTCAAGCCAATGACAAAACTCTCCATTCATCATCAAAAACTGCAATCTAACCAACCAAACTCCAACGATCAAATATCAAATCCAACGTCCAAAATCATACTTTTTACAAAATGAACTCTCCAAACACACATGAGATTACTATCCAATAATTCACCTCTATCACTATGCCGGTCCCTATCTGGAAATAAATCATTCTAATGTTTCAAAAAAAAATTCTATTATTTATTTCACCACTATCTCAAGTTATGATTTACATATATTTTAAAAATTAAGAAAAAAAACTAAGTTGTTTTATGACTGTACTCATTTTATCATCATCAATGAAGAAATTAAGCATCATCATCTACAAATCTAAAATAAGCCTATAGGGCCAAGACAATTTTGTGAGATAAAAAAAAATTTCAATCAACCCCCCCCCCCCTTTTTTTAACCACACATCTCCCATCATTCCATATACTACTTTTCTCAGGCAGATAGCATATCTTGGGCTCCTTGGTTGGATTCCCATTGTAATTAATTTAAAACCTAATGCTACCAATATGTAAACTGAGCCCATTCTGACTTCTCATCTCAGATATATGGTAATATATCATGCCCCAGTTGGGCATTCCATTGTAACAAAATTATGTGATCAAAATATATACGCCATTGTACCTAAATTATTAATGGAACTAATGTTCAATTTAAACATTATAACTCAGATAATAATTCAAAAAGTCCTTAAAATCATTGTAGCCAAAATATTAATTATCAAAAGGGCATTGTAACTTAAATTAATTTCTACTTTTTAATACATTGTAGCTAAAATATATCCACTTAATATTTTCACAATATATATAATGTCAGTGTATCTTGAAGGAGAAAAATGATGATGAGATAGATACAAATCAACTCCAAGATAGCAAAATAATATCATAATAATAATGATTAGAAACTAGTCATTTCAGTTATCTGGTATCTGGCCTATTCCAAACCCTAGTTAGGCAGCAATTGTATCCTCAATAAACAATTAAGAACACATTGTAACTTAAGTGAACTATTAAGACATTATGACTTATGAAATAACATCAAGTGGGTGAGTACCTTGGTAACCCAATGAAAATACTTCCTCAATAAATCCAACAGTAAATTTTACCCACTTTTATCTCTTGGTTTTATATTAAGTGAACACCTAAGTGAATAACAAGTGAATATGGCCTATCAGGGTGCCACAAGGTTATCTGAACCTAGACAAAGTTATATTCTATAACCTTTTCAGATGTACCAGGTTTAAAACACTTTGGTCCTTTATTTCTAATAAAATGTAGGATTTTTGATTTTAGACCCATATCACCTTATGCACTAATATTAAGATAAATACAAAACATCCTTAAGCTATAGGGGTGTATATAAAATGCATCAGACAGAAATTATCTATATTCTAATATGATAAATGCATTTTAATACCTTCATAATTTTTACTAGCTCATATTTTACTATTAATTTAGGGTGGTAATTCACTTATTGTTGAATGATGTAGATGATGGAATGGTGGTTATTATAATATCATGAATTCATTATTTATGGCCTTTAAACATTTATCTAGCTCATTAATTGAAAAATGTGATGATGATGCTGTTACTTCAATCCACAGCTTCAGAACTAAGCCTAACATAAAATTTAGTCTTTAGAAATTCATAACTATTTGGCTAATTTTAGCATGTCCAAATTAGAACTTAAACAGTTAATATTCACCAGTGATGATGAATGATCACAACTAATAAAAAATACTCTTAATAAACTATATACCTTGTTTAATAAAACAAATTAATATTTATTACTGCATTACTAACATATACATACAATTTAAATATAGAAATGAAAATTTATATGACTAATAATAAGTGATTATATTGAAATCCTAAGATTAATATTAAATTCTTTCCCCTTTCCCTGAATGAATTGCTAAAATTTTCCATCCACAAGTAAAATATTTCATATAAAAAAAATAAACACTCTTTATGCACACATACTTTTATATCTTTATATGACTAATAATAAGTGATTATATTGAAATCCTAAGATTAATATTAAATTCTTCCCCCTTTCCCTGAACGAATTGCTAAAATTATCCATCCACAAGCAAAATATTTCATATAAAAAAATAAACACTTTATGCACACATACTTTTATATCTTTATACATATGAAGTAGAATGATTAATTAGAAAAAGTGTCAGTTAAATCGAAAAGAAAAAGATTTCCAGAAACAAGTTTTGAATTACTTTTCTCCCACTCTAAGCTATCGCGACTGCTACTCATTAACTCAAAAAAGAACATAATCTAATATTTTTAATGCTGTATTCTTATTATTCTCACATTCATATGCAATTACATACATGTGGAAGTATTGTTATATTACTGTGTATGTGTGTGTTTATCCCCATTATAACAAATATTATTTAAAACAATAATACAAAAAAAAACCTTTTATATAGTAACAAACATTTCATAAATTTAGATTAATATACAATAGTATCCTTTAGAAAACAAAATTCATCAAGAAGTGGGTATAATAACTTTAGCATACATAAAATCATTAATCAAGCTTATAGCTATTATTACTGAAGAAATTCTTGGTTTAACTCAATTTTAGTTCTCAAAGTTCAGACATAAGAAGAGACAAAATTTTATTGCTAACTTTTTTACTAATAGTCCCTGATATAATAAAAGAAAAATATATAATGAAAATTCATATTACCAGTCCCTTTTATTTTGTTGAGGCTTCCAAGAGTTCAAACTCATCTTGTTAAATGTCTTTACATTTTGCAGTAAAACACATACTAATCTGTACCCCGAGTATATGACCAATTTCCGCAGTTCACTGGAACAGTCTTTCTTTGCTTGACTTGAGGTTTGTAATTCTTTCATAGTGATGATGATGATGAAGTTGTTTGCTTCAGTAGGAACCATTTGGCACTGGAACAGTTTCTGCTTTTCCTGTTCAGCATAATTCTTCTAGTAGATGAAGGATATCTGTTGTTCTCATATTTATAATTTTGCTGGGGTTTAAACTCAGTCACTGGAATCGGAACTTGCATGGTTTAATACTTATCAGCAGATTATTTATTTTCATTTAGCTTTTAAATGCAGGTGGATGTTTTCTTCTATTTAAAATATGGATGAGCAGTCAGTTTCTCCAGATCAATCGTAAGATGTAGAATATTTTTGATTCAGACTTCTTTTTTTATATGATGTGTTAGCTATATGGTGGGTCAGCAAGCCCAAGATGAAACATATATAGATTTTTAACCTGCCATTTTGTTCATATTAATCTTAAAAAAAAAAAAAAAAAATTAAAAATATCTTGCAGAATTTAAAGCTTGGTCCCCCCCAGTTTCAATATTTAAAATCTCTCTTTCTATTTGACCTTCCAAGCTTTTTTATACATCTTTTTTTATTTTAGCCAACTCAGCCAATTAGACTGCCTGTGTGATCTTTCTTTAACTGCTGGTAAAAAAACAAATTCACAATAACATGATTTCTTCTTTTTTTCACTATCATGACAAATTTTGCACCACTATGAAACCCCATCTCTTCTCTCTGATCTGATGTGAAGATTTTAAACTGGACTTCTGAGCCTTAAGAAATACAAATATAAATAAGAAACTTTTATAGAAAAAAAAACCGAGTAAAAAAAATAATTTAACAGAATTGTTTCTTTTTTTTCAATATGTGTAAATGTAGATTTATTTATGCAATAAACACACACACTCTATCATCCAAATCATTTATAAAAACTGGCCTATTAAAATAATCAGAATGCTTCTTAGGAACTATACTTTTAATATTTAAAATGAAATCCTTAAAACTTTTAAACCCAAATTATAATCATAGAAGAAAAAAAAGAAATAGAGAATAAAAATAACAGAATTTAGCAAGTGTAGATTAATTTTGAAGAAAGTTAGTGTTTGAAATATGAAAATGACAACTAAATAGCTTATCCACAGACAAAACTGCCTATATGTGTTATAACCTTACTTTTAAGAACTATTGAATAACTAAAAGGTATGTACTACTCTTTTTGGGTTTTGTCAACACACAAACAAAGACCATAACTGTTTCCCCCATTCTCTCTCTGTCTTAGGCGTTATAGAACTTGACCCTGCAGGGTTTAAACTTGGGTGCCCTACAGCCACCTTTCCTATATAAAAATGTGATGATGATTTTTGATTCCATATTTCCCTTCATGCACATGACTACAATTTTAGCTACTGGCTAAATTGAAATGGGCACAATATAAATGTAAAATACAGTACCCGTTATAAAATATTATATATATAAATAAATAAATTTTTTAACAGTAAATACAATATTATAGTTTAAATTCTTTTGTAGCACTTTCGATTACATGGTAATCCTCATCAGCTTTAACTGAATTTCAAATTTTTTTAAACTTAATGTTACGTATATTTCCATAAGCTGTGTATGGTCGTATTTGCAATTTACCTATTAATAACATCATCCTTATATTTGTCAATCAAAATTGTCTTTTTAATTTTTCTCTTTTTATGATTTCTTCCATTAATATTTTTATTTCATTACTATTAAATGTAAACCTATAATTACAAGTCTTTTCATGGTCAAAGAATACTGAAGCTATATTAAATTGACTATTTGCATTATTTTTAATTCGGTTATATAATAACTGATGCTCCTTCAATCTTTTCTCCACAGAACATCTCGATTCACCGATATATAATTTCTGACATCCACATGAAATTTGATAAATTATATTACTTCTTTGCAATTTAGGAATTATACTCTTAGAATTATTAATCAATCGATTAACATTCGAAGGAACACAAAATGAAATATACTTTTCTTTAAACATTCTATTTAAAAAAAAGTATATTTCATTTTGTGTTCCTCCAAATGTTAAAGAAAAGTATAATATTTCATTTTGTGTTTCTCTGAATGTTAATCGATTGATTAATAATTCTAAGAGTATAATTTCTAAATTGCAAAGAAGTAATATAATTTATCAGATTTCATGTGGATGTCAGAAATTATGTATCGGTGAATCGAGATGTTCTGTGGAGAAAATCGAATTAAAAATAATGCAAATAGTCAATTTAATACAGTTTCGTTATTCTTTGACCATGAAAAGACTTGTATTTATAGGTTTACATTTAATAGTAGTGAAATAAAAATATTAATGGAAGAAAGAAATCATAAAAAGAGGAAAATTAAAGAGGCAATTTTGATTGATAAATATAAGGATGATGTTATTAATAGGTAAATTGCAAATACGGCCATACACAGCTTATGGAAATATACGTAACATTAAGTTTAAAAAAAATTGAAATGCAGTTACAGCTGACAAGGATTACCACGTATCAAAAGCGCTACAAAAGAATTTAAACTATAAAATTGTATTTACCGTTAAAGTATTTTTTTTATATATATATTGAAATGATATTCCACTGGTACATGTATTTCATGTATGTATTAGAGTATATTTTTGAAAATTTTATTTAAATGAAATCACATAATATAAATAAGAGATATAAGTGGGTGCATTAAAAGATTATTATTATTATTATCAACATCATCATCATCATTATTTTGTTTAAATAAAGTTAATGTTATAAAGTTGTAATTTAATAATTAATTTATTGATAATTTTATAAAAATGACTTGTTCTTTTAAAAATCAAGTTTTGCTACTTGTATAATATTAAAGACAATTTATTTTAATTTTCTTAACATAGAAATATTAATTTATATAAACGTGATGGTGGTTATTTGTTAATAAATATTTTAATTAGGAGCTAAAAAATAATTCATTGGTGCATCAATATGTCATCAAGGGTAAATTGCCTTGGAATCACAAGTGTTCATTCTCTACTATTATTAAGGAAAAATTGGTTTGTAAAATTTTCAGGATGCGTAGCTAATTTCACCACAGTTTATTGAAGAGGATGAATTTCATCAAATGGATAGTCTAAATCTACCCAATCCCTTGAAGTGAGTTATAAATATGAATTGATTTTTCAAATCATCATTTGCTCTGTAAATGTACATTGTTAATGCATGTACATGTGATTGTATTACTATAACTATTATTATTATCATTAAAATTATTACAGGCTTTAAAACAGACGTCATTTATTCCTTCTGCTGAAATTTCTAATAAATTATTAAATTGACAACCACTGAGTAGATAACAAAAGTAATGATAATTTCTATATTTCAATTCTAGTTTTAAAATATTAAAATGGACTTTCGTGATTAAAAAAAAACTTTTTCTATAATCATTATTTTTTTAAAATACATAATCATTACTAGTTCTATAATAATTAATAAATTTGAAGTTTATTAATATATGTACATGTTTTATTTAAATTCTTATTATTAAAAGAAAGTTTAAAAGTATTTTATTAGTATAAGTTTGAAATATTGTTTTACTTTTATTCTGTTAGCACATTAAACATTTTAATGTCATTCTTTACTACAAACTAAGATAATAAAATTCAAGATATATAAATGGTATATAAATTAATATGTGTGTATTTGATAAGTATTGGGTAAATTGTATAATGCTTAATGGTATTCAATGACCAGAAGATTATTTGGTTTTATGTATGGAAATTGGCTGATGTTGCATGCATTGACAAGTTTGAAATATTGAGAAATTAGAGATATTTAATTTATGGTATATTATTAATCAAGTGTAACTTTCTATAAATCCCGATGTATGTTATTAAATTGCTCTTTATTAAATATTTTGCTAAGGGTGTGGGCAAGTCAATTTATGTGTTACTTATGGCTTATATTGATAATGAATTATATGTGTATATATTAGCTAGATATACATAATTATATAATTGAATATTTATAAATACAGTAATCAGATATATTTTAAAAATTTTATCCACTTAGTAGCACTTTTGACCACCCTTGTAGTTTTTGTCAACTAACACTTTGAAAGGCTAACCTTGCCACAATTCCATGATCTTAATGTTTGCTTCCTGTCTATTAATTAAGTCATGTTTCTATTTGTATATTAGCATAGCTTCTTTTATTTTTCTTTTGTTGTTATTTTTTTCAATTTGCAATATTTTAACATTGTTGTAATTGAAGTTAAAACCATAAATATATGAATTATTATGGTCATGAAAAATGGATGCTGGAACATTATTATCTACTTTGCAATTTTGATTTGATTTCTGAACTCTTTTTAACAACAGCAAGTGCTCTTCAGTTCTTTTTTCCAATGTTCATCTTGATTTACCTATATATCCACTACCATACCTACATATCCATTTATAACTGATACAGTTTTTATTTATAAATGAGATTTTATCTTTAGAATTATTTATTAAGTGGTTTAATGTAGGAGGTGTGTAAAATTCAATATCACATATACCTTTATAAATCTTTCTTATAAAATTTACTTGATCATTCGAAATGTATAGTATTGAAATCCATATTTTTTTATTAGCGGGAGGATCAATATTATTATTAAAATTTTTATTCTTATATCTTGTATTAAAATCGTTAATAGCATTATATATATGATTATAATTGTAACCAACATTTAACAATTCATTCGAATATATTTCAATATTTTTGCTTTATCCAATAAATATTTACAAAGACTATTATTTCTAAATAAGAAAGACTTTAAACCTGGCATTTTATGTGACATTGGCACTCTTGATTTATATGGAATATAACATCTTTTTACTATTGGTTTAAGGGCCATACAGTAATCCAGCATACATTAATTTCTGGTTATTTTAAGATCAAGAAATTAAATACACATTAAATGTTCATCTGTTTTTAACCATTTTAAGCCATTTAAAATATTTAATTCGTTGAACAACTCTTTAATTGTATTTGGCCTGCCACATACAAAAATATCATCAATATATCTAGCTAGATATTTATATATGTGTCTCATGAAATGATATTAAATACATTATTGTTACTACTTTGATTTATATTCTTATGAGTAAGTTTCTTTTGTATTTATAAAGTATACCATTCACCTCTCCATTTTTTAAGCATTTATTGCAATGCTTATCCCAATACTCATTATATATTACTGCTATTTGGATTTGATTTATCATTATGAAAATCTTGTCAATCATGTATATATTCATTGATTTTCAATATATGAATCTTGAATTATCGCTAGTCATAACAATATCCTTCTCATTTTTGAGCTTCAATAAATTAATTTTAAATCTACTCAACACACATTGATGTTGTCTCATTATTTATTAAGTACTAAGTAATTCAATAAAAAGTGAATACAAGCATGGTACATTTATTAAAAGGTATATTCTCTATCTTATATTTATAATACAGTTTCTGATCTCCATGATTGTATGGGCTATTAAATAGAGAAACTTTGTATGGTTGTTGAAATTAGGTTTTGGTATTACTTAGTAAAAATTAATTTTCATATGGGCATACTTCCATTAGTTTTGGATATTGATGACAGCTTGAAATAAGGAAGAAATCTAGACTTTTTGTTTAGCAGGGACATCTGAAAAATGTGTATTCATTACAATATATATATATAAGCATATATTGTAATAAGTTACATCTGAAAAATGTGTATTCATTACAATATATATATATAAGCATTCAGTTGATTAAGTTACATTTGTAAATATGTATATATATTCACATATTTACTAAAGTAACTTATTTCTATATACATAACTGAAATTTTATTATGAGAATACTAAATCTCTTTGTATACATGTATATTCATGCATATATAAAGACAGGCATGGCTGCAGAGAGGAGTGTGCTATTAACTGAAAGGAGACCCTTTGATTACTCTTAGAGGTCTTAAAGGAACTGAGCAGGGCAAATTCCTAATGTCCACTCCATATGTTCTTGTCATTGCAGCTGTTATCACTATGTGATTATTCATATAGTATACGAACATGGATGGGCTGCTCACCAACACGCATTGGACAGCGTGGTGAGTTTATAGGCTTTTTACCTCCGAGTTTAAGAATATTTTTTCCAATATATACAATCATGATAGACAAAAATAAATCATGGCCCTTATTCCCAGGAGGCTGTAAAGTCACCAACCAAGGCAGCGGTTGGTGGCCGAAGGCGGAGGGTGCTAAGAATCCCCTGATTGCAAACTCAGGCTGCCATTTGATGACGACTTTTTATTTAGGTACTTACAACTGCAGATCACTTTCAAGTGAAGGAAGATTGCAAGAGTTAGAAGAAGAATTGTCTTATATTAAATGGGACATTATTGGACTTTGTGAAGTTAGAAGAAAAGGTGAAGAAACAATTGATTTAAAAAGTGGACATATACTCTACTGTAAAGGCACAAATATTGGAAATACAAGTGGAGTAGGATTCATTATAAATAAAAAATGGAAGAATTACATTGTGGAGATTGATGGTGTATCGGACAGAGTGGCACGATTAGTTTTACAACTTAATAGCAGATACCAAATGCAGATAATTCAGGTTTATGCCCCAATGAGTTCTCATAGTGATGAAGTTATAGAAGATTTTTATATGGATGTACAAAAGGCTTTTGATCAGAGTAAACAACATTTTAAAATTGTTATGAGACTTTAATGCTAGAATTGGTAAACAAATGAAAGATAAAATGCTGTAGGTAATTTTGGTTATGGTAATAGAAATGAGAGAAGACATATTGTGGAGTTTGCAGAAAAAGAAAAATTTTATATTATGAATTCTTTTTTTGAGAAAAATGTTAAAAGAAAATGGACATGGAAGCATCCAAATGAAGGCACAGCAGAATTGGATTATATTTTGACTAACAGAAAATACATATTTCAATATTGTAATGTTCTTAATAAATTTAACACAGGAAGTGATCATTGATTAGTAAGATGTAAGATACATGTCAATGCAGAACTAGAGAGACAAAAATTATTAAGAAAAACAATATTTACAGTTGATATTCCTAATCTTCTGAAACATTGTAATGAATTTAAATCAGAACTTACAAATCGGTTTGAAGTATTAGTAGATTTTGAACATAATTTAAATTTGAATGACATTAATAGGAAAATAACTGATACACTTTTAAAAACTGCAAAACAAAGATAGCTGGTAGAAAAAAGCAGCAATTGACCAATAAAATTTTTACTGAGACTAGAGAATTTATGAAGAAAAGAAGGAATATGAGGATATACAACAATGATGCATTAAAAAAGATTGAATATCTCGAATTTTGTAAAATGGTATGGAAAAGAGTTGAAAATGATATAAGAAAGTATAATTGTGAACTAGCAAGGAAAGCTGTAGAAGAGAATAGAAGTCTAAAGAGTGTTAAACAACATTTTGGTATTGTAGGAAATTTATATCTGTAATAAGAAAAAAAGATGGCATTATTACTAAAAAGAGAGATGACATCATGAAATGTGTAGAAGACTTCCATCAAGAATTATATAGTAATAAAGAACAAATGCCTCTTATACCTATTATATCTTCTGAATTGCCCAGAATTTTGAATGAGGAAGTGAGACATGCAATTAAATTTATGAAGAAAGAGAAGGCTCCAGGTAATGATGGAATTATAATTGATATATTAAAAGAAGCAGGTGAAGAAATAGAAATTTTTTTTAGCAAAGTTATATACCAAATGTCTAAATGATAAAGATGTACCAGATGATTGGAAGAATGCAGTATTAATATTAATATTTAAAAAAGGTGATAAAGAAGATATTAGAAATTACAGACCTATAAGTCCTTTATCAGTTTTATACAAAATGTTTACTAAGATAATTACAACTCGTCTACAGAAAACACTGGATTTCCACCAACCAAGAGAACAAGCAGGATTTGAAAGTGGTTTTAGTACAGTAGATCATATCCAGGTATTGAGAGAAGTTATAGAAAGGACAAATGAATATGAGTTGCCATTATGCTTAGGATTTGTAGATTATGAAAAGGCATTTGATTCTATAAACATTTCTTCAGTGATTAAAGCATTGGATCATCAAGGTATAGATTCAGGATATTGTCATATTTTAAAGAATATTTATAAAAATGCAACAGCAACAATTAGATTACATAATGATAGTAGGAAAATCAACATTGAAAGGGTGTAAGATAGGGTGACCCCATATCTCCAAAACTTTTTACAGTAGTGCTGCAAGAAGTATTTTGTGGATTAAAATGGGAAGCTAAAAGAGTGAAAGTAAATGGAGATTATTTAAGTCATTTAGATTTTGCAGATGATGTATTTGTTTTTGCAAATAATGCTTTAGAGCTACAGGAAATGTTGCAGGAGTTATCAGATGAAAGTAGGTCTAAAGATAAATGTTAAAAAGACTAAAGTAATGTTTAATAGATTTTCTCAAAATATGAAAATAAAGATTGATTATAATGAGTTAGAAGAAGTTAACAGTTACAAATACCTTGGTCAGATCATTAATACAGATGGAAACATAATGGATGAAATTAATCATAGAATTAAACTTGGTTGGAGTGCTTTTGGTAGAAATAACTTGATACTAAAAGGAAATATACCTATGTGTTTGAAAAGGAAGGTTTTTAATAAATGTGTTTTGCCAGTTCTTACTTATGGATCTGAGACTTGGACACTTAATAGAAGAGCAATACAGAGATTTCAGACCACTCAAAGAAGTATGGAGAGATGCATGTTGGGAATAACAAGAAGAGATCGAAAATGCCATGTATGGGTAAGAGAACAAACAGGTGTTACTGAACTCATTGAAAAAATTAAAAGACTCAAGTGGAGTTGGGCTGGACATATTGCTAGAAGAGATGATAATAGATGGACAATTGAAATTTTAAACTGGATTCCAAGAGATTGTAAAAGACCCAGAAAGAGACCACATGTGACGTGGATGGATGAAATAAGAAAGTGTGCAGGGGTGATGTGGAAA
Organism: Epiperipatus broadwayi; assembly: GCA_028023455.1. Taxonomy (NCBI): domain Eukaryota; kingdom Metazoa; phylum Onychophora; class Udeonychophora; order Euonychophora; family Peripatidae; genus Epiperipatus; species Epiperipatus broadwayi. The sequence continues at coordinate 7,429,111 of JAQFVV010006227.1, forward strand.
AGAGAAGCTAAAGATAGGAAAATATGGATTGAACTTGGAGACATCTTCATTCTGCAATGGATTGATAATGGTTGATGATGATGATAAAGACAGGCATACACATATGTATAGTATGTCTGTCATCCTATGCAGTTTATCATAATGATAGAATAAGAAATTTTTAAATTGATTTTCAGCTGGGTAAAGTAAAAAAAAAAATCTCACTTTGTTCACTTGAAAGGAATGGTTGTACCCATTCTGACACTTGGATACTAAACATCAAGTGTCATTTTAAGCACCTGATTATACAATTAGATATACTATTGGGATTTATTAACATGATTTTAATTCTTGCATTAATATAAATCCTTTTTATAGAAAACAAGAACTACATTAATTTTATTATTTAAAGCCTTAACTGCAGTTTGAATGCAACACCCTTTTATAGTTTAATTATGAAAATTATTTTGTATCATATTTTATTAACATAATGTATATGTTTACATATATCTAGATAAATATTCATTATATATATATATTTTAATTTCAGTATCTACACAGACAGTTAATTGAATCTTACTCTAAACTATGTGGTGGTGAATTTCACAAGTTGCAAGGTGATAAATATATATACTGGTTTTTAGCTCAACATTTATTTAAAGCTGGTTTAAGTAATGATATTCCAAAAATATTTTTAAATTTGAAATTTATATTAGCTAAAATTTCTGAGACTGGAACCTCAGATTTACTTTATACTTATCTCCTGTATCAGGATATTATTAAATCAGAGGTAATTATATATATATATTTAAAAAATATTGCTATATTTGTAAAAATAAATCCTAAATTTAATAATCATGTATTTCGTTGTCTTTATGTTGTAATGGTCAGATTCGTCTATCTCGCTAACACACTGCAGAATTCAAACCCCAAACACAAAACTGAATACTCTAGGAGGGGTTGCCTTTTAGATATCCTAGGTTCGAATCTAAAGTCTAAGTTCCATAGCGCCACCTACGTGATAATGCATCTGATGCTACTAATAATATACCCTTTTTACCAGTGCCGGTGATCAGGGAGAAATAAAGAGACTATACTACAATATAAGCTTGGGTTTGCTAACTAAACATCTATGGATGGCACAAAAGAGATGTATAAAAGATATAGACCGAGACAGTGATATAGATCAAGAAAATAAATAAAGAATCAAAATTTAGTAAATTTAAAAGATTTATTAAATTATCAATTATATACGCATGCTGTCTGCATATGTAAGACAGCGATGTTTACTAACTAAGATTGTGTTTTAAAACAAATGTCAATCAAAATTTACATTATGGGTTGTTAATGAATTCTCTATACCTCGGGGTAATACAATAACATTACGATAATGTGCCTAAGAAAGTTTGCGAAGATATGCAAGGTGCTTTAAGTAAATATCAAAAATAATTGAATAAAAGGTTTGGCAACAGTAAAGTTTTAATATAACATTTTTTGAATTCGAGAATAGAACGTACTAATGCTCATTAAGCTATAAGGTGGGGATGTGATTAAGGCATGCATATTCATAGAAATAATTAAATTATATTACTGGAAGATTGGTGGTGCTAGTGAGCAATTTCTGTAAAGGATGGAGGATGTGGTACATTGAAACCACAGAGCTTTGCAAAATAAATAACTAAATAATAAATAAATAAAATGAAACACAGGAAGGTGTCTTGCCCTAAATCTGTAGGAAGTGGTGTCACGTGGCTGCCCAAGTCTGGACTCATCCAAGTACTTAGTGACTGTGTGACAACTGCATAGAATTTCCAGGTGTGACAGTTTGAGTACACACTAACTGGGAACCACAGAAAGTGAAGGGGAAATGGTCTTAGCCGTTTAAAGTTATTTGGAGGAGCAAAGTGGTCTCAACATCCAATATACCTACTAGCAACACTCGAATAAAGTATATAAAATATTTTGTAAAGGATTCATTTAGTTTGAGAAAGCACCTAATCAATTCCCCAAATATTTATTTTAAGAAAGTCCACACATTCTCGACCTCAAAATTACAAGCATTGGAAATTAAGGAAAAACAATTATTTAAAATGGGAGCATGCATAATTGCGGGGTTTTAAAAGAAAATATAAGTTAATTATTCAATCATGCATTTGTTAAATATTTACTCATTGATCTGTCACATATTCTCATGTTATGTTAAAACCAATAAACATGTGGATTTTAACTGCAAAATTATTAAATAGTTGATTACTAGTAAGATAGCCTTCGAATGAGCAATTTAAGGAGATAATAAAATGGGACAAAATTTATCATTTAAAACATGTTAATGGTGGTGTCTTGATTTAAATAAAAAAGGAAGTAATTCACTTGGTTGATGGCTATGCTGGCACACCATCATAATAAAAGAAAAACATATTAAAATACAAAATTTTAACCCAAGTATAGTGATAGAATACACTAATTAAATTACAGAATTTAAAGAAACAAGAACAGAATTATAAGATAAAACAAATAGAAACAAATGGAATTAGCTATAGCTTAGAAGGAATATGATATCACAAGAGCTCTTGGGTTAATTTGGGTTACCTCATCAGAAGTAGGCATGTGAAGGCAATTTCAGGTGAAGACTTTTCCAGTTTGATGGTAGCAGCACTCATAAGAATTTGGCAGCAATTTCAGTTCACATCTCTAGCAGTGTTGGCAGTTTTCAGGGCTTCTCAAGTGAAGGCACCTGGTGGCATGATATGCAGTGACTGGCCATTTCCAAAAGAAAAATAGCCTTCTTGCCGGCTCTACTCAGTCATTTTAAGATTTCCATTAAAGGCTGGAGTGTGCAGTTTGACGAGATTCTTAAACTCTCAGCAAATTAAACTTTTCAGAGAACACTTTAGATGCAATATACTTGAATACTTTAAAGTCTACTAGAAGATGAAAACTTGACTTTGCAGGCTACTTTCCTACTACCTTTACTTGTTCTCTTAAACACCAACTGTCAGAAGACTAAGACTAGAATACAATATTCTAGAATAAGAATAAGAATGATCAAACAAAAGACAACCTCTCTCTACATATCAGAGCTGTACAATAAAACTTCCCTGGAGCATTTCAAATATACCAAAAATTTGCTATCTTATCAAAGCTGCAATCAAACTCATTTGAACGTCCAAAGGAATTCACAAAATTTTAATTAATTTTCTATTGTTAAGTACCCTGTAGGCATTCGGATTAAAACTTTGATTTCACTAAAAAAAACTTTTGCTAATTAAAATTTCACTAAATGGACATCTGTATTTTTAGATAAACTACTAGAACATTTTAATTAAACTATTGTTTTTTTACCAACCCTCATTTATTTTTACATACAATTGATAGCATGATTTTAAATCTAAAATAATAACTTACTTACTTCTTTTAATTCTCAATGTTTAAATATACTTATGGGATGAATATAATTTTATTTTAAACTAAAACAAATATTACAAATATAATATCTTTTTATAAATAGATTTAAACAGAAATAATTTTAAATAACAAAATTATTTTAACTTAAGTTTTTAAAATGAATATATTGCACTGTGTATGCAATTACAACCTATATAACCTACTTTTTAAACAAATATCTTTTATGTGTACATACACATAGTTTACATTAGTTATTTCTGCTCGGAATTAGAAACTATATATAACACGAGCATTGTACTTGTGGTTTAAAATTGGGTGGGATTTTCGGCATATAAGCACAATGCAGACACATTATGATACATTGGGGGCTTAAACTAAGGTATGAGGGTAGGAAAGAAGGGAGAAAAGGTGAAACGAAGATCTGCAAAGCAAATCTTACTGTTTCACTGTAGATACCAGTCTATTTCTTCTTACATATATGTAGAAAGAAGGTGTAGTGTTTGTAAAAATGGTAGACATTTTTGTGCACTCCAGAAAAACTAGAATTTATTCGTAAGGCTGTTTTTAGATCGCACTCTGATAGCTGAGGAATTTAATTAGTGCATTGACGTAATGGCGATTGACAATTCCTAGAAATATTTGCTAATTACAAATGTTTCTAGATAAGAGACATTACCTTATTGGTCAGTGCATTGATTGATCGTTGCAGTTGTCAGAGATTGATAAGAAGACTGGGTAACATCGAGCAGTGTAATAGACAGCAGGAGAGAGCAGTCACGCAGTAGCAAGCTGCAGACCATGCGTTTGGAGAGCATCCGCTTGCAGACCATGCATTTGGAGAGCATCTGCTTGCAGACCATTCATTGGAGAGCAGTCGGTGCAGACCATTCGTTGGAGAGCATCCATGGCTGAGCTTCATTGCAGACCAATTCATTGGAGAGCTTCGTTGCAGACCAATTCGTTTGGAGAGCTTCATGGCAGACCAATTCGTTGGAGAGCTTTATTGGAAAAGAACAGCATGGGAATTGTATAACGTTATTTGCTGACCGCACAGTATGACTTGCAGTTATAATCTTGGCACAGTCGTAAGTGCGGATATTACAATGGTGCAGTCGCATTTGGAACCTGGGAGTAGCGAATACATTGAACTATAAGTTTAGCCATAGACAGAGAAACCGGGCGAAAATGACAATCCCAATTAGTAATATTAACATCGGTGAAAGTTTGGAAATAAAACGTTTGTGCAATCAACATCGGAAGTTAACATTATTGGAAAAAAAGTTTCAACAGCTGTTAAATCGCATATTTCTATAGCAACAAGGGTTTTTCTGGAGTGGAGGGAGGAGTGTAGTGTTTGTAAAAATGGTAGACATTTTTGTGCACTCTAGAAAAACTAGAATTTATTCGTAAGGCTGTTTTTAGATCGCACTCTGATAGCTGAGGAATTTAATTAGTGCATTGACTTAATGGCGATCGACAATTCCTAGAAATATTTGCTAATTACAAATGTTTCTAGATAAGAGACATTACCTTATTGGTCAGTGCATTGATTGATCGTTGCAGTTGTCAGAGAGCGATCAGCAGTGTAATAGACAGCAGTAGAGAGCAGTCACACAGTAGCAAGTTGCAGACCATGCGTTTGGAGAGCATCCGCTTGCAGACCATTTGTTGGAGAGCATCCATGGCTGAGCTTCATTGCAGACCAATTCATTGGAGAGCTTCGTTGCAGACCAATTCGTTTGGAGAGCTTCGTGGTAGACCAATTCGTTGGAGAGCTTCGTTGGAAAAGAACAGTGTGGGAATTGTATAACGTTATTTGCTGACCGCACAGTATGACTTGCAGTTATAATCTTGGCACAGTCGTAAGTGCGGATATTACAGAAAGAAGGGACAGATGATACATGAGGTGAGAGTATTATGTTTGGGGGGATGGGAGGGAGAATCAAAATTATATAATGAGGTAAATAGATATATATGGCTCTACTAATATATGTTTGTTTGCAGTGATGATATCCCAAATTTCCAAGAATCAGTTCTCTAAATGCATGTGGTATTTAAGAATCTATTCTATTTACTTTTTTTATTTCTAAGCATGGAAGCAAATCACTTTTTGGTTTCATATCTAAAAAAATTTGGTGACTTCTTAGAAAATGTGCATGTTCCCTTCCCCTCATACACAAAAAAGTGCTGCAGTGCACATGCACATTATGATATACTTTACAATCTCACTTATGAGATCAAAAAGAATTAAACCATTTTTATAATTGGAAAAAAACGTATTTATTTGGCAAATATTTCCATATTGACATTCTATTTGCATTATATGTCTCTTGAGGTTGATGATGCTTTTTGACTCTAGCATCATCAGTTGTGTTGTGATTTTTTAGCCATACTTGAACTGAGTCACTGCAGCCCCAACAATTTAATGGACAACCTATCAAATTTATTACTAGAAGATTTACCACATTTTTCACTTTGAGACGATTTCTTTTATCCAAATAAATTGTGTTCATCACAGAAAACCCTCATTCAGCCTTTGCAAAACTCACAGCAATGGTATTAATTATATTTTTAGCTCTTTGGATATTTTCAGGTACAATATGTTTCTGGTGATTTCTTGTTCCATTTTCAACATAATCACAGAAATCATTAACTGAAATTTGTAAAAATCTGGTAATTTCTCTTCAAATTCTTTCCAGGGAAGTATAGTTTTTTCCAGATTCCAAGTATCTGGGTTCACAATTTTAACTAATTGATGAATTTTATGATTTCTATCTTGAATATTATTACTTACGCTATCGCAATCCATTAATATTAATGTCATATTTGTTGTCATTGCATTCAATAATTTTTGTCTTCAACAAAATTAATATGCTGGAATTCCTTAGAAGAGATAGTTTCATTTATTATTTTTTTGTAAGTACCACTCTTCTCTTTGAGATATTCAAATGCTTTAATTGTTCTCTTAATCAATTGTTCAACATGCAATATATTTACATATCTTACTTGAAGAGCATTCAACAAAAAAGAAATTTCTTCTAGTATATTAATTATTAAAGCCAGATCTCTCATAAAATATTTGTTGGTGAGACCTTTAGCCATTCCTGAAAATTTTTTATTAGCAGAAAAAAAATCATACAGTGCTGGATAGGCTTGCCATGTTGCAACTGCTGTTCTATGACTGCATGCTGTCCATCTTGGGTCAAAAACTCTACCAATTTTTAGTATTTCAATTCACAAATTGTTTGAAATTTTCTTCAGTGCCATTTAGTTTTTATTAGACTGATGAAATATTTTATATGTTTCATCAATAAATGCTTTAAAGTGATTCACTTGTTTTATGTCCTTGATAGAATCCTCTAACACAAGTTGAAGGTGATGACTCAAACAATGCCAAATAATAATCTTGGGATAGTGGTTTTTTTTATTTTAACATTCACTCTTGACCGCCTTCCCAGAATCACACTCGCTCCATCTGATCAAAATCCAATCAAATTATTCTTCAAATATGGGTTATTAAATCATACTGAATGCAGACTTCATAGTAGAGCAGTGTAAATGATTTCAACATCTTGGTTTTCTAATTCCACGAAGTCTACAAAAATTGGTGAAAAATCTGTATTTTCAACCTTAATAAAAATGATAAGGATTGGTTTGCATGATATTATTGATGCATCATCAATTATAATACATATCTTTAAATTCTAATCTATTATTTTTCTAAACACTTCCTTTTTAATGTACTTTGCAATGTGCTCAACAATTTTGACAGCCATGAATCGAGAATGGATCCCACTCTCATATCTAACCCATTCTTTTTTTGTAATTCTATCAAATGTTCAATATCATAAAATGGTTGTTTTAGTTTTAGTGTAAACCATATTGAAAATTTTACAAGAGGAGCTCATAAACTTTTCATGAGCTTTGTCTATGGATTTGGAAATTGCATTTTTTGTACTTTCTTTCAATTGCATTGCACATATCTGGTGTGCTTTTGATGAAAAGTGTTCCTTTAGTTTTTTTCAAAGAGAGACTTGTTGAACTATTTTATTTTTTCCACTTGTAACAATATTACATCGTCTCCATTATTTTGACACATGAGCTGCCTTCACTTTTATTGACTCAATTTTGCTATAGATATCATACCCAAGCTTTTGTCCAATCATAAGTAAACTGCAATATTTTTCTTTGAATTCATTGGCTTGTTTCATATTCCAGCAGTCAGGAAGAACACTATCCACATTTATTTTATATGCATCTTTTGTACTTTTGGAACTGAATAGCTTATTTGTGTCATCAACTTTATTTTCTGTTGTATCAAAAGAAACAGAAAACAAATCTTGATTCAAAATATCATCTTTTACTATTGTTTTCGATTCTGTATCAGTTTTTGAGTCTTTTATGAAGATATCTGATATTGTTTGGCATTTTCATTTCATTTCTTGTGAAGAGTTTATTTTTATTATATTCTCATGTTAAATTCGCCCTGGAAAAAAAAAAACCATCTAATTAATTCATTTTTTAATACAAATGAGTGGTAACAAATCATAAAACTGAAATAAAATATTAAAATTTTAAAAATAAAAAAAATTATTTGAAAACGAGTCATGCTACTTGAAGAGCCAAAATTATTTAACTATTTATCATCTTGCCAATTATTCTAGAAAAAATATGTTGAGCTCATTGTTAAAAAACAACACACTGTTACATCAAATATAGAAAACTAAATGAAAATAATGTACTATAAACTTACTACAGCTGGTAATCCATTAAACTTACTACTCAAATAAAAACAAATCATGATAAATGTGTAAGTGAAGAAATATTTAAATAAAAATTAAATAAATATTTAAATCAATACATAGCAAAATCATTGGTAACAATGGTTTTATGTTACTGTTTATTTTCACAATGATAGGTCCTTTTGAATGAAGTTATTTTATCTTTAAAGTAAAATAATTTCAGCAAGAGCAAATTTCATTAAAAACATTATGGTAATACATAAATACACTTGTGCCGAATTGATTTCTAATTTAGTTAATTAATTTTTTATTTACCTTGTGTGTAAAAATTAAATATGGATTCCTTTATCACTAATAAAATAACACTTTTTATTTGTATACTTTTAAATAAATTAACTTAAAACAAAACTGTTGTAAATTATTTCTTGCAGAATAGTTCGTAATCACTCAAATTTCATCGTGCATATCACATGTTCCAAGCGCAATACACCTGCGATTAAATGGTATGTTTTCTATCGTATTGTCGAATTATTGTGGGAAAAGCATTTTGAACCCAATCTGTTCAAAAATAATTATTGTTACATTAGATATAACAAAAAAAAAAAAAAAAATACAAATGTTCTAGATTATTGTTGGAAACAATTAAGTAATTTGTTAATTCAACTCTTTTTTAGGAGAATAATAAATAAAATTTATTTTTGGATAATTTAACTACCAGTTCATTAATTTTTTTTAATTTTAAGAACTGGCTCATGTGAACTAGTTAGATATCATCACTGTTTGTTTGTATTGTTGTATTATATGATGGCAATTAGTATTCCTCTTCCTGCTATGGAAATATAATGATGCCAGGTAACGGTTGTATTTATTTTAACAAATATTCTATTTGGATGATAAACTTAGCTAAGAAGGATTAAATATGATTTTGCCTCTGTTCACACAATGAAATTATTAACTTGCTAACTGCAGTTATGTTTATATATAAACCCAGAATGGGACAATGATCTCCTACTCTTTCATTTCACATTCAAATTCCTGTTAATCGTGTCTAGTCATTCTTGTTCTTTGTTATATGATAACATTTTATTAATTAAAAATTGATACCTTAACAGTATTCATTTTCTTAGAATACATAAATCTTCCTTTTCCCCACGTTTTGTCTGCTATATTCAGTCTTTCTTTCAAACCATGCACATTTTTAGAGATTGGACTAAGTCTATCACTTAAACAGAAATCTGTGTTCTAATTCAAAATAAATATTAAAGCAACAATAACAAAAAAATCTATTTAAAATTCTTAAAAATGTTTTGATTTAAATATTAGATTCTCCAAATTGGGAATCTATTAAAGCGTATGCACAATTAGCTTAAAAGGCTGATATTTGAATGTATACAATTACTTTTATTATTCATTTAAAAACTTTACTGGGGTCATTCTAATCCAATAAAAATAGATTGTGAGTATTTTAATTGGCAATCATTAAATGATTTATAATGTTATGGTGAAACAGGAATGCATTGCATTCATTTCTTATAAGGCTATACCGTAATCTTTGCAACCTTTTTCTCCTTGCAGATATTATGCAAGTGCCAATGAGTTATATGTTTGGAAGGATCAGAGTTAAAGTGATAAGAAAATGTTTTCTTTTTACTAATTCTGCATAAAGAATACTTTCAGCCTTATCAGGTTTACAATGTTTATTTGCTATTTCTATAATTCTGAGACCAGCAAACAAAAGTGAACTAACAACTTTCATCATATTGTTTTTTTTTTTGGAATTAACAATAAAATATTTATTTAATGTTTTATATATATTTGTAACTTTGCAATACTTTAACATTCAATTCATTTATGCTATGTTGTGTTGCTGCCATTTTTTAAGTTATATACCTGTTTATTTATTTTTTCCCAAATTACTATTCATAGAAACTGATAATATAGATTTTCTGATTGCACTAATTGTTATATTCAGTTTGAAGCCTGACAATTAAATGGTAATAGCTATTGTGGTGGGATTCAAATATCGCACAGAACAATTAATTAAAACTCCAGAATAAAATAAAATAATGTTTATCTTCAATTAATAGTTAGGAAACACAAATGGTACATTAAACATAAAAAGCCTTATAACAATAGGACTTTTATATAGTGAAAAAGTATTTTATGTTAGAGATTTGAGACCTGATGAAGTGGGTAAGAAGACTAGAATAATAGGGTAGGCAGTTGGTAAGGTTGATAGGAACAGCAAAAAGAAAAAAAAAATTAGTAAGAATTAAAAAGTGGCAATGCATTGTTAGTGAAATAGATGAAGTGCACATTCATTATCAAACGAAAATAAATGGAATTCTAGGTATACTTGTGTATGTGTGTGTATACAAATTTACATTAAAAAGATCAGTTTAAGGAACATGATATAGTGGTAATAAGGGCAAATAAATATTATCTTTAACAAATATGTTTTAAAAAATATATCAAATCTAATTTGAGAATTTAAATTTTATTTTTAGATTTTAATTAAATAAAAATGAATGCTGTCAATTTAATTAAAAATTAATAGACAAATTGTATAAAAAAACACATACGCACAAAAGAAATTGTTATATATTGATTATGTGTAACAATAAGGTCTCCAAGTTTAAAAAAAAAGGACATGAGAAATTTTGAAATTTTTATTATAAAACTAATTAGTGAAGATATAATAAAGACTTTTGATTGGTCAGGATTTTAAAGAATCAAGAAAAAAATATTTCTAGTTCATTTCTGTGCTAACTAGGAAAAGCATTGATAATAAAAAAAGAAGTTGGGCTGAACTAGCAAACAAAATGATTTTTTTTTTCATCTTACAAAAAAATAATAATACATAAATCACTAAGGATCATGCTCATCTAGTCTTCAAAAAACTTCAAAAGGTTTACTATAACTGCTCCTGTTCAAATTTACCATTTAAAGAAAACAAAAACCTCTTTGGAAAGAAACATGGCAATGTTCTGAATGCTGATTTTTGGAATTTGCTCTTAACTATAAGATATACATCACCTGAGTTTCCCAAGAAAGGAAAAAAATAATAATTATAGCCACAAAATAGGCATATTTTGGAACATTATTGGACAAGCTCTTACATTATAACACGTGTTGATACTTTATTATTCAGTCAGCTTGGAAGTATAAATATATATTCTAATATGATTTGGAACTTTTTTAAAAAAAAGAGATTTAAACTTTATGTAAAAGAAAATATGTCAATTTAGGAGTCCGATTGTATTTATAGTTAATATCATTTACAATTTATGAAGTACTAAATATGTGTATTATAGATTGTAAATTCAATAACAGCTTCCATTCCCTGTATATAATTATAACTTTAAAAATCTTTTTTTTTTTTTGTTATATAAATTTTAATAATCAATTAATGTTTATCAAGTGGGAGATTATTGAAATTGTAATTGGAATTATCTGTTAGTTTTGTTTTGTTTTGTTTTTTAAAAAAAGACAGTTTATTTTCTAAATAGTTAATACTTAAATTTGTCAGGGTAACTGTAGATATTCCCAAACTGCTTAAATTAAAGTAAATAATCTCTTAAAGGAAAGTCTTAAATGTTAAATTATTTATATGTGTGTATGCGGAGGTGTATGTACTTTTAGGAATTATATAATTATCCAAGCTTTCAATACTTGAATTAAGTATTCAGTACTAGTATTTAGGAGGTGAGTGATAGGAAATGCAATAGCAGTATTGATAAATAAAAGGAAAGATAATATATCTTTAGTTCTATTATTGTAATTTTGTCAGCTTATAGATTTAACTTATTGACTGCTGAAGTGGCCATATTGAATATTTAAAAAATTATGTTAATCCACAAATTTTATCATGAACTAAATTTATATTACTCAAAAATGACAATATATATTTTTTGAAACATAAAACCCCGAAGAATGTAATTAAGTTGAAAAAAATATAGTTATTGATATTTAAAGTAATAAAAAATAGAATAAAAGTTAATATTTCTAATAATCATTTTCATAGTATTTTACAAATTCAAAATTATCATGCACACAACTTAAAATTATTGTTTTGTTAGTAGGTAATTTGGATTCATCATAAAATTTCTAAACATTTGGTATATAATAACACTTACCTAAGGTAATTCATCATTTGAAAACTTCATAGAATAAAGACATTAGTGCCTTTCATTTTTCTCAGTAGTATTTCAAAATGCATTTCCACACAGGGGTTTGCAATGTATAAGACATCCCTTATAACAAGTAGTTAATATTGATCAATAATTAGTATAATTTGAATATTATAATAAAGAACTTCAATACAGTTGTAATTTATTAAAAAGTACTACTAAAATAGTCACTATATACAAAATAATAAAATAAAATAAAAAGTGAATGAAATACTAAATTCATCATAGAGTTAAGCTTGATGTACATATGTTTGTAGTTTATATATATACTGTCAAAACTGTTACTTTTATGTTAGTTTTGATAGTAATTTTTTTACCAAATATATATAAAAAATAATAATTTAAAAATATATAATAAAATAATAATTAAAAAACATATAATAAAGTAATAATTAAAAAATATGCAGCTTTGAAATTTATATTGCAAGTCTATAATCGGCCTAAGTTTATGTACTGTCAAATCGTTACTTTTAGCATTTGCATAATGTTACTATTATTAAAATGCATAAAAGAAATTATAGAAATATCTAAATCAGGTCATTATATTTCCAAAATATATTCATTTTTGTCTCATACCAATTAATTCAAAGACTAAGCTCACATTATAGAAAAAATGCAGACAATCATGATCTTTCTTTTTTTTAATATTAGGTTTAATAGTAATTTTTTTAGCAATATATATATATAAAACAATAATTTAAAAATATATAGTAAAATAATAATTAAAAATATATAATAAAATAATAATTAAAAAAATATATAAAAATAAAAATATTTACCAATAGGCTCTCATAACATTTTCTTCAAAATCCAACAAAAAAAGTAAAACTTTTTCCCGTTATAATTTCACACTGAACTATTCTCCAGTAACTAACAAAAAAATGAGAGAAAGACAAAAAAATTCAATCTACTTGATCACAAAAATTATCATAAAATTTTTATTTTTTATTGTAGAAAAATAAAATTTACCTTTTTGGAATCTGCAGACAAAGATGGAAAAGGTCTAAAAAGCGCATGTGTTGCCTGCGTAGATTTCTGTTAATTTTAACCTCAACCCGGATGTTTATAATTTGAAATTTCTTTAACATTTTAAGCACTTGTAATAATGAATAAGTTAAGTAGTGAACAGATAACATTACTGGTAGTTGTCTAAAAATTGATTAGGCCTTTTTATGAAGAGATACAGGCTCTAACTTAGACTTGGGTTATTTATTTTGTATGTGTAATAAGAAGTAAGAACTTAGTAAATTGAATAGAGTTTATATGATATTGTATTCACAAATAATGCCTTATATAGGTTAACAGCTAATTGAGGAATTAAGAGTTCCAGTTTGCTCAATCAAATTGGTGGTATCCAACATATATATTATAACAGGAACTGGATTCGAACTCTGTCATAAGGGAGGGTTTAGATATCCACATGCCTGCAAATGTAATAATATATATATTTATTAAAGAAGTCATATCAGAAGTAAACATTCTACCAATCATAGTTTTCATGTGAGCAATTATTCACTATATTTTTCATGAGATGTGCATATGTAAAATTGTTAAATGGCCAAATGTGCAATAAGAAAATGTGTCCTACAGAAAGCTTGAAATAAAGACATACAAATAATTTATATGGCCATTTCTTATAGTAAGCTTACATTTATATATCTCAATAACAAGTTCCCAGGAACTAAGGTAAATATTGTATTTTCATATATGCACTCTATTATATGACAATATAGTGTGTATATGTATACTGTATTTGTTTTCTTTTTTTAAAAATGTATTTAATTTTAATATTTTTTTATGATAGCCATTAACCATTAAAGATATTATGTATGTAGTCTCATGAGAGTGAATATATTTTTTCTTTTATCTAATTGTTTTTCATTACTTTATTAATATATATGGGCCCATATGAGTGAATGTATGCTCTAGTTTTAACATATCTCTATTAGTATAGTTATCACCTGCCCTGTAATTGAGCTAGCTAGGGTCAGGCACCCGATTATGCATAACATGAGTGGCCTTGATGTAATTTTTTACTTTTGACAGTGGTATTGGCACTTGGAATGGGCTAAGTCTGATCCATAAATATACTGTTAGGGAAAACATGAGTAGGAGAAATATAGCTGATGTTGCTGGAGAATTATAGCAAACTGATTGAATTATTTGATTAAAATCTTTTCAGCCCAGAATAGTTTCTATAGTTATTTACTAGCTCAAATAGATGTTTGGATATCTCAAAATGTATTTCTTAATCAAGTATTGTGAGAATACAATAATCCAAACCACTTTTCTATTTAATGGTAGATAATATTAAAATAATTATCTGCAGGTACATGATGACTAAACAGCCATCTCAACAAATTGGTTAAAATGTAATATACATTATGTTAGTATCAAAATAATCAAAATCTATGTGGGCTCATTACAATATGATATAGGAAGTACAATAGATCACCATATACAGTACCATAAATATAATGGCATGCAACATGGGGCCTAATATAAACCATCTATTTGAGATAAGGAAGGATCAGTAAATAGATTATATGTTAGATGATAAAGTTGTCTTAAACCACAAAAAATCAATCATAATTAAGATTATTGACACCAAACATAGAATAATTAAGAATATTATGATTTTAGTAATTTAGAAGTTAGGAGGTAGATAAAATAGTTAAGGTGACTAATGTGTAGGTTGAAAGAATGGAAAGAAACAGCAGCATCAGATGCAGTTTTATAGAGGCTGGTATGAGGATGATCTTATTAATGATATTAGGAATATATATTATAATATTGAAGATATAAGAATAAAAAAAGTAATAATTAAAATAAATAAAATTGGCAGAAATACAGGAAAAAAATTGAGGATGAAGATTTGGATAATATAGGGGGAAATATAGAAATAACCTCATCTGAAGAAAAAAGCTTAGAAATAACATAAAAAACCCAAACCTAGTGAATTGGGAAAAACCTAATTCCAGTATACCAGTGGAATTAAGGAATCTTATAAAAATAATATTAGAACTGAAATAAAATCATGAACAAAAAAATAGATGGGCTTATGAGGAGATGCTCAAGAAGAAAATGGACAGCTCATGAAGCAAGTAGACAGGCTCAAGAAGAAAATAGACATGCTCCTGAAACAAGTAAACAGGGTCAGGCAAAGCTGAAACAAATTGATGAGATTAAGCTGAATTTTACAATGATTAAACATGAATTGGAAGAAGTCAAGCAAGAATATATAAATGTTAAAAAAAGGATATAATAAATGTGAATGATCTCACAGAGATTCATCAAAGGGTTGAAAAGGTAGTAATTGAATAACAACAAGGAAGGACTAACTTGGAGAAAATACAAGATAGGTCAACAGAAATGGAGTTATCTATGGAAGGTTTAAAAAATAGATTTATCAAAGTTGAAGAGAATCAAAAACAAACTTTAGTGCAGGAACTTCATCAACTGAAAGAAACATTAAAGGGAGAATTTGAATGATGTGTTCTACAGTACATAAGTAATGTAAACCAACCTCTTATGAATTAAGTATTTGGATTTATGCATAGAAAGAAACAGGGGATAAAATGAAAAATTTGATAGTTAATAAAAAGATTGACAAAGATCATAACACTCATATTGCAAAGCAGGCTGGTGAAGATGGTTTTACAGATGAAGATCTAATGATATAGATGAAAATCCAAAAGTGTATAGTATTACAAAGGAAAGACTCATGTCACATAGTGCAGTAACTAAATTTATTACTGTTAGGATATTCAAAGGTGATATAGAGGAAAATCCTGTAGATCATCTTGATAGTTTGAAAGATCTATTTTATTTTCACCAATTAAATGAAAAGAAGAAAGTTGTTATTGTAAGCAATTATTTGTGTTGTATGACTAAAGATTGATGGAAATTCTTATATACAATACTGCAAACATTTGAACACTATTGTATTGCTATCATATACTTTTTGGAATGAAGAAAAACAAAAAGGGGTATACCATAGAATATCTCAAGAGAAATATATATCAGTCAGAGAAGAGAGCTGCACATAGTTTTTCTATCAATAGGTGTCAAAATTGAGATTGCTCATAGTTTTTCATTATCCAAAGAACAAGTAATATGTACAGTAAAACATAATTTATCCATGCTGATTCAAAGGAGTTTAACAGGTTCTACGTTTTCTATTGAAGAGATAGTAGTAGTATTAAAGGACATAGATGCTGGGAATTTATTCATGGAGCCAGCTGAGAGAATGAAACATAAGATTTGCTGTCCGCAATGCAAGCACCTATTTGGAATAAAAAGCAGATGAGAAATTGGAGATTATCAATCTAGGTCACCTTACTCTAGAATTTATATCTCAAAAGACAGTGGAGCAATGGAAATGCCGAACATAACTCAAGAGACTCACATTTCAGAGGTCAAAATAGTCAAACATATGAAAGAACAAGAAGATGGAGTATAGGGAATGAATCTAAATGGAAAGGTCTATAACCATGCTACCATGGCAGAAACTAGATGGGACTTTGTTAGAATGTTCCTCCTGGCAGTAATCCCTACAATTTGGTAGGAACCCTACAGTGGATGTGGACACTAATACATATGGTATTAGTAATATAGTTTTTGAAGATGATCTCAACACACCAAGTTATTGTAGATAGAAATGTCTATTGGTACCAATAAAAATTGAAGTGTTTCAAGCCCAGGCTCTCATTGACACAGGAAATCAACTATCATTAATATCTACTGAGGTTTTTCAAAATATAAAAGATACCAAGTCAAATTTTCAAGTATTGCCTTTAAAGATTTATCATTTAATTGAAATTATTAAATGCTTTTTTGAAAAATTTAAACATTATTTATAATTTTCCAAATATATTTAACTATTAGAAATAATACATTAGTCTGGAATACAATATTTTAAATGGTGTTATTCTCTTATTTTTTAGCTGTTGTTAATCTGACTGGTGATAGCTAATATAGAAATTAAACAACCTATAATTCAACACTTCAACATGAAGCTACAACTAATTAGATTATTTTGTCAAAGGATAACTAGTCATGATAAATTTTGTATAAAATTCATGAGAAGTCCTTCTGATTTCTCCATTTTTTTTTAAGGACAAGGTTACTGAGTGGTTTCCATACATTACCGATTATAATACTATATTGACTTATGGTGGTATTTGCAATTATCATGTGAACAACTTTACATTTTATTTTTACTCTTTTTTTTCCTGTTCAACAATCTTGCATTTTCCTAATTCAACATATCTTCATTGGGCTTTTTCAATCTCATTGTTTTATGTTCTTTTAATCATTTTTCAAAGATATGGCTAGTTTTACCAATGCATTTCTCATTGAAATAGTTGTTCCCTTGAAAAATGATTTAAAGAACATAAGACAGTGATTAGAAAGAAAAAGACAAATGTGTCTAATGTAGCAGGCCCTGCAAGTAATAATAAATGTATGTTCAATTGTGATAACATTTAAATATTGGGCAGAGAGGACAAATTTAAAGAAACTGTTAATTTTTAATAATGGCAAATGACCAAAAACTCAATTATTGTGATAATCAATAATATTTGGAAACTAATTATAACTCTTGAACTTATATATATATCATATTATTATTACTATTTGCGGGATATTCCGTGTAATGAAAAAGCTAAATGCTGACGTTTCAGTACAATATCAAGTACCTTCCTCAGAGCGTTAGGACGCTCTGAGGAAGGTACTTGATATTGTACTGAAACGTCAGCATTTAGCTTTTTCACTACACGGAATATCCCGCAAATAGTAATAATAATATGACATCTTTTATCCGTGAAAACATTAGAATTAACATATATATATATATATGAGAAATCCAGACCTTTCTAACAGATGAGTATACAATTTTTCTACTGAATTTTGCTTTTGACAGGATAATCTAGTTAGTTAGAGGATCACTTTAAATTTAATATTCATGATTCTAAGATCACCAATTCAATTCCCATGCAAGCTGTCATTGATAATGCTAACACTTGAAGAAAAGAGAAAAATAATTCTATTTGAAATGTTGTTTCATACTAACCTGTATGTTATTATTAACAGTTGAAAGTGTAAAAAAGTATTAATAAAGCTTGAATTTTTCCAAAAAACATTGAACATTTCAATTAGATAATGGAAATAGTCTAATATATAACTACAAATATTATATATATATATAGTTTTAAAGCAGAAAATAATATTTTCTAGCTAATGTAAATAATTTAGATAAACAAAATTCAAGTTCTGATCATTTATTGAAGATATTTAGAAATATAAATTTACACAATGGTTAATTAAATTTGCTATTCTTTAGGGATTGGTAAGATTATAAGGCATTAGTTGTTTCTTTGAAACAGTTGTCTAAATCAGAGGATTGCTATATTTCATTCTCAATAAGCCAGATCATTTCCAGCCACTTCAGTGTGACTCATGGAAGATCTGCCACTATTAGCTACCAGCAGCTTCCTGCTTTGATAACATTTGATAAATATTATATAATGTGAGTTGTTGTTTGGTGAATAATTCCAGACCATTAAATTTTTATTCTATAAGTGAATTGATGAAAGAACTTAATAAATAATTCACTTCATTAATTGATTATTTACCTTAATATAAATAATATCGGATTCACTGATCAGTTCTTGAGTGCTATTTGTGCTATTGTTTGTTTATTATTTAACTGGTCAGTTGTGTTTTATTATGAATCCAATTATAATTTTCACTATTGAGAGCTAACTTTAGGCAAATCTCAAATAAACTGCTACCATTATAAATCTACAAATAAACTGCAACTTTATTTTTCATACATTTTGGTTTTTTTGATAGTTTCTCAAAATTGTAGTTTTTTTTTATTATTCCAAATTTAGCCTTTAACAATTTTATAGTTTTTTTTATCATTGACAAACATTATTCCTAGCTTGATGTATTTCCTACATAGATTTTAATGATTTTGTGATATTTTTCACTGCAAAATCTTTACTCTCATCCAAGGACATTAAAATGTTTTTTTATTTTTCATTAAACTCTAATGGTAAATTCTTCATGTGAGAGTGTGAGACTCTAATTGAATCAAAATCAATTTGTATCTATTAGTTTTACATGATTATTAGCAAGGTTTCAAGTAATGTCTTTGTCATTTTAATTCATCCATTGTTTTTGTGTGTATTTAGTTTGTTTGATCACATAATTTTGGATGTACTTCTGATTTAAAAATAATTTAGTCAATCCATTAATAATTGCATTAAATTTACAATCAAATCATTTTTTTCTCTACATTTTTTTAAATTTTATTACTAATCTATTCTTTTATTAATCTGAAAATTGCTTACTGATTTGTTTAAGAGTCAATGAAATAAAATATTTGTTTCTTATTCATTTATAGTTTGTGATGAACCTTTTGTAAGGGTAACTTACAATATTATTAAGCTCACTTGTTTATGTGCAATATTAAACCATAAACTTAAAATTATAATTGTAAGTTTATATATAATAAATACATTATCCTTTTACATTAAAATATCCATATACACATGTATATAACTTAAATGTTAGACTATAAAAGTTTAATATCAAAAATCAATTCAAATAAATAGTTGTTTTAATGAAATCAAATATTAAAATGATTATTTTTCAATCATTCATATATATATAAAATAATTATTTAAGCTGTCTAATATCACTAATCAAGATGCAAAACATAGAGATAACCTTAAGTCAAGTCATATCTTAGCAACTAAATGTGAAGAAAATAAAATTAGAAATCAATTATACAATTATTAATTATGATGCATTCAACAATAATCGAATACAAAATTATGAAATGAAATACCAATTTAACACATGCTAATTATCAGAAGTTGATTCTATTATAAAAGCTAAATCAAATAATTTCCAAATTAATTTACCTTTTCACAAATGAAATAATCACTATGCTTAGTTATTTTGCTGTGTTCGAATACTGAACATATTAAAAAGATATATCAATAGTTTGAATGAATTTTCCTTGTTTATAAAATCTTTGTTAACAGAGAACTCTAATATCACTTGAGAAAAGAGTAAATAAATTACTCTTTAAATTCATTAACACTAATTTCAAAAACTATAATATTTAGAGAAATTCTTAATGAGATCATTCTAAACTTGAATTTTAAGGATGATAAATATCATCAAAAACACATATATCTAAACAAAATTACTTTAAGAGGATTTCAAGTTATATAAAATGCATCGTGAATAAAGACAATTTGCCATAGGATCAAATGTTATTGTTCTAACATAAAACAGTATAATTAATCATTCCTACTAGAAATGCCTAATATATAAATACTTTATCTTTATAATTCAATATCCAACTTCAATTTATAGGGAGATGATTTACGAAAAGAGATGTCAACATCATGCGAGAGGAACATTTATGAACAAAAGAGTATAGTGATTGCATCACCGATGATTGATGACTGGAAAATAAAAAGTTATTCTTAATGAACATTACTACTCAAATTATGGAAATGAATAGGACAATACCATAAACTTTTAATACATCATATCATTTTTGTGTATTAACATCCATAAATATCTAATTTTATTTCCTTTGCTTCTTAAATCTATTTGTGTTGGAATAATCCATTTTGGACATTAGATGAAAAGAAAATAGAAAGATCATTGGATTAATTTTTTTTTCAAAATTTAATAAGATTTAGGTCTTCCTTGTAAAGTGACTTGACTAGGGTAATAAGTAAACTTAATCTGAAAGTAAGATTTTATTGTTCTTCATATTAAATTCATTCACTTATGACAAGACAGAATTTTTGTTTATTACTAATTCAATTAATTTAGTAATGTTTCTTTATATATATTTCTGTATAAATGACTAATGTTTTTGGATGAAAGGTTTTTTTGTATCAATGATAGGGACTTTACATAGATGGGGGGAGGGAGGTCTTATAAAAATGGAATTCTCTCAAAAGGATTCAATATTACAAAAGCTTTCTTTTATACTTATATTGTTTAATTTAAATTTAGTTAGTACTATTATAATTTTCTGAAATTATAAATTTTCTTATTGTTTTATAACCTGTTAAATATTATTTGTGTTATGATACATATCTACTATGGGGATATGGGAAGGTATTTTAAATTTTATTTATTAATATAGTTGAAATGTATGTAAAGCGCTCATAATTATAAATTTTGATATGTATAAAGATAAATTTAACTTGTTGTCAGTTAATAAATATGTTAGTTTTTTTTTATTTTAAGAAAGTCTCTGATTTATTTAAATTATTTATTTTATTTTCATAATAAAATAAGATTTAATACACATACCCATATATCTATATATCATCCTAACTTAACATCATAATAATTTATGGTTGAAAGTAATTTTGAGATTATATTAAGTATTATTATTACTGCAGGATATTGATGGACCCATGAAGAGAGTTAAGTGCAAAATTCATCATGAGTTCGAATACTGAGCACAATGGAATAATCAAGAAAGATGAAGATTGGATGAACTGGTCTCAGTTGGATCTATATTTAATATTTAGATATTAAATTATCTTATTTGAAATAGATGCAATCATGGATTTAATTTTTATATCATTCATGGCATCCTACATGAAGATCCTAAATCTGACTATAGTTAGATGTGTTCACCTTCACTCCTTAAGAAAATGTGGATCATTACACTTAATATTAAAATGCTAAAGTAAATTGTTGTTGATTATAGTAAGCATCTGGGATAGATTGTTCTTGTGCTAATATTACTATTTAGTAAGAATAAATAATTATATCATCATCATTTTCAATAAGTATCGAACCACTGCAAGATGAAGATCTCACCAAGTTTAATCCATCTTCTCTGACCTCTACCCTCTCTTCTCCACATAACTTTAGCACATTTCTTTATTTCATCCATTCATCTCATGAGTGGTTTCTTTCTAGATCTTTTACAATCTCTTAGAATCCTGTTTAAGATTTCATTTGTCCATCTATTATCATCTCTTCTAACAATATGTCCAGATGAACTTTACTTCAGTCTCTTTATTCTTTCAATGATATTAGTAACACCAATGTGTTATCTCACCCATATATTTTGTTTTCAGTCTCTTCTTATTAATCCTAATAGGCATTTATCCATACTTTGTTGAATGTTCTGAAGTCTCTGTATTATATATATTATATATTCTATATTAAATATTTTATAACTTTTGAAAACTCAAACATAATTGCATCTTAAATTTAAACAATTTGAATTTTTTATTGCTTTAATGTATTTATCTACAA
Organism: Epiperipatus broadwayi; assembly: GCA_028023455.1. Classification (NCBI taxonomy): domain Eukaryota; kingdom Metazoa; phylum Onychophora; class Udeonychophora; order Euonychophora; family Peripatidae; genus Epiperipatus; species Epiperipatus broadwayi. The sequence continues at coordinate 7,451,744 of JAQFVV010006227.1, forward strand.
AATCTACTTGCTACATATATTATTATAAAGTACATTTGTGAAATTATCACATTATAATATGCATGCCTGTAGTATAATTTAAAAAAAAAAACATATTAAACAATAAAATTTAAAATTTTCTATCCATTTGTTTTAATTTAATGAAAGAAATATAATTATATTACACATAAATTCAAGCATATGTTTTAACATTTAAATTTTAATAATCATTATAATAATAAATAATTGTTGAAAATTGTGCTTTGTTAAAATAGATGCTTATAAAATGGTTATAATATTATTTATAAAATATATATTTTATTTGTGGTGCTCTTAAAATTTATGATTTTCAATTATTGCTTTAGCATGCTGCTGGTTTGGAAGACGCACAACGATTTGTTGAAACTAATACTCATTTTTTAGTTCGTAGTGATGTAGATCCTCTTCAATTAGCTCTTTGCCAATCTTCAGATTCTAATATATACCAACAAGCTTTAGAAATTGTTAACCATCAAGAGAATGAAAAATTGTATTTAAATTGGTGGTAAGTATATATTTGTGTATGTATGTGCATTTTGTTCTCTCTCTAAAAGTAGATGGAAGTAATCAGATAATAGGATGCTATACTTATCATATATAATAGTTTAATATTGTATTCTATATCTAACATCTCAATATATATATTATATGCATAGAAGGTAACAAGAGTTTCCAAATTATAGTGGAAGTAATTCAATCTGGCATTTTCATGCGAATCTCCACAAGGTTAAACTTAAAAAATTTTCAGAATACAATCAAATTTTTTTTCAGATATCCCACTTATAGCCTATTTAACTCCAGTATTATTTAATAAATAGGCAACTAGCTATTTTTAACTAGAGGGTAAAATAAGAATGGAAATACTTTAACCATCACCATCCAAGAATTGGAAAACCTGGAAAGCATTGTTTTTTTAATCAGTATTTTTCTGTGAGGAGTTTCTGAAAGGACTTTATTGAGAGAAATATTTAAAGCTATTTACTTTTTATCTTATATATAAATAGAAGATAAGATGGAGTGGAGAATGAATATAAATTGAAAATCTTATGTTCAAATCTCCCTATTTAAAAGATGAAATAGTTTTTAAATAGACCATTACTGACAAAAGCTACTCTATCCCTCCACCTTACTAATATGAATAAATAAAGTAAAAAACATTCATTGCTCATCAAATCAATTAGTAATAGATTACTAAGGAATAAATATGGGAATTGATGCACAAAAGTCTAGTATACTAAGTCTTACATTAATTGAGGATTGTAAGGAATACGCTTATGACTTGTTATACTATTTGATTTGTTGTTAATTGTGCAAAAAAAAAAAAAAAAATTATCTGAAAACCGTACTATATTTTTAATAATATTTTGTAGTTGTTAAATTGTTGTAATAATTGTCAAAAAAAATTTAGACTATTTATAAATTTCATTAATATTTTTTATATAAAAATATCAATTTTTTAGGCATGGATGTGTTTTTTATATAATTTCATAAAAAATGGAAAGAATTTTAATCCATTATATTGGTTTTTTTTTATAAATATTGTAACGGAATGAGATTTTACCTGGTATGATAATAGGTTAGCTAGATTATCACAATGAATAAGAGTATTTTTGATCCTTGCACCTATATATATCACATATACTTTCATTTTATTTCTGGAGAGGAGAAATTAATAATCAAATAAACATTAAACAATATACCTACACTCACCTCATTCTTACCATCTCTCATTTCCATTATTCCCTGGTTTCAAACTCCTGGGGAATTTGCATAGTCATCTAGTTCAAGTTATATTAATATCACTTAAACTATGGCCATGCATAAATACGTGTAAATGTTTTATGATTAAGTGTGGATACATGAAAATATATGGAAATGTGCGAAAATATATGTAAGTACGAGAGAAGATATGACCACTTGAAAAATGAATATAAAAAAATGCACTGACAATTTTTAATTTAAACACTTGTATATATTTAACATATAACTTTCAGTAAATAACATTTTAATAAAGAAAATTTATAGCAAACTATAACATATATAATTTAACAGCTATAATTACTCTTTGCTCATAATTTATTTCAATAATTATTCCAAACCCTTATCCTCCTACAAAGAATAACCATTTGATATCCATATTAATGTAAATAAAATTTATATTATGATTGTTTCAAATATTCTTGCTTGCTATATTCTTATATTGGAATTAATTTATTTTATTTTCATTTTTAACTTGATAGATTAAATTCATATTTATCATATTGATGATGTGGGATCTCCTTGTAATATAATGTAGTTATGATACAGACAGGAAAGACCATTTATCATAGAAATAATTAGTCAAGTATACTGAAAACATTTGACAAACAAAAAAATATATAACAGTATAATTGCACAAGTGTTTGGAATAAATATGTATTAGGTAAAATCTTACCTTTCCTTGGATGGTAATTGGTTTGTGGCAGTAATATTTCTCTATTATATTATATATTAATACTTATTCCCCCCCATATCCATGTTAAAGGAAAGATATGAAAGAAACATTTACACAAAATATATAAATAAATAAACTTCATAACGTCAACTTAAATGTTGTTTTAAAGTTCATAAGAAAAAATGTCCTAATGAATCATTCTAATAATCCTCATTAATCCATTTTAGATATAGATGGTAAAATGTGAGTGTTCTACAACATCCATTAAGTTACTTATCCTTTACATCCTTGGAACTTTTGCTTTGGAGTAGAGAGTTGTTGGATCCAGTTATTAATAATCAACTTGATGTTTTATGATACAGGTGTCAAGTGCTAAGTCAGTTTCATTTCAGTTCTCACAGTTATATCTCTATGAGTGATGACTTTCTTTCCCGATGTTGCTTTTGCACTTAGCAGTGCATGGTTGTCTGTAGAGAGATTTATATAATTTTATTAAAATATCTTGAATGAATTAAGAGTAATATTTTCTTATACTATTAGATATCCTTAATTCTAGATAATTTGATCTACAATTTAGAATTAACAACACTTTGGAAATTTGAATAATCCAAATCTAATTTCAAAGATTTCACTTTCGAATTCCTTAATTGGTTAGTTTTAACTCTATATGCTTTTCTTATTTTATCGAATATTCAGGTATTTGTTTTTATGACTATTTCAATTCAATAAGTTTGGTATTTCTATACAAATTGCAAGTTCAAATTCTCTGCTTAAATTTATGCAGGTTATTCAGCTGATGAGAAGTTTTATCTCAATTCAAAGAAAAAGCTCGTTGCTTTTCTTTCTTTTTCTTATTTACATGAGGATGCTCTATCTAAGATAATTTTAGATGACTTTTAATATTAAGTTCATGATTTTGATTTAGTTCCATTGTTTATATCATTAATAATGATCATTATATATACATAATATGTTAATAACAATAAAAAAAATTTATTTATTATTTCTTTTCTTTAACATAAACTTTCATTTTTTGCTTGCATTCACTCTATCCGATCATATTTCTCTCATATTGTAATGTATCAGAGTTACATCACAATTAATAAGATTATTTTAATATAGGTTAGATGTCGTGAATGCATTTTAAAATTTAATTCAACTGCATATTTAATGTATGATTAAGTTGTGGTTTAACTGTGTATAACACTTAATGGTTTATCAATTATAGTGTTTCATTTTTGGTAGTGTAGTGTTTACTAAAAAATGTTAATATATTGGGTCTTGAATTTAACTTAAGCCAAAAGATGTGTAAATGGTATTGGAGGTATGTAAGGGACACACCTTACATTATATTTAAATAAATCACACGATATAAAATAAAATATCATTATATAACAGCAATAATTGTATATATATTATAAAAATAATACAGAAAAGTTTTTTTCAACAAACATTTTTTGTCCTTTATTATTGTGATGCAAATAAACTATTTTAAAACTTCAATTTACATTGCACACAAAGCAGTATCTATTTTTTTTTTTATATAAAAAATTAACTAGCACCAATGATAATAATAACAATAGTAGTAGTAATAACACAACAACCCAAAAACTTCACATCACATGATCACCATTTCTTATGCTTGCTCAAGCTGTTAAAACAGGCAAAACTCTCCATATAGTAATGCCACTCACAAGCTAGAAACTAGTCTGGGGATATTGGATGAGTAGGCACTAGATAGGGATTTTAGGCACAAGCCTTCTGGAATCCATTGATTACTCTCGCTTGCACTGAGTGGCACTACTGTATGGAGAGTTTTGCATGTTTTAACAGTTTCACCAAGCATAAGAAATGTGATGTTTAGTGGTAATACTAATCCTGCCTAATATGATAGGGTTATTAAAGAACTAAAGACACCAAAATGTATGGGTGCTGAACTGAGTTCAGACCTATATGACTATATAAGCTAATGAGCTTGGATTGAAAATATTATGTTTTCAAATTTTAAACTTAGTTCTGTAGTTAAGTAGAGGTAAAAGATGGCTGCTGGAGAGTTGCAGTAGATCCTGAAATCTAGGTGCAGTGTTCTCAGATCCAAGGCTCTTCACTGATGAAAACCACAAGCTAGAAACTAATCTGGGGATATTGGATGAGTAGGCACTAGATAGGGATTTTAGGCACAAGCCTTCTGGCATCCATTGATTACTCTGGTTTGCACTGAGTGGCACTACTGTATGGAGAGTTTCGCATATATTTACATATATTAGGGTTGAATTTATATAAAATTAGATATTTTATTAATAACATAATACATCATTTTTTATTTAGGTCTTTGAAAAAGATTGTTGAACAATCAAAATGTTAGATTAAGTAATAATTTTGAAAATTGCAAAAAGGAGATCATATATTTAATGTTAACAGAAAAGATATTGTTTAAATATAAATCATATCAAGAGAATTTTGGATTCAAGCCAATCAAAACAATCAGTTTCATTTTTTTAAAAATTATACAATGAATCACACTTAAGTGACACAACTTATTCCATTTATAAATTATTAATACTCATATGACCCTCTAGGTATTATTATTGTGATTAAAGTTATGAAAAATTATATCATGGACCCAGATTATTATTTGATTCTGAATAATATATCTCAAAATAGAACAGCAGTGATTAGATTACACGATAATGCTAAGATTAACTTGTTAAAAATGTAACTTTTTGAAGTGCATTTTTATGAAAAGTATTTTGGATATTAATTAAAATAGAAAATAATAATAAATGAAGATATTTAAGTCATATAGATTTTTTGAATGATTTAATTATTTTTTTAAATAATTCTTCAAAACTTCATTTGAAAGCATTTGAAAGCAAAAAAGTAGGATTAAAGTTAAACATTAAAAAAAAAGTAATGGTTTTAAAATAAAAGAAGTAAAATTTAATAATCATGAATTAGATGAATTTAATACCACGGTTAAATTATTAATATAGAAGAAGATATAATCAATGAAATTAAGTATAGAATTAAATATAGATTAAATGTTTTTGGTAAAATTATCATAATATTAAAAGAAAATATGTTTATGTCAAGAGTTCCAAACTTTTTTCGGCCTCAGGCCACTTTACCAAAAACTTTTAAACAATTATTTTATCTAGCACCGTGTTTACAAACTTGAAAGGCTGATATTTGAATGCAAAAACTTTTAAAAAAATGTCAATCCCCTAATCATTACTTTACTTATTGAAATTAATAAATTTGTACAGTACTCAATATTAAATATTTTACTAGATATCACACTTTTCATTTTAATCACTTGTAATTAATGTTTGAAAAAGATAGGAATATGGCATTATCTTATGCAATATTTTAATATCGAAATCTGCACTAACAAAAATTAAAGCAAAAAAATATGAGCAGAGTTTTTTTTTAATTTTTAACATTTATGAAATAAATATGTAAATTCAAAATAAATACAAATATTGAAATCACTTTATTGAACATAAAAATGAAGTGTACTGTCTGCATTTCTTTTTTGGTTGTCATATTATTATCGTAAGAAATAAATTTTTTTATTAACAAACAATTTTGATAGCCCCTGTGATAAAAAAAAACAATAAAGTATGTACTACTTGAAACAGAAGATTTTTGTTCAACTCTGTCCTCTGATAATTATATTCAAAGTTAAAATCATAAATAAGTACATGTCACATCAAACGAGCCAATTTATAGTGTTTTATGAAAGCATGACCATACAAGACATAGATTCTGTTAATATTGAATATTGTCTCATCTCACTGCGAACAAGTGTGGACATGCAGTGGTTTTTTATATTCACACTTGTTTTGATATGTTTGATAAGACAATGCATAGACATATTTGTGCTACATGTATTTTCATGCATTCTTACGTGTAACTCTTTTAATGTCACATTTTACTTTTTCATTCGCAACTTTGGTATGTAATGTGTTTTTATCAAAAAAGGATTTTTAAAATTATTTTCCTTAATTTGATACCTATTGGAATCACAAATATTTTGAAGTAACAAACAAATAGCAGTAGCAAGGGGGTCTATTTTTGCTGCTGTCGACTTTCAAATTTTTTTACTAAAACTATCGACCCTTAGAAAGTTCAAATCGACTCCAGGGAGTAAATATCAACCAACTCTTGGCTTATATGTTTAAAAAGGAAGGTTTTTAAATAAATTTATTGCTCCCTTAGACCAGAAAATAAAATATGGATGGATTAATATTAACAAGGATGGATTGAAAGTGATATACATAATTGCAAGAGCAATTTTTAAAAAAAAATCAAAAGTCTAAAATAGAACTATATATTAAATGTCTAAAGAATGGAATAATGATATTGATATTTAAGAAATATGGAAAAGAAAATAAAGAAATTATAGTTGTATTAGTCTTCTATTATAATAATGTAATTACTAAAAATCATTACAAATCATTTGCTTTGAAAGTATAAGTCCAAGGATCCAATTTAATTATGTGAATAATTTCATTTATTATGTTTTCTATGTTTTTAAGTCTAAACTGGATTCCAAGAGATTGTAACAATGTTAGGAAGGTGACTGGATGAGATAATGAAGTTTTTGAAAAAAATGTATTAAAGTCATTTAACCTGCAATGAATTGTGAATAATTAAAAGTGTTGATTGAACTGTACTAGACATTTAAAATTTGGCAAATTTTTGAAGTATTTTACTTCATAATTTACTGCTGTCATATTTTATTTCTTTTATTGATTACTTTTTGTATTTAGAAAGACTTTTATACTTCTAAATCTTTTATACATATAATTTATAAATTATATTTTTAATATAATTTTCTTCTTCCTTTTCCTATGTATTGATTTCTACTTTAACATATCATACCATTTACAACTTTCTTAAACACTTTATCAATACTCTTTATTTATATCAAAATGAACAGTTTCGTCTGTCCTGCAGTCATCATCAGAGCTACAATATTCAAATATATAATTAATACACTTATACATATATTCATATACATAATTAAATACACAAAATAAAATGTATATTTGAATATTGTAGTTCTGATGATGACTACAGGACAGTCAAAACTGTTAGTTTTGATATAAATAAAGAGTATTGATAAAGTGTTTAAGAAAGCTGTAAATGGTATGATAAATTATATTTTTGTATGTAATATTAAAAGAATAGAAGTAGACAAATACCTAGGGTAGTGATTGATTGAAGTACAACTATGCTGTTACATTACAGTGATGTGAATTTAATTCAAAATTTTGAGTTTATTTGAAATTTATCACTGGTAATGCAAGATTCAATCATTCATTGTATGTGAAAGCCATTCAGCTACTGCCTATTTGATAATGGAAAGAGAGAGAGAGAGAGATATCAAATGTAAAGTACCGATAAATACAGATTTGTATGTATCTTAAAATACAAATGTAAATATATGTAAATGCTTTTACTTATTGTTTATATATATATATGTAATAATATTGTAAATTGATGTTTGTATTTCTTCGAAGTAATATACGTAATCTTATAATTAAATATTAGTAAATACAGTAATCAAAATTTTTTTTTTGAAAAGGACAATACATATATATATAATCGTTACTTAGGAGCGCTTTTGACTATCCTTGTAGTCTTTGTCAACTAGATCTTTCTACGAGGATAGTTGAAAATGCTTCTAAGTGACGATTATATATATATATTTGTCCTTTTTAAAAAAAAATTTGATTACTGTATTTACTAATATTTAATTGTAAGATATATATATATATATTTTAGTACAAAAGATTTTCAAATTAGTACTTGTAAATTTATCAGCAAGGTTCATTCTGGACGAATTTATTGTGCATGTTTTATTGCATATGGGACCAAAGTTATTTCAACAAGTGGTGATTGTACAATAAAGGTAATATTTTATATTATTTATTTGAATATTTGCTTTTTATAATAATTTATTAGCCAAGAAAAATCTTTAGGATAAATATTTTTTTTGTATTAAATGGCCTATGCATTTGAATCATATATTAACAGCAAACAAAAAAAAATGCTAATGCATGTTTATTATTAGTTATGGCAATTTCTCTCTCTTTCCCAAGTTCATCATTAAGTTAAATATGTAGATTTTAGTCAAGCATTAATTATGATAAATGGTGAATACTGAAAGCAACACTATTTTACCATTTATATATAAGTATAACTTACATTTTTTAAAAACTCTAGCTCTCATTACTGTTTTTAAAATGAATAGTATGATTAGTATAAGATTCAGACAATTTATTTATTGTCTTTGTTTTTTGTTTACATTTGATTATATATTATTTTGATAGTTCAAAATTAATACAGTTTTTAAATAAGGGTTTAAGATAAAAATGAGATAAATATAGAGACTTAAAAAATGGTCACTGTACATAATTTTTTTAAACATTAAAAGCATAAAGCTAAACTAGTCAATAAATAATCAAAATGCTTTTAATGTTTACATTTTGATGAGGTTCTTTGCATTTAAGGGTAGTGTTGAATGAAATAAAAAAAAGAATTAAAGAATCTTTACTATTAAAAATTTACGATTCTGAAGCAATTAGCTTATTTAAAAGTTCTTTTAATATTAAGGGTGGATGAGAAGTAAATGGAATTGTGGGTAATGGTTTAATTTAAATATGTTGTATTTTGTAGTTCTTTACATTTGAGAAATCTGCTTGTAGCAGTAAAACCATTGGTAGTGTTTGAGATTTTATTTTCTTGGTTAGTCAAGTTGAGTTTTGGATTTGGGGTAATTTTTTTAATAAATAGGAATTTTTTTAATAAATAGGAAATATTTAATTTAGTTAGATCTAGAGCAATCACAGTTAACAAATGTCTGTATCTTTGCAGTTTTAATTGTTTTTAATCCATTTTGTTAATCATTGAAATTCTGGCTTCAGATCTCTCTATATATTATGAAGTTCCACATTTAATTTAATATTTTATCAAGTGGAAACTGCAACTTGTTTTCTTTTAATCAGATTACTAATAATAAGATCATTATTGGAAAAATAGTAGATTTTTTTTTATGGAACTCAAGAATAAATTTACTTATATCCATAACACACTTCTTAAAAGAATTCCATGGTTCAGTAATACAACAATCCTTGAGGTACTAATTAGCAATTTTAGTATTTAATAACTATTGAAATTTAATACATATACTAGATAATTCTAAAAAACTAACATCAATTTTTTGTGAATATGATTGGAATAAGATTTATTTTTTAATGCATCTTTCATTTTAATGATGCAATTGTATTAATTTATGATCCATCCAACAATCCACTCTTGTAAGTGCTCACATAATATGAACCTCTTTTGGATTCTGACTCCAAATTATAATGTAATCAATTAAATGCCATTGTTTTGAGTATAGAGGTATCCATGTTTCTTTATAGAAATTTTTCTGCCTAAAAAAAATATGTATATAATAGCTCATCCTGTGTTGTGCTAAATTTTAATTATAATGGATCATTTGAATTTATAGCACCGATATGATTATTTCCAACAATTTTTTGCCAAAGTCTGCTATTTGTATCAAGATGTGCACTAAAGTCTACAAGAACAAAATAATGATCTTTTAATAGTATTGCTGTAATAATGTTATTTGGCCAGGAATAATAGCTTTCTTTCTCTGAAATCTCTGAATCTAAGGTTGGAGCATAGATTCTAATAAAATGAGCACAAATACTATTATGTGTTAAATTTTAACATAATTAGGCTTTCATTGATACACCAGGCAATTACAAAAAGAAGATACTAAATTAGACTTTACAACATATTTAACACCATGCATTCTGATTTCACTGACTGATCTGCCCTTCCAAAAAAATCTTATAGCCATCTACTTGTTCTATCAAACTTTCCTTCTTCTAGATGATGAGTTTCATTAAGAGCATCTAAATTGATTTTCAAGCAGTCCACTGGTCTCATCTTAAAGAGTTTGTACTAAGTAAAGCTCACACATTCCATGTACTTATATTTAGGAAATAATTAGATAAAATAATTTCAAAAGAGTAGGGTCAAACACAATTTCCCAAAACTCATGCGAATAGGCACGCTTTTGTGCTAACAGCTACGAGACAAATCGTAATCTTTGTTGAATAACTTCCATTTGTAAATAAAAAGTGGACATTCAATGTAGAATGGTCCATTTGTAAATAAAAAGTAAACATTTTATGTAGAATGGTAAGAATAATGTAAACTTGTTGGAGGTTGGACATTGTTCTGGAAATCATAAACTTAGTTTGATCAGAGTAATGCATCTTTTGTATGATCCTTCGGATCTGCAAACCAGCCACACCCTCCCTACCCATTCCAGTGCTATGCACTGAAATTTAAACAAATGCAATTTTATTTCATTTGGGCTGATTAGTTTGTTAATCAAGTGTTTTTTTTTTGTTTAAAGATTTCATTTACTATTAGAAAAGTAACGTACATTTTTTTAAAATAAAAAGAAAATTTTTTTATTTTGTCCCGTACATTTTTTGTAAAATAAAAAGAAAAGTGTTTTGTTTTGTCCCGGCCAGGAAACATTATATTAAAACGTTTTTGCACAGAAACAGCACAACCACACGATGTACAGTGGCTAATTTACAATTACCGGTTTATCTTTAATATTACCACCACCTTCTCTTTTACCACTACTACTTATATTATTTTTATTGCCTTAGTGAATAATCCACCTGGCATGACAATTCTAGCCAGACTTTGTGACACAGGTGATTTTTTAAATTCTATTTTGCAGGCCCCTGCCACTTCTATGGATGCAGGGATTTCTAGGAAACATAAATCGTTACCATCTGAAACTCCTATCTCAAATCTAGTCCCAAACAGATCACCCTATTAATCCTGTCCCATTATTGCTTTCGTAATTCTTGAGGATGTAAGATAACAAAAAATGAAAGAGAAATGGAATCAGAAATGCTGAGTGTATAATTAAAGGATGGAAATGTGGTTGCAAAAAGACTTAATCCTATTATCACACTTAGTTATAAGGAGCTGACTGTTGGCATGAAAGACTCATGATGATAGTGCCCTGCACTAACTTAAGTGACTAAAGAATTGAAAAAGGGGGACTGAAAAGACTGTATCAGAAACAGTACCTAGCCATTGGTGAATCATCCTATTTTAAAAGACAGCAATTGGGCACTGTTTATTTGTTATTCACACTTAAATTTTTATATTTAAAGGTCATTCAACTATCTATCAAATTGTAAGCTGTCAGTAGCCAAAGAAACATATGGATCTGAGAAACGATGTCAGAATTCTAGATGAATCTAGCAATGGTATTTTCTGATATGATAATAATGGCATTTTCAGTAATTGAAAGAAATCTTTTGATCATCTTTTAAATAATGAAATAAGGATTGAGATAGCAATTTTAATGATTTCATTTTATTTACTCATTTACATTTGGACAAATATATCCAACTTAGTGAAGTCAATACAGTTCTTTTTAATGCTAAAAATGTGAAGGTTATAGGACCTGATGAAATATTTGGAGAAATTTTAAAATATGGTGATATGTTAGCTTCAAAAATATTAGAATTTTTTAGAAATATATGGACACATGAAATTTTGCTGCTTGATCTTTAAAATGCTTCTATTGTCTCAGTTTTTTAAAAATAAAAGGAGTAGTTTAGTTTGTAGTAATTGTTGTTGAATATATACACCACAACAAGGGTACTTTCAAGGATTTATTGAATAAATTGATTTAAATCACGAATGTGTATCAGAGTCTTAAGATGGTTTTAAATAATCATTAATCACTGTAGATATAGACTTTCTAGCCAGGCAAATGCAAAAAAAGTATTGAGAACAAAAGAGTGATTTATATATTGTTTTTATTAATTTGATCAAGGCATTTATTTCAGTTAATCAAACACACTTATGATCTTCTTTGAAATTAGTTGATTGTCCACCAATTTTTTCCCATATTTTACAGCTTCTACATGATAAAATTAGTGGAAATATTATTACTGCAGGTGGAAAATCTGACACATTTTTAGTGAAAACTGGTAATAAACAAGGATATGTATTTGCTCCAATATTGTCAAATATTGTGACAGTAGTAATTGTTTATTTTATAGGCAGAATTAATGAAAGATGGATACATATTTGTCAATGGAATTTTTTAGTTCAAAACAATTAAAAACAAATGTCATATATAGAGCTCGCAAATAAGCTCTTAACAAGCTTTGCAGAATATTCCCCACCCCAGACCAGTTTCTGCTACTGGCATCGTCAGTGAGGTACTAGGATATTCAAGCATTAGATTAAAAATACCAGGACAAGCCCAGCACTTTGTCTAATGTATAACTATTAAGTAGAAAATCTGAAATTTTCAGACATCCATATGTCTTCCAATCCAGCTATCTAACTTAAATAGCCATATGGGACTGAACTATGTTCAGATACATCATATATTAATAGTTTTAGCAATATAAAATCACCAATGCCATAATAGCAAAAAATAAAATTACAAAAACATCAAGTCAGATGTCACATGACCTAATTTAATAAGCTTGTATTACAAATGTTATATATAGATCTCGCAAATTAGCTCTTAACAGGCTTTGCAGAATATCCCCAATCCCAGACCGGTTTCTGATACTGGCATCCTCAATGAGGTGCTAGGATATTCAGGCATTAGATTAAAAATACCAGGACAAGCCTAGCATTTTATCTAATGTATAACTATTAAGTAGAAAATCTGAAATTTTCAGACATCCATATGTCTTCCAATCCAGCTATCTAACTTAAATAGCCATATGGGACTGAACTATGTTCAGATATACCATATATTAATAGCTTTAGCAATATAAAATCACCAACGCCATAATAGCAAAAAATAAAATTACAAAAACATCAAGTCAGATGTCACATGACCTAATTTAATAAGCTTGTATTACAAATGTTATGTATAGAGCTCACAAATTAGCTCTTAACAGGCTTTGGAATATCCCCAACCCCTGACCGTTTTCTGATACTGTCATCCTCAGTGAGTTGCTAGGATATATCCTAGTACCTCACTGAGGGTGCCAGTAGCAGAAACGGGTGCAAAGCTTGTTAAGAGCTTATTTTATATAGAAAGAAAAGTTGAGAGAAGGGGCTGCCCTTTTCTCGTAAAATCTTTGTTGTGTGTTTAGGTTTGATGTCATTTTAGATGGCTATCTTTGACATCTGACTTGCAATTATGTATTGTAATGACCGCTAGGGATTTGGCAGTATCACATATTTTAAGGAATATCTAGTGGAACCTCTTTTCTAATATCAAGATTGCTAAGAACTTATTAAATATTTGAATGGTGGAAAATTATTGACAGATTTTGAAAAGATTATTGTGAAATGGAGCACTAACTAATAGAATCTAATTCAATTAGGGGGGGGGGGCAAATACATTAATATTTTCTTTGAAAGAAGTCGTAAAAATATCATGTCTTGGTTAAAGATGGAAAAAATTCTTTTCTTTGGCCAGGAACTAAAAGAGAAAGATAACCATGAGAAAAAAAGTATAATTTATTAAAAATATTCATTATCAATAATGCTTATCAGTAATAAATTTACATTTATTGAATATATAACTGCTACCAGTTTGATTAAAATTTAGGTGAAGCTTGAAGCTTTTTTCAGTGCTAACCAGGCTTAGGGGTTTTTTTTTAGGCAGCTGATCATAGCAGACCTAACTATTCAACAAATATCGATAGTTTAAAGTTGTAATTATAAATTTATTAAACGCACATTGATTACATAAGTAATATTTACTGAAGCTATAACCTTGACAATATGCATATAAAATGCAATAGTAGGGACCTCTACAGGTGTAAATGGATATCTAGCTTTTCATATCTAAAAAATAAAACAATGAAAACTATTTAAATGCTCATCACCTTTAACTTGGCAAGTCAAGTGATTAATGTTTTCTCTTTAGACTGTTCTCAATAGTAATCTCCGGAGAGACTTTTGCCCTGAATTACACTCTTAAAGTCAAATTTATCTGTTGTAAATATAATTTTCAGTATTTATAAAAAAGATTTTGAATAAAGCATTGTAAAATTTATTATTATTATTACTTCTGTTACAATTATTTGTTTTTATTGTGTATAGATATGGTATACAAATACTGGTGGTTTAATTCAAACTCTTTATGGTCATAATGATGCAGTTCGATGCTGTGTTTTATCAAAAGATGGCACAAAATTAATTACTTCTTCTGATGATCGCACTGTACGTATCTGGAAGTTAGATCCCCATATTCGTAATCATTCTGGAAGTTCTAATTCTCAAAAATCATTTTTGAGACGTGAAAGTCATTTCAAATTGGGTTTACATGAAGATTTGCTTCTTGAAGGACACACTGGTGATGTTGTATCATGTGATATCTCTAACAATGGACAGATAGTTGCTTCAGCTAGTTTGGACAAAACTGTATGCTTTTGGAATGCTATTACTGGAACTTTGCTTCACACTAGTGAGCATGAAGATGTTGTCAACCATTGCTGTTTTTCTCCTGATAGCACCCTTTTGGCAAGTTGTTCAGGGGACAGAAAATTAATATTGTGGAATGTAGGTTCTTGGTCTGTCAAAAATTGTTACTTGCATGAAAGTGCTGTTTCATATTGCTGTTTTTCATCAAGCAAGCCTTTGATTGCTTCAGCATCTGATAATATTTTAACAGTAAGTATTTATTCAAGTTTTAATAATTAATATTATTTTATTACATGACAGAATTTAAATATATATAATAATACTAATCAATGTCTGTATTCCTTTAACTTATATATATATATATATATATATATATATAGTTATATATATATATATATATATATATATATATAATAAAACAAGTACAATAATATAAATTCAAACTTTTAATCCATATAGAAGTATTTTGTCAACTAACTTTAAAAAAACTTTAAATTAAACGTATATGGATTAAAAATTTGAATTTATATTACTGTGTTTGTTTTATTATTTGAATATAAACTAATTGAGATATATAATTAAGACAAATATTTGATTAGTATCAGAATATTAATCTAATCATAATTTAGATTTATCAGGAATATTAATGGAAATGGGAAGTTAATTAATAAAAATACAAATAATACATAAGCAATAAACACAATTTATATCCATATTCATTTATCCATGTTATATTTAATAAACTTCATATAACTTATTAACAACAAACTTATTAACAATACCCATTTGAGAAACTATGAAGTAGTTTTAATAGTATGGATTATGTTCAGAAGCAAATTATTTCTAATGGATTTTCACAATTTTTTTTAAAGCATTTGATATTAATATACTTAGCATTATGTCTCCATTAATTAGATGGATAACATGGGGAAATTTTCTATACTTACTAGCCAGAAATGGTTATTGCTTTATTAATATGGTTATTGTATTGTGTGTGATAATACATCAAAATGTAAAGAAAGTAAGTATAACTTTAGTTATGTCATTTGCAATTCAATCTTTGTTGTCACATATAGACTGAAATCATTTTAGTAATGTTAGAATGTGAATATCTTATTTTCTAAAGTTTTGTTAGTATCAGAATTTTTTTTTATAAAGGAATTGCAAGCGTAAATTTCCTGTAAAAGACGATATGTCTTACAAATATGAATTATCTCTTTTAGCTTTTAGATTTCGATAGAAAAAAGTTAAGTTAACTAAAAGAGTTTTTAGGCATATGCCTCCCTTTACATAGAAATGTTTGAATTCAAAAATTACATTATATCAGTAGGCATACCTTAGAAATTATCAATGAAAGGGAAAAGGCAAGTAATGAGTGTAAATGGTTATATGATGTAGTTATTTAAAGAAAGAATGAATAACTAAAAAAGATTTAAGATGGATGTGGATGGATTTAACAAGGTATCTGAAGTAACAGTAAAAGAATGGTTATAAATTTTAGTTATATTTAATTACTAGTAGACAGGGTATGAGCACAGACTTTCACATGACCCACCACTCTCCACACTATCTCATAATACTGATACACCTGAACACACATATGTCGAAAAGATAAATAATCACCAATATACATATTTCATGCTAAACCAGCAGTCATCAGTTGGTCCAGATTACCATCTCTACACATATATGCACAAGTTCTCAGATATATATTAAGATAGCAAATCCTCCTACTTTAATGGACAGGCTTCAATGTACTCCACACTCCAACTCTTCAACTGTCCATCCAATTGAAAATCTGATGATGGAATGCTCAAAGGCCACCCTTACATGAGGGGTCAGATTGACCTTTAGGTCAACATGGGTGTAACAACAATCTCGGCCTAAAGGTGGCCTTCGAGCATTCCATCATCAGATTTTCAATTGGATGGACGGTTGAGAGTTGGATTGTGGAATACATTGAAGCCTGTCCATTAAAGTAGGAGGATTTGCTATCTTAATATATATCTGAGCACTTGTGCATATATGTGTAGAGATGGTAATCTGGACCAACTGATGACTGCTGATTTAGCATGAAATACGTATATTGGTGATTATTTATCTTTTCGACATATGTGTGTTCAGGTGTATCAGTGTTATGAGATAGTGTGGAGAGTGGTGGGTCATGTGAAAGTCTGTGCTCATACCTTGTCTATTACATATATAAACACAGGTATATATAAGCCTGTGTATTTCATCTATTTAATTACTAGATAAACCCATGGCTTTGTTCGCATTATTGGATTAAAAGAAGTAATGTAATTGATAATTAAAATATATTTAAATGAAATAATAATACATGAGTTATCAATAGCAAATAAAAATAACTATGGCAACCCATTTTTATAAACAATGTTTTGTAGGTAATTTTAAACTATTATTGAAAACTCGTATTATTATTTCATGTAAATATTCTTTAAATATATTCTAATTTTCAACTACACTACATTCTTTTATTTTAACATGAGTAAAACTGACCTGCTGTTTTGCACACATTAGTAGAATAATAATAAAACTAAAAGAATATAATGACATTGATTATTAAAATATATTTCTAATTTAAATACATAAGGAGGATATATTTTGAGCAATAGAAAATTTTTATCTTTTATTATCTAAATTCCATTTCTGATGTATTGAATACCAAATAAAAACTTCCCTTGCTAATTGTCTCCATTTTTCTTGCTGTCTCGTCACAGTTATTAGATAGTCTGTTCTATGTCTTAGCTCACTAATCCCTGGAATAAGAATAACAACTTATTGTGGAATTTAATTTTTGAGTACACCAAGAACACAGTGACTCAGATTTCAATTTTATTTAATTTTATATACACATGTTAAAATACACAAGTACAATATATATATTGTACCCTGCCTATATATATATATTATAACATCATGTGAAAATTTACAAATCTATTTAAATAATAATTGAACTGCCCTCTAGCTGCCAAGTTTGATAACTTTTTACAATAAGAGAGTGGACCACCTCTTAATGTCTTTAGATCTTTTTATGTGCAACCATCCAGCCAATAGGAGGATGATCCTTAGAAGATATGCCAAGTCCCTACATTAGGCTATACTATGACTTTATTTAGTACCAACTATATTTAGTCAATATTAACAATTGGGAGACTCAAGTATCCTCTTAACAATTTATCCAATGGCATAAGAATACCTAGACACACTTCCTTCTTCAGTGTCTAAATACTCTCATGATTAACAATAATACATAAATAAATAGAATAAAACATCTATAATTATTAAATTTAAATTAACTTACTTAATAAGTTGGATTATCATTTGATTGTACATTGATCTTTTATTATTACTATTGTTATAAGATTATCATTAAGAATAACCATAATAATAATATGATACTAAGGAGATCTCATGATTATTATTGATTTTAATTAGCTATTTATACTACCTGTAAAATATCAAGAGGGATTTTACTTAATTCTATATTTATAGGTAGTGTGACATTTTAAAGATGACTCGTAACATTCTTCTATATTGCAACTATATCACTATTTTATTTTATGGTCTCTATTATTGAACAATAAATCACTATTTTTTATTTAAATTGTAATAATCATGTTGAACTTTAGATAAAAACTAATTCCTAATATGATTTATTAACAATATTTGCAATATATTTGAGCGATGAACGATGTGATCAAAGCAGTCTGCAATAATTTAATATTCAATTTAATAAATATTTACCTAGATAATTGTAATACAATATATTATACAGGATCAATTTTTCTTCTAAATTTCAGATTATATTTTGGGTTAATATGTATATGACAATTAATATTCTCTGATGATGGTGTAGTGATGATGATTTCCCACAAAAGAAACGCAACTTTAGACACTACTTTAAAACATTAATTTTAATATTTTATATACAAAGTTTAATAATGCAATAGAATTAATAAATGAATTAACATAAAATAATGAACATTTAAAGAACTATATAATATAATAAGATACTTAAAAGAACTAAACATTTATATTCACCTTACTTGCAATGAGCTATTCAAAATAAAATTTCTTGATAATACAATCAAATATTATGCGATATTGAATTTTGTTACTTGTACTATCAAATAATGTGTGTCTTAAACAATCAATCCCTTTTTTAATAATCACCCCTTTTTCATTAATTACACTTCATAGATTGTAATGAAACAAAAAAATTAAAAAAACAACAACATGGATTGAAATTTTAGTCTTAAGTAAAATAATTTTTTTATTATATTATGACTGATTACATTTTATCTGTGCTTATTTTATATTAGCCATTTGATCTCTACCTTTACCTTACTGAATTTTCTTATGGGTTTATCATTCAACGATATCATAAAACTACAATAAATACCCTTTATCATTTGTCTTATCCAATCTGAATATTTATCTCTTCCTCCACTAATCTATATTTACCATTCAGAATATTTGCTGACTGCATATAAGCCACTCTCTAGTGCTAACTGCATCAACTAAAAAATATCCCAATCTTATTTAACAATTTAAGTCATACTTTCCAATTTTAAATTTCTATTTGTCTTATGCATGTATTATAAATACTGCTCACGAAGACATAAATTAAAATTCTCTAATTACATTATAATGCTATTCTAGGATTAATAATTCAACATCAGATCAAATTTTAAATATCATCATTTGTTATTTAATATTATACTAGAACATAGATACACCCCCCTTCTAATATCTTTCTTTACAATTTTTGTGTGTGCAATTTACTAGCTCATAACATATAGATCTTTGTCTCACAGTCAAATAAAACTTTATACAATTAATAGCATAGATAAACAAATTATGTTAATTATTAATTTCCTATTTCTTGATTTATCCCTCATATTAATAATTATTATTTTAAAATGAGAATTACAACCATTACATTACCCATTTTCTCTTCTTTTGAACATACAAGTTTAAAAAAAAAAAACAAAAAAAACATACATTTTATTAATAATGTCTCAATTGTTCTTCTCCCTTTTCATGCTTCTTACATTTCTCATACCAATCTTCTTATCCCTTTTCCTCCTTTAATATTTATCTGAACACTAGTAAAATTATGAAATTTTAATGCTCTCATGTTATCCACCAGGTTAACGTTTCTTTTTGTTTTTCCAAGTTTGCAGGTTACTTTTCATTTATGTAATATATATTTTATTTAGCTCCATTTCACATTGATAATACTAATCTTCATATGATTTCACTGTATTCCTTAATAATATTTACATGTAATACATCACAGATTGTACCATTTTCTTAAACGTAATAAAATGAAATTATTTTCATCATAGTTTGGATTTTCCTGGAAGCTAATGTCACTGATCTTGATTTATTTTACTTTTTTCTTCCTTTAAATATTGATTTTTTTTTCCATTGACAGTACTAATTATTAAATATTTCAATCTCCCAGTAAATCGCTATAATTTTTTCTCTATAAATATAATCCTTAGTCAGAATTTTCTATTTCCATTGAACCCTATCTATAGTTTATTATAAAATTTTCCTTATATACTTAAAAGTTAGATTCACTGATGAGAATCTGTTTAAATTTTTTTTTCTACTCACAAAATTTTTATTGAGAGAAACATTCCTATCTTGCATTTGAATATTAACCACATTTTTTAATACACAAATATTTCCATTCAGGTTTATTTTTAACTTAATTTCAATTATCTTGATAATCATATCTTTAGCTTTGTCACAACTAATTTTTCTATTATTCATGTATTTATTCTATTTTAGTCTTTCATAAATATGATGACATTTAAAAAGCCTACATATTTGATCTTGCCTAATCCTACAATTATATATTAACATATTACTTACATTTCGTTCCTCCTATTTTGATATTTCTTGCTAAAATATTGGTACACATATACATACTTTTCTTTCCACTGCTTTATTATTTTCTTACTATAATGATTTTAGAATACTCCAGTGAATTTATCCAGCAGAGATTTCCTTTGTTTAGCCATTTATCTTATTGAAAACTTGTTATTATAAAATTTAAAGTCCTTAAATTAATTATCCTTACTTGTTTTTTAAGAAGTAATAATAATGTTTAAAAACTTCAGCAAATTTTTTTCAACAAAACAAAATTCAGTTACTTAGTTTTTATTT
The DNA here is from genome assembly GCA_028023455.1 of Epiperipatus broadwayi. NCBI lineage: Eukaryota > Metazoa > Onychophora > Udeonychophora > Euonychophora > Peripatidae > Epiperipatus > Epiperipatus broadwayi. Next base: position 7,472,865 of record JAQFVV010006227.1, read on the forward strand.
TTTTGATCTGTAACTGATTTCTTTTTTCCAAAAGAAAACTTTTTCAACAAATATCGTCTGCTTGCTCATGTACTTCAAATTGTGCATTCTCATTGGCTAATTCCCCCCTCCCCTCTTTGATTCTGAATATTTAATGACTTGCTTTTAGCTGAACTATTTTTAAAAACAAATATAATTTTTTTGTAAATATTTATTAGTAATAAAAAAAACAATACCTTCAGTGAATTTAATAAAATTACAATTTAAACCATTTTTATTTCATACAGATTAAATTCGAGATTAATTATTCATCTTTTTATTCCTTTTTTCCCTTTATCAAATTAGGTTTGAACTCCCTTTTCATTTTAATTATTATCAGATCATTATTGATTATAAAATATTATTAACTTGTCAAGTGTTGTTAACCGAGAGGTCATCGCAACCGCCGTGCAAGCAAGTAGTTGTTTGCAGATGGTTGTGGGTTCGCCTCCCGGCCGATGCTATGACATATGGAAAAAAAAATATTATTAACTTATAGTTTTTTATTTTATCATTTAGATACCTTTAAAAATAAATATCTTAACAAAATTTAACTTTTATACTAGTTTAAATTAATTAAATCCCAAGTTTAAATCCTAAGATAATTAAAATAACTTATTTTTCATAGTTTAATAAAAATATAATGTTATTTTATAAAATTTAAAATTATACATACTAAAGTTTATCTCCAATTTGTTTTTATGATGAGGTGTACCAATAAAAAGGGCACAACTTCCCCTTCCTTCATTTAATTTTAAATTTTATATTGCTTATTCTAAAAAAAAAAAATTTTTTTATTGTTCTCTTCTATCTCACTACCTAAAAACAATCAATTAACTGAAATTTTTTTTACTCTTAAAATCAATTATTATGCCTATTATTTTACCTATAGAAAATTAACAAACTTTAAAATATCACAATATTTAAAACAATTCTGCCTACCATATAATTTTACAACTTATGTTTTATATTCTATCAAAATATGGAATGAGGCTTCATGTGCTATATGTACTCCTAATACCTTCTGGAGTTGAAAGCATAAAAGCATTCTCTCCAACTTGTTTTACAATTTTGTAAGGAACACATAACCAGAACCTTTCTACTTTACATTAATTTATTTATAATTTTGCCCCTTATTCTTTTCAAAATAGTAGTAACTCCAATTACGGTTAGCTGACCATTCAGAATTAGAGGCTTATTTAATTTGAAGGCAATTCCCTTTTTCCTACAAAATATTGTTCTTTTCCCATAACTTTATGAAGTATCGTAATTTCACATTCCACGTTATTAACATAGTAATTCATTTTATCTTGAACATCTTTAGATATCTTATCAGCATTAATTTCACTAACTTGTAATACATCTAACATTCTGATAATCTTTTTATTGGTATAGGATTTGTTCACTTAAATATGGGAGATTCTGTCTAATCAATCTTACCATTTAATTTCCAATAAAGAAAATGTAAGGATTTTCAATCTGACATCCTGATTATGGACAATCTTCCCACAACCACCTTTATAAGTATTATATTTTTCTGATATCATCTGATATCTGAGACAATCTCATAGGTCAGATCCCCCCAAACTAACTAATACTATGTATTTGAAATCTCCATATGTACCAGAATTTTCAACTAGTGACTGCCACTAACCTTTTGCATCAACATTTAACATTAGAAAGGACCAATTTTTTGTTTTCAGACATGTGGCACAAAAAAAACTGCCCTAAATTATTTAGAGATTCTAAATGATTTTCTGTATCATCCCCTTTCACTAGTTTTATTTTCATAAACCTTACATCCATGGAATTTTCCTTATCTAACATTTCTTGAAGTGATAGGCAACCTTTAACAAGTTTTGCTTCCTGACATATACTTACATTCCCTCTATGGTTATTTATGACACCCTTCCTACATTGTATGCTATCCCAGTTTTGATTATCAAATCTATAACCAATTCAACCAAAATCTTGAAAGTATCTTTTCTATATTCTATAACAATTATTGCAATCTTGTCTATTTCTCTCTGTTTTAAAAACTTTAATCATAAAAGCATCCTTAAGATTAGGTGGCATAACTTTATTGGTCCAGATATTCTTTAAAAATTCCAATATTTTTAAAGTCAACATATTACCATATTTTAAAAGTTTTATAAGTATTTCATCAGGACCTACAGCTGTCTATTTTTAAGATTACAAAGACCTTTTTTACCTTCACTAAGCTGAATATTTTTGTTCAAATATAAATAAAATAAAATGTATATCATTAAAGGTATCAACTCAATTCTTGTATCATTATTCAAAATATCATTGTTATTAATATATCCAGGACCAACCAGTCCATTGGCAGTTGGATAATTTTAATTGTCTATTAACAAAATAACAAAAAGTTTAATGATAAATTCAAGAGTTTATTTTACTCTAAATATAATAATAATATTTAGTGAAAGATTAGTAATTTAACTGGCTATTTGCTAGATGATAATCATGACCATTCATATCTCTTTAGAGATTTAATATTTGTAAGCACACATAATTCCCAGATAGTCAAATTGAATTCTTGATTAGAGCTCTTCTTTACTAATTTCCAGAACAACAGAGCTGACCACAGAACATAACTTAAACTCAGTATTTAGTACACTATTTTACTGCACTGGTTTTATTCTTCTGCAGTCTTTCTTCAGGTTTGCTAATTTGCATAAAGTAAGATTTTTATTAATATGCAAACTAACCTGTTGCTTCTTGCATTAAACTAATTTTCTTTTCTGCATATTATTATTTCTTTCTGTTTCTGGAATATTTTAGCAATATTAATTTTTCTAAATCTGTACACACACATTTATCCACACTTTAAATAAAATATGAATGCACAGATATAGCAGTCATTATATAAGAGTTTATCATTGCCTTCTCAAATCCATATATTGCTTTCAGTGCATCAAAAAATAACTAGAATGACCATGAGCAGCCAATGTCTATCTTCTTCGCAGTTTTAATTCACCAATCATTTTTAAGCCTTCTTGTTAATTGTTGAAATTCTGCCTTCATATTTTTATATTTATTATGAAGTTCCACATTTATCTATTATTTTTCCAAACAGAAAAATGCCACAAGTTTCTTTTTAATTAAATCAATAACAGATCTTTGTCAAAAACGATCTCCATTCTCTTCTAAGTATACTCAAGAACAGATTTACATGTATCCATAACACACTCTTTAAGAGAATTCCATACTTCAGTAATTCAACAGTCCTGAAGATCCAAATTAGCAATTTTAGTGTTTAATAATTGCTGAAATTTAGTATATATTCTAAATTCTTCTGAAGAATGAACTTCAATTTTCTTCTGATTATGATTGGAGTAATATCTAATTTTTAATGCAACTATGTATATTTGATATATAAATTATTACTTATTGCAGTAAACCTAAATAATCTCCTATAGTTAATCTAATTTATTAATTTGTATAATATATAGTTAATAGAAACATACAATTATGTAACTATTTTTAACAGTCAGTTTAAGCTGATGCAAGCTTTAGCATTACACTGCCTAGAAGTATAATCAGTAGATCTGGATTACTGAACTAATTGTAGTCATTCTTCAAAACATTGAGAGTTATACCCTTGACTAAAGATGAAGATGCCATGGTTTATGTCAAAGTCTGTTAATACTATCTAAAATTAGATTCTTCATCCGAAACACAACCTATCTTTGGGCATCAATAATTGTCAACATATAATTCTTCTATCATCAAATTGTTAAAAAAATCTTCACAAGATTTTATATGAATTTGGAGAAAATGTTTTTTCTGAAAACAATATTACAATTATTCAAAATGTCTACAATGAATACTAGTTCTATATTAAAGGTAGGATGAGATTATTAGCATAAATTTATTGTAGCATTAAAGCTACAACATAAACTTTGATAAATTCTTTATTTTTTGTTAATTATTTTATTTTTTCTTGATGATGTTAAAAAAATCTTCACAAGATTTTATATGAATTTGGAGAAAATGTTTTTCTGAAAACAATATTACAATTATTCAAAATGTCTACAATGAATACTAGTTCTATATTAAAGGTAGGATGAGATTATTAGCATAAATTTATTGTAGCATTAAAGCTACAACATAAACTTTGATGAATTTTTTATTTTTTGTTAATTATTTTATTTTTTCTTAATTTCTTTATATATATTTGTATGCGTGTTTTCTAATTTTAATTTTGAATAAAATAAACTATTATCATTTTTAAAGATCTGGTTGCTTCTGGATGGAAAATCTATTATGAAATTCAACACTGGTTTCACCAATATTCTTTGTTGTGATTTCTCGGCATCATCTACATATATTGCTGCTGGATCTTCAGATTTTTCAGTTTTTGTAAGTATATTTGTTATGAATTGCAATTTTTTAATATAATTTTACTATGACTAACACATCCTTTTTATTTCTTTTATATTTATGATTTTTTTTCCTAGTTTTTTTACTTTCTTTATTGTTAATGCTAATTGAATTCCTCATTCATTCTTCTTATTTATTTATGCTTTTTTCCCCTATTAATTGCATTTGTTTTTATTTGATATAACAATAGATACATTTAGTGTCATATTGAAGTTTGGAAAATAATGATCATTTTTTATTTAGCTTATATGATAATACAACATTATTTGAGAAGTTCAATTTTATAAAATTAAAGTAATCATTTTTAAAGTAATTATTGATTTATATAGATTTTTGTTATTTGTATAAATTCTACTATTATTTCATTGAAAAACTAATGTTGCATCTCCAATGCAAGTGTTGTTAGAATATTTCAGATTAATTTTGTCTTGATTCCATATTTTTATCTCCCCCCCCCCTTTTTTTTTTTTTTTTATTAACAGTAAGCTCTTATGGAAATCATTAGTCTTTTTTTTTAACCAATAATATCTTTTTAAAAAAAAAAATGTATAGTTTGTCAATTATACATATATAATCAATATCATAAATTTGACTGGAAAGTGTCATCCCTCTTCTCTTTAGTCATTTCATAAGTTCTGGTCTTCTTTTTTTGTTATTTTATATTATTTTTTTATTGTCTTATTGTAAATTAAAATATATCATAGTTTTTTTTTAAGAATCATCATCTTCATTGTTTGATGACTAATTTTTTTTTCTTTTTTTATGGCATAACTTTTGGATTATAACCATTTTTCTTATTCTTCATATTGAATTATTCTGGATTCTTCTTCAGGATTTAATATCTATGTAATAGTTTACTTTTTTTAAAATTCATTTTTTAGTTTATATCACTTTCTGAGTTGTTGTTCATATGATTATTATTACTATTATTGTTAACTAAGATTGTTCTTCCAGTGTTAGGTGCTTAAGGGTGTCTGCAATGTTGTCTAAGCTGTTTAAAAGTTTCAAGGGTCCTGATCTTCAGAAGGAGTAGGTGGTTATTAGTTTCTGTAGCATTTTTGTGAATAGAGGCCATGCCTCTGTGATTGGCCTTGAGAGTATGTTTGTTCGAGGGAATTGTATGTAGGCTTCCGAGAACAGGCAGGCTGGTGTAGTTTCCCTGGTTATGAGTCTTATTGTTCTTTGGTAGTTGTTTGGGTCTGGGGAGCTGGAGGAAAACTGGAGTTTTATCTCTTGTAACAGGTGGTCTGAAAAAACCACTGGCCAGTGTGTGGCTTGAGTGGTAGGCAGTAAGTTTGGTGATAAAAAGGTTAAGTCGATGAGGGACTTATATTTAGTTGTGTAGAATGAAAATGCTGTCTCGGGGAGCAGGTTTTGTGCACTCATTAGCTTTAGACTGATCAATGGGAGGTAATCAGTCTGGAAGGTTTCATAGGAGTGGTTGAAGTCTCCTATCAGGATGGAAGGGAATGGGTTGGTTCGAAGTGTCACATTTATTGTGTGAATAATTCTGCGGATGTTGTCAGGAGCCTTTGTCATGTATATGTTACATAAGTTGATGGTACAATTGTTGTATTGAAGGATGGCTATGAGACAGTGGTTGTCTATGTATAGTATTTTGAAGAAGGTTATGGGAGATAATTTGTTAATTAGTATGGCCAATCCGGATCCTGGTGTTTGGGCTATGGAGTAGTGAAAGTAGCCCAGTGAGTTTAGTTTCATGATGTGTGGGCCAGACTCTATGTGTAGTTTTGTTTCAGAGAGACAGAGGATATCGGGTTGATCTTTAATAAACCATCTGTGAAGTGCTTCAACTCTTTCTTTGGAATTTAAGCCTCTGATATTTACTGCTGTGATTGTAATAGTCATGGTGGTGAGTATTTTAGGTGAAGGTATCTTCTGGGAAGGTGTCTTCTGGTAGGGGTTTTTCTGAGGGGCTGTTCTCTGACTCAGGAAATGAGATAAGGAGTATTTCATTTTCTGTGGTTGTCAGCATGGGGTCTTCAGTTGGTTTGAGAATTGGTAGAGTCTCTTCTTCTGTGGTTGTTGGCACTTTACACCAATTCTCCAGTTAATTTAACTGCACATAAAGCCAGCTTGAACTCACCTTTCCAACCTCAAAAACAAACAAGTAGAGATTCCAAAACAAAGCTGAAAACTGCACTAACACTAAATAAAGATAAGAAAAAAGACCTAACCAATACTAATAGCAATGGAAAAACAAACTTAAACTTCTATAAAATGAAAACAAACGCCCCAATCCAAAAGACACCACCAACTAACACCAACTTCCAAGGAAAATCAACAAGCAGCAACACCACAAATAAACCAAACTCCCAGAAACCAAAACAAACAACACAAAACGAAAATTCCAAACAACAAAGAAAATCAGTTATCAATTTCAACAGTGAAGAAAATGACACAACATTGGAAAACAACAATGAATCTTTTTCAAAACTTCAACGCAGTTCCAGATTCACAACCCAAGACACCAACAGCCCCCCAGAACCAGCACAGCAAAACAATGCTAACAACTCAAAACATTACCATGCAATATCATCACAACTCCATCCCCAACTCTCATATGCTAATAGCCTTAGGACAACCACTAGGCAATCAACCCAAGCCAAAACTCAAGCAATCAACACACAAACTACAGATGACCCATACAATAAATTCATCCAATTAAGAGATGGGAACAAGAACAAAATGAACATGCTGACTTGCAACAAACAGTGAACATAGACTACCATTCTTCAGTAACAAAACACTTTAATAGAACCATACCAAATCTTCTCTTTCGCTCCTTCACAGATACCAAAGAATGTACAAGTATCCTAACAACAACAGATATCAACTGCTCCTTGTACAAATTCCCAATACTCTCACTCTATGATCTACTCACTGACCACAAGTTCTGGTCACCAGTTTATAAAATACTGTTCCACACAAATAAAAGGTATATTGCAATTCAATTCAAAGACCTAGCAGGAAAGCAAGAAACTAAATTCAAACAGTTAGACAACAAATACCTGGTACACATTATGAACAAACCACAGATTCTTCAGGGCAGAGTGACTTACAACAGGCCCTTCCCAATTATGGTACAGTTGAAGGCTTTAAATACATGCAAGAATCAAGAGCAGAAACAATGGTATTTACCAACACTGCAGTCTTCCGTCTAGTCCTCAAGACAGGAATCCAGCCACTTACACTACCAGCAACAGTCAGCAACAACAAGGCTACAATCCTTATCAGCTTCTGGGATATACCCCCATTGTGCTTCAACTGTCGGAACAGAGGACACATAATGAAGGTGTGTCCCCTCAATACAAGCAATGTAAGCAGTCAAGCGTATCCAAAAAAATCACAACAGCACCATCGAAGACCCCACTGATTCTACACACCCAATTAAAACCTACTCAAAACCACAAACAGAAACTGAAAACACACATCAGTCCATACCCACTCCAATGGGAACAAACCATAGCCATACAAGCATCCCAGATACTGGAAAATTCCTAATTCACCACAGACTGGCAGAGGACTCAAAGCTCACTAGATCTTGGTCATCATCAGAAATCATGATCGAATCAGAAGATGAGGGAACCACCAAAACATCTACTAAACCCTCCAAACGATGCAACCGCAAAAGATCAAGCCATAATAATTCTAGCACACAAGAAAAATCAACTGATGACTCCAGTACCTCAGACCCAGCCCAAGCGGCCCTCAGAACAAAAACTACCAGATCACAGGAATCACATAAACCATCAGACAAAAACGACGAGAAATTCAATCAAGGGAAGATGAGATTCTACCAAAATTCAGACAATCTGGAAACCCTATGCTGACAACCACCAAAGATGAGACTCTACCAAAGGTCAGACCACCTGAAGACCCTATGCCAACAACTAAGCTTGTTAATGTAATATTTTAATATTATTATGGGTATATATTTTCAGATAGGAAAATTGTATTTCTAAAGAAAAAATATGTAGCCATTATTAAAAATATTATCTGTTGTCTCTTTTCTAGTGAGAATTGAAAATTAAACTAATTTCTAATAGATTAGTATGTTTTCATGTGGCATTCATTAAATATTTAAAGTGTAGATCTTTATGAATGAGTAATTTTTATTCAATAATAATAGTTGGTTTACCTTTCAATTAAGTTCTTGCATGATACATTTAATTTTCCTTTTACTTTTTATACTATTAAATTTGAATTAGTCTCTTACATGTTATGCAACTTTTAATTTCAACACTCAGTTTCAATATTTTGACATTTTTTATCCATTTTATTTTTCATTTCTGTATTTTTTTCTTGTCACATATTTGGAAATTTTTAAGATTTTTTTAAAAAATATATATATCTTTAAACTGTGTTATGACTTTGATCTTGATTATAGATTTAAAGATAATAAAAGTATTAGATCTATAAATTATTTTTAATACTTGTTAATCATAGTCTAACTACTTCTACGTAGCTTGTTTATATTTAAATTTAATCTGATTACGCATTAAACTTTAAACATACAATTATAAGTTTATTTAAATTTTCACATTTTAATTTAAAGGTATGGAGTATTGAAACCCAGAGAATTTTAGCTGTTCATAAAGGTCATAGTAGTTGGGTTCATTGTGTAAAATTCTCAGAAGATGATTTGATGCTTTTATCTGCCTCTGATGATGAAACTGTTCGGGTAAGCATTATATAGATCAGTGTTTTTTCTCTCACTACATGCCACAAACCAATAAATTTATTACTTTTTATTACAGACCAAATGAAGTATTGAATAAAAAAATGGAAGAAATGATGGATGTTTTTATAGTAAAATATAATTTTTATAGGGTTTAACAAATTCAATATATATATTTTCAAAAAATGATTAAAAAAACATTGAATAATTGATGTAACTATTCAAAAATAAATTAACTTACAAAATATTAAACTAATAATAAACAAAATCTGAAGAAAAACAAAGAGTAATATTTAAATAGCTGAACAAAACATAATTATAAAATCAAAAACTAATGTGATTGTTGCTGATTCTTTTCAGTAATTATCTTAGCAAGTCTTGGAGATATATTTGTAACTGCTAAGTGCAAACCTGTATTTATTAATAAATGATTTAACTGTTGAATTAAATAAATAAATGAACATCGTTATTAGAACTGTCTACAGCTTTGAAAATGAAGGTATCGTTCCTTCAAAAGCACTAAGTATAGAAATAAATATATTAGAGTTTAGTGTGGAGATATTACCGTAAAATATCTGATCTTTACATAATAAATGATTTCTTTCTTTTGATTTTATGAATATCTTTGCCAAAAATATTGATTTATATAAGTATGTAGTTAAAAATGGTAATAACACTCTTAAGGCTTTTTCATGTAATTCTGGGTATTCAGTTTTAATTTTAACCCAAAATTGAGTTATATTTGTCGAATTAAATAATAACTTTAATGTATCCTCACAACTTAAAAGTAATTTTTTCTGTTCCAAATCAATTATATTATTTATTTTTTTCAAAAAGGATTTAAAATCCACATATTGCCTTTCTATAGTATTCAGTTTTAATTTTAACCCAAAATTGAGTTATATTTGTCGAATTAAATAATAACTTTAATGTATCCTCACAACTTAAAAGTAATTTTTTCTGTTCCAAATCAATTATATTATTTACTTTTTTCAAAAAGGATTTAAAATCCACATATTGCCTTTCTATATGCCTTCTTCATGTGGATAATATTGGATCAAATGCATAAAAAGCATAACAAGTCCTGCTAAATGTTTGTAAACAGTATTTTTCAATTTGCTGATATTTATATCAACTTCATTTATTAATTCTGAAAACGAATGAAACATGTCATAGTTTTTTTTCTTTTTCATGCTTATACTATAGTTTTAATTTTTTCTTGAATGCCTCAATTTTATTCCATACATCAAAAGTAATACTATTTCCTTTCAGGCTTAAATTTAGTTCACTTATTAATAAAAATATGTGCAACAAATAAACCCTAAAAAGCAATCCAATTGTTGTCACTGAAAATATTTCTCAATTTTTTTTGTTTTTAGAAATTTTTCAACTTCTTTTTTTAATTTATAAGATCTTGTTAATATTTTCCCTTTTGACAATCATCATATTTCTGCATTAAGTAGTAAATTTCATATCTAGATCTCATTTCATTGCATAAACTTGAAAATAGCTTTGAATTTAGTGCATTGCATTTAATATAATTTATTATTATTATCGGATAGTAACATAGTTGCTCACGGTATAGCAAACTGAGTAAAATTCATTTTGCCGTATACTACTTTAATTTTTTTTTTCAACTCCGGAATGTTTTCCTGTCATACTTGCTACTCCATCAGTACATAAGCCAACAAAATTTTTCCAATTAAGTGACTTTTTTTTGTGCAATTATCAATTGCTTTAAATATATCCAAACTCATTGTATGATTAGCAAGTTCAACGCAACAAAAAAATTCTTCTTTTACATCATTGATTTCATAATCAACATAAGGAATATAACTTGAAAGTATGGCTTTATTGATAGCATCACTTAGATTCATCTATTTGAATTGTGAACACATCAGTTACTAATTCACTAAATCTGTTTTGAATAGTATTGTTACAGCTTGTCTCCAGCAGCCATACCTAGGATTTCAAAACGCATGTCTATTACATATGGTTTAATTTAAGTTTTTGGCACTAGAGTATTGTTTTTTGCATATAGAAATCCTTAGAGCAACTAAATATAATGTTTTTACATGAGACATATCAATTAAAAACAATTTTTTAAAAGGTGATTTTTGTTTTTTTATCTCAGCACTTTATGTTTAAAAAAATCCAGTGCTTTATTTTGTAGATTTGAATGTTTGATCTATAAATGATGAAGTAATTTTGCTGGCTTCTACATTCGTTGGATAAAATTTCTCTGCAAATAACACATTGAGGTCTTGATCAATTTTCTTCCGACTCAGGCTAAGAAATGAAATCATCAGGATTGAATTGATGAATAACAGTACATTTTCATTTTGCCTGAGCTGAATTATTTTGTGAATAAATAATATTTTCATTAGCATTCAAAGTACTTAATACTTGGTTTTTGAAGACAAGTTTACAATAGTTTTTTATGTTTTCTTGTTAGTATTCATTTTTAAATGAAAAAAAAAATATTAAAAGGTAAATATTAAGTATTCAGTATACTTTAATTTATAGTATACACCTATTATATAGTAATTCCTATCACTGCATGCCAATGCAATTTTAATCAACTGACACTACAAACTACATAGTACATGTGACTGACAACAATTGGGTTATTTTTATAATACCAAAATCAGCTTCAATACATGAAGTTCAAATGAATAAAATTATTAATGGAGCAGTGTTTTTACTGTGAGATGATTGATACTAGGACTGTATTTTTTATAGTGTTTTGTTTCTTAGTTTATTTTTTATGAATTCCATGAATAAAACAACTAACAAGAAAAAGAAAATCTTAGAACTAAATTAAAGATAAATTTAATAAAATTAGTCATAATTTTAAAGATTGTAAAAAAAAAATGTAATAAATTTATAACCTTTTTGCTGATCATTAAAATATTTCTGCAGACTACCAATTGTTCCACAAACCACCAGTTAAGGAACACTGATCTAGAATTTGTTCAAAAATGAAACAATCCAACTTTATCTTTAAGTCCTATGACTAGCTCCATAAGTGTTTACCCAACTTTGCTGTGGCCCTTGTATATTAATGAAAGAGAGTTGTAAATATTGTTTTCAAATTTTACTTGTTTTTTCTTTATTTATTGCATATTTAAGTTGTTGGATTATTTTTTGATCAGTTCATTTGATTGAAGATGGTAGATTGATATGCTATAATTTATTTTTCATTTCTTTTTGAAATTTCTGTAAACTCTAGGCTGGAAATCCAACCCATTGTCATATGTCATTGTCTCTGGCAGCTTTAAATACGAAAATATTTCCTATAGCTTGGTAATAGACTTATATGAGCTTGTATTTTTTATGCGATACTGTATACAGCTAGAGGGATGTAGTGATTACAATAACAAATTTAAAACTTGTCAGCAATCAGGAGGATTTATGTAGTCATATGCCATAATTTAGTGGCCTTAAGCCATACCTCATATTGTTTTATTGGATAGCTCATCATTTGGCAACACCGTAATATTTAATATTTTTGTCAATCTCTTTATTGATTTCAGGCTGTTATGCATAATTATGAGCCAAGGCATTCACTCTTACAATTTCCAGATGACTTTTATGTAGTAAATTTAACACTCATTTTTAACATTTAAAAGGAATCTCTATATGGTTATCTCTCAGAATGTACTCTTTGCAAACAATGAAGCACTAGGGTAGCTTTAGACACTAGATCTAAAAGTACTAACCCAAAGACAAAAAAATGGGTTTTTTATTTCCAATAGAAACTATGAACAGTTTTTAAATTCCCTATAATATTTCCAACTCCTCCTTAATTACTTGTCTGAATTTAGTTAAGCTTTTATTATCTGTGACATGCAAGCTGTTTTTTTTTGACCAGTGACTAATAGATGACAGAAAACTGCAACAATTTCATATCCTGATGCCTTCATTACTGTTATAACAGATCAACAAGTTTGGAAATACAAATATCACTTTGTCTTCTAAAAGCCTATTTTTTCAATTTTCCCTCATTTCACTTTTGATCTTTTTTCATTAAGGTATATAATGTTTTTGCTACATGAATTTTACCCTTAAGAAAAAGTTTGAAGTAGTTAATCAGCCCCAAATAAGCTTGTACTTCCTTGACATTTTTCATTTTAGAAGTTTCTATAACAATCTTTATTTTTTTTTTTTAAGAATATGAAAATTTCCATCTTTGGAAGTAATAGGCCGCACAAATTTAATTTCATCTGTGTCTCATATATACTTACGGGGTTTTAATTTTGCCCCCAATTTTTTAATATCTCACCTCTTGATGTTACAATCTTTAAATTGATTTTCACTATTTCCCTATATTAATATATCCTCAAAATAAGGACTCACTCCTGACAGTTTTTGAATTTTTGATTAAATGTACCTGAAGTAGATATTCTAATTGGAAGGTGATTTGCACTGATATTATTCCATTTGCATTGTTATAATGAGAATCTCTGCCAATATTCTATCCACTAGTATTTGGTGATTTGTTGAATCAAAATCCAACTTTGTATAATGCACAACATTTTACAGTGAAGCTGAAACTTCTCTCACATTTAACATTGAATATGTATTTTTTTTTTTTTACTCATTTATTTACAATGGTACAGTAATCATTGCATAAACATATTTGACCATAAGACTTTGAAACCTCAATGATAATGACTGCCTACTCAGAATTCTCAGTAAGTTTCTGGTACTCATTTTTTTATTAACTTGATTTCACTTTTAAGTTTCTCAATTTGTGCAGTTGCTACCATATATGTATGACCTTACATGCTATTGACACACATTATCCATTAGTTGCAATCCTATAGGTGATATTTTAATTAGACCAACTTCTTTTTTAAATAAATTTAGGAAACTATTTCTAATTTCATTATCTATCCTGTTTGCTATAGTTAATTTAATTTATTGTTGGCTAAACCATTCCTTTACCAATAATGTTTTTATTTTATCTTTTACAATGAGTAACATCAATTTTATGATTTATTATTAATATGTTTCACAGATATTTTTATAATAAGTGATTGACCATAAATTTTGATTGGAAACAATATTTGTTTATTAATTTTACTGTTTTATATATATATATAAGTGTAATAATGCTCAAGGCTAAATGAGTTTATAAGTAACATTTATTGTTGAAAGAAGGTTGCCATGACAACAGTTTGAGATTTTTGATAGTTATCTATATTGGGATTGTCTAAGTGTTGACTGGTTTCTAATGGATATATATATATTGAGCTTTTTTTATAATGACCTTCTCATTCAATTTTTTTTTATGTTTCTGTTTTATATGGATTTTTATCTAAACAATTACTCTGTATAACCTTTTAATTCATAAAACCAACAGGTGTAATCCTTGGCTGTATGACTGATTTGGCATAGCAGTAAGATTATTTCTATTTCTTTCTGTCCTGGATTATTAGTTTTCTTAACAGTCTCTTTGATATTGTATATATAAATCTGCCTTGCAACATTTTTTTCAAATTCAAAAATCTCTATAGCTTTACTAAATACTAATTTATTGTATATTCTTTTTTTAATTTCCAATATATAGGACAATTTGTCTTCACATAGTAATTGTTTATGAATCTTCTTGTTATTTGTCTCCCATAGTAATTGTTCTAACAACATATCCTCTAATGATTTTTCATACTTGCATGTTCTTTCCAGTTTCCATAAAACTTGATTTTAATTTTTTCCTCCTATAATCTGGCAGTAATCACTGGAAATAATTTTTTTATTTAGTCAGTGATATATGAGATCTTTGGATTTATCACTTTTGCTCAATATATTTTCAATGTCACTGACTCTTTGACTAGTAAAACATAGTAATGCTATTTTATTTCTATCGTCCTAATATCATTCATCACAAAATATTTCTTGGCTTAAGCAATGAAAAGAAATCAATCACCAGTATAATGCACATCAAATCCTAAGACGCTTTTTCTTAGCAAACAATTTACTCATATCTCACGATAGTCATCTCATTTTATTCATGTATTGTTTGATAGCAATTTTAAATTGACAATTCATAACCAAATTACCCGTGTTTTTTTCTCCTAATGTTAGCTGTTGTATTTTGTAAAAATATATTTACATTAGTATAAGTTGGGCACTCCAAAAAAGTAGAAAATATTAGAAAAATATATTTAAATCATGAACTGATAAGTGGTAAATTTAATTAAAGAATTTACATTAATTGCGATCAATAAATTCCAAGAAATATTTGCTGATTACAAATATTTCTTGATAAGAGAACTATTTAATTAATGGAATAGACTAAATTACCTTACATTAAAAGAAATTCTTAAGGCACCAATTAATTAATTATAGACCTAAAAACATTAACACATATGAAAGAAAGTAATTAATTGTGTGAGTAATTAAAAACTATAAATAGTGTGAGCAACAAGGTGTGTTGTTCATTTTCCCAGTGCTATTTTCTAGAGAGAAGAGTGTAACAGTAGTTTCAGTGAGTGATCAGCTGCTCTCAGTGAAAATGTGTTCACGGACAGCAGCGGAAAAGGCCCAAAGAGTTTGGGAAAACCATCTGGATAGCAGCGAGATGCAAAGAATTGATTTTCTAGCAGATTTCAAGTGAAGTTAGTAAGAGGACTGTTGCTGAGAGACAGAAGTAATTGCAGCTAAAAGAAGCTCATAGTGATGGTTGCAGTGCTCTACAATGAAGCCATATTTGTTCGCATGTAGCTGAATTGGACTAGGGCTAAAGTGCTTGGGAAACTGAGGCCAATGGGAATCATCTTGAAAACAGCCAGTCTGAAAGTGCATCAGAGTGAAATGAACTATAGGGAACTATAGATATATTTGTGTTGTGAGTGTAGCAGACTGTTTGCTATTCTTATTATGTACTATTTTATTTGTTGATATTCTGAACAATTGCATTTTGAAAACACAACAATAGCTCTAATTCTTTTTTACCTGATCTCAGAATTTATGACTTAAAGTTTTTAATTCTTTTATTGACTGTGCCTATTGTTTATGTTCAAATCTGAACAAATTGATTGTCAGCGATGACTAAAATTCCATCAAGTTAGATACATTTTTATTGATATTAACTAAGTGATTACATTAATTTAATAATTTTATTATAAATTAATAATTATAATTTTACCCAAGTAATTAATATACATATATATTTGATTTCTCTTGGAGGCCTTAAAGGAACCGAGCAGAGTAAATTCCTAATATCCATATGTTTTTGTCATTGCTACTATGTGATTATTTATATAGTATATGAACATGGATGGTCTGCTCAATATACCTATTAGATAACATGATGAGTTTATTGGAATTATGGCTCTTATTCCCAGGAGGCTGTAAAGTCACCATCCAAGGCAGTGGTTGGTAGCTGAAGGCATAAGGTGCTAAGAATTCCATGATTGTGGACCTAGGCTGCCATTTGATGATAACTTTTTATTTAGGTACTTACAACTGCAGATTACTTTCAAATGAAGGAAGATTGCAAGAATTGGAAGAAGAACTATCTCATATTAAATGCGACATTATCATAATTTGTGAAGTTAGAAGAAAAGGTGAAGCGACAATTGATTTAAAAAGTGATCATGGAGGTTATGGTAATAAAAATGAGAGAAGACATGGACTTGTGGAGTTTACAGAAAAAGAAATACTTCATACTATGAATTCTTATTTTGAGAACAATGTTAAAAGGAAATGGACATGGAAACATACAAATCAAGGTACAGTAAAATTGGATTATATTTTGACTAACAGAAAATACATATTTCAAGAGTGTAATGTTCTTAATAAATTCAACACAAAAGTGATCATGGATTAGTGAGATATGTTAATGCAAAACTGGAGAGACAAAAATTATTAAAAAACAATACTCACAGTTGATATTCCTAATCTTCAGAAACATTCTAATGAATTTAAATTAGAACTTACAAATCGGTTTCAAGTATTAGTAGATTTTGAACACAATTCAGATTTGAATGAAATTAATATGAAAATAACTGATACACTTTTTAAAACTGCAACAAAAATAGCTGGTAGAAAAAAGCAGCGATTGACCAATAAAATTTCTATTGAGACTAGAAAATTTATTTAAAAAAGGAAGGAATATGAAGGTATATAAAAATGATGCATTAAGAAGGATTGAATATCTTGAATTTTGTAAGATAGTGTGAAAAAGAGTTGATAATGATATAAGAAAGTATAATTATGAACTAGCAAGGAAAGCTGTAGAAGAGAATAAAAGTCTCAAGAGTATAAAACAACATTTTGGTATTGGTAGGAAACTTATATCTGCAATAAGAAAAAAAGATGGAACTATTACTAAAAAGAGAAATGACATCATGAAATGGGTAGAAGAGTTCTATCAAGAATTATATAGTAATAAAGAACATGTACCTCCTACATCTATTATATCTTCTGAATTGTCCTGGATTTTAAATGAAGAAGTGAAACATGCAATTAAATTTATGAAGAAGGGAAAAGCTCCAGGTAATGATGGAATTATAATCGATATAGTAAAGAAGCAGATGAAGAAATAGAAAAATTTTTGTTTTCAAAGTTATATATCAAATGTCTAAATGATAAAGATGTATCAGATGATTGGAAGAATGTAGTATTAATATTAATATTTGAAAAATATAATAAAGAAGATATTATAAATTACAGACCAGTCAATCTTTTATCAGTTTAATACAAAATTTTTACCAAGATAACTACAACTTGTCTACAGAGAACATTGGATTTCAACCAACCAAAAGAATAAGCTGGATTTAAAAGTAGTTTTAGTACAGTAGATCATATCCAAGCATTGAGAGAAGTTATAAAAAGGACCAATACGAGTTGCCATTATGCTTTGGATTTGTAAATTATGAAAAGGCATTTGATTCTATAAGCATTTCTTTAGTAATTAAAGCATTGGATCATCAAAATATTTGACCCAGGAGATTGTCATATTCTGAAGAATATTTATAAAAGTGCAACAGCAACAGTTAGATAGATTACATAATGATACCAGAAAGGTTAATATTAAGAAAGGTGTAAAACAGAGTGACTCCATATCTCCAAAACTTTTTACAACAGTGCTGCAAGAAGTATCTTGTGAATTAAAGTGGGAAGCTAAAGAAGTAAAAGTAAATGGAGATTAATTAAGTCATTTAGATTTTACAGATGATGTAGTTGCTTTTGCAAAGAATGCTTCAGAGCTTCAGGAAATGTTGCAAGAGTTATCAGATGAAAGTAGGACTAAAGGTAAATGTTAAAAAGACTAAAGTAATGTTTAATGGATTTTCTCAAAAGATGAAAATAAAGATTGATTATGATGAGTTAGAAGAAGTTAACAACTTTATATAGTTTGGTCAGAGTATTACTACAGATGGAAACATAATGGATGAAATTAATCGTCAAATTAAATTTGATTGGAGTGCTTTTGTTAGAAATAACTTAATTTTTTAAAAAAAAAAATGCCTATGTGTTTCAAAGGGAAGATTTTTAATAAATGAGTTTTACCAGTTCTTACTTATGGATCTTGGACTTGAACACTTAATAGAAGAGCAATACAGAGATTTTATATTACTCAAAGAAATATGGAGAGATGGAGGTTAGGGGTAGCAAGAAGAGATTGAAAATGCAATACATGGGTAAGAGAACAAACAGGTGTTACTGACAGCATTGAAAGAATTAAGAGACTGAATTGGAGTTGGGCTGGACATATTTGGATTCCAAGAGATTGTAAAAAAACTAGAAAGAGACCACATGTGAGATGGATGGATGCAATAACAAAGTGTGCAGGGGTGATGTGGAGAAGAGAGGCTAGAGACCAGAGAAGATGGATTGAACTTGGTGAGACTTTCATCCTGCAGTGGATTAATAATAGTTGTTGATGATGATAAATTAATATATTAAGTAGTAATTAATATTTCTTTATATACATATTATAACGTTTTCCATTTTGCTAGGTCTCTACATGCTAATATAAATTGCACACGAGTTGATCAAGCGATGTCAAACAAGAAGAAAGTTGTATTTCTATTCTAAAAACATAGCTATATTTCCTGATCAACTCGGCCTATTAATAGTTGAGAATTA
Source organism: Epiperipatus broadwayi (assembly GCA_028023455.1). Taxonomy (NCBI): domain Eukaryota; kingdom Metazoa; phylum Onychophora; class Udeonychophora; order Euonychophora; family Peripatidae; genus Epiperipatus; species Epiperipatus broadwayi. The sequence goes on from JAQFVV010006227.1 coordinate 7,492,093, forward strand.
TGCTATCGATGAAATCAGCTTTTAATTTATTTAATATGGGTGCCAGGAGTTTTTATTCTAAAGAGTCCGCTGACTTCGTCATATAACGACTCGCAAATAAAAAAAAAATACTTTTAAACTAATAGGTATTGCATCATACCGTAACTAGAATTATTTTTTTAAGATTATTATTCCTGGGCTTATTCAAACATATTGGCAAAGGTAAATTACATTTTTAAATCTTATTAAACTAATAATAAATTTAATAATAAAAAATAATTATTATTAATAACGGACAAATGAAAATTGATATTAAAAATATTTTTTTTATTATAACAGATTATAAATCTGTTTAAGTTAAAATGAGAATTCCTAATCAAGTAAATTAGAGAGAACACATATTAATTCAAATATGATGCAATCAATAAAATAAAATAATTAATTAAAAAGTTCTGGTATAAACAAAAGTCTCTTGTACAGAAAAAATGAAAGTCTCTATCGGGATTATTTTAAGACTTGTTTGCAAACGCTTAATTTTGTCACAATCAGGAATAAGTAGTCTTACCGGTAAGTTTTAGTGAATTCACGATGGTTGTAGATAACTATGCATAGTTTTTCGGGGTTAAAATGAGCTCACGGCCATTGATTATAAATTGATCTTGGTGCTGGTTCCATAGGCTAGTCGCGTAAGCTTCTCTGGTGTACATCGGTAATGATGTCAGCTAAAGCTCCGGTCTACTCTCATATGAAGAACTTTTTCCATCGTAGAGTGGTCTGGATTCTTTAATCCAAAACCAACCAAAAGAATATCAGGCAAACCAAGACGTTCCTCCAACCGAATCCCTCCTTTTTATACTAGAGGTCCAGTTTTCGGACTTCTGCGCATGCTAATATCATGGCGTTTTGTGTTTATAATCTTATACAGTCTTTATCATTTTTCAATTACTAAGTTCTCATTTTTTTTATCAAGTTTTTCGGCCATGTTTAATTAGCTAAAATATTTTTCTTTTAGCTTATCTTTTTACTTGCTTTTGGAATTCTTTTGTTCTCTCTAATTCTACTTTTATTTCCAATTACGTAAAAAAAAAAAATACGAAAGAAAAATTTAACTTTCATTGTACATTTTTTTTTTTTTTAAAAAAAAAAAATTATAGTCAAAAATCTAAATTTACTTTTTTTTTTTTTTAGCTTTTACCAAATGCCAATATATTTGCAATGTATATAAATAAACGTTACAATATATAATGAAAAGCTTATTAAATAATAATACTAAATAAATTCTTTAAATTCAACTAATTCAATAGTGATGGCTCCTTACATTTTACTGTTATTTCTTCCATGGATCTTGGTTTTCCATAATAAACGAAATCAAAGAGTTACACCATACAATTCTAGTCCATTTTTGGTCTCTGATTATTAACACATATTATTTTAACTTCATGTGACAATGAGAATTTAATGATTTTAAACTGGCATTTTAGTCCAATGTGTCTACATATATTTTTGCTTTCTGGGAAATCTTCCTAGCAAATATTAATTAGTTTACATTTTGTTCTTAAAAGTATCTGGATTAATTTTCTTTATATATTTATTTTTTGTTCCACACATCTATTATACAATTCTCATTCTTCATTAGTTGTTTCTCCAGAATATAATCAATTATTTTTCAAATATCTTTTACAACAAATTGTATAATTATTTTCTTACTATATACATAGCAATTGTTATTATAAAATTATCCACCTTCTAATTTCTTAAACAAGTAATCGTACTGAAAAAAGTTTTTTAAAAAAAAAAATTATTGCATCTACTTTTTCTTTTATTATTTTTGTCTATTAGATCTTTTTTTTAAAAAAAAAAAAAATACCATTTTTGAATTTATAATTTTTATTACATTTAAATTAATAATTAATATTGTTCGATTTATTAACCATATAACAATATATTAATAATAGTTCAATTTATAATACAGCATTTATAAAACAAATATTAATTTAAATTTATATACAAAATCATGTAATTTCAAATTAAATGTATCATCATTTTGTAAATAACTTGTTGTACAACATAATTATTTTAATCGTAACTAAATTATGGTTTTATTTTTTTAGTATAAAATAAATTGTTTTTGTTGTATTAAAAATTCAATAAATTGTTATCAATAAGCTCTGATATATGTTTTTAGCTAAAACAATTTTTAAAAACACCTTATCTTTCAAAGGTATTTTAAAAATAAAATCCAATAGGCAGACTAATAGGGGGGGGGGGGGCAGCTAAAATAAGATATAGTAATTTATTTATAAAATAGAAATTCATATAACATTACAATACTAGCCAAAAAATACAATTTTATTAAAATTCTTCCACAAATATGGTTTTATCTATTAACAAATAGATCTTTTCAAATGAAATTCAATAAAACATACAACATATATATAAATCAAAATGACCTTCATATCATTAACTTCAAAAACCAACTTCTTTTAACATTAAAGAATAACTTCATAAAACTTATGGCCTCATATTCAAAAAGTTTTTTCATCAAAATTTATTTTACTCTTCTTTACAATTCACTTTTTTTTTTCTAAAAGATAACCTTTGCATTGTCAAATAATATTTTATGTTCTGTATTTAGTTTATGAATATACAAAGCTGAGTTATGATATTGATTTTTAACTGTACTCTAATGAATTTTAACTCTTTCATTAAGCCTTAATTTTCTTTGACCTATATAAACTTTAAGACAACTACAAAGAATCTTATAAACCACCCCAGGAATAGATTTGCTGTCAATTGACTGTTTTGAACGATTTAATACTGAATTTAAATTCAGGTCTTTTTTCCAGGCCACTTTCATATCATCCAATAAAAAGTTATTTTTATAAATCAATTTACAAATTGATGACTTACATGGTAAAAAAATAAATTTTTTATTCTCACAAACAATTAAATCTTTATTATTAAGAGATTTATAGATAATTTTATAAAATATAATATTCCTAATATAGTCAAAAACAAATTAACTTCTCTGAATATAACCTATTATTTTCAAAATTATTAAGCCTTCTATACCTATGACAAAAATTCAATAAAGAAAGTTTCTTATGAGTAAAAGGTTGATAACTGTCTGGCCTTACTTTAATAAAATGATTACAAAATAAAACATTATCAACTTTAAATTAAATTTCTAGATTTAAGTGTTGATAATGTTTTATTTTGTGGTCATTTTATTGAAGCAAAAAAATTAATAAATATAATAAGGCCAAACAATTATCAACTTTTTACTCATAAAAAACGTTCTTTATTGAATATTTGTTATAGGTATAGAAGGTTTAATAATTTTGAAAATAATAGTTATATTCAGAGGAGTCAATTTGCTTCTGACTATATTAATTTAGGCTGTAATCATGAATTTATTAGAAAAATTATATTTAATAAAAATATCTATAAATCTGTTAATACAGGCAAAACTCTCCATACAGTAGTGCCACTCGGTGCAAACCAGAGTAATCAATGGATGCAAGAAGGTTTGTGCATAAAATCCCTATCTAGTGCCTACTCATTGTACATAAAATCCCTATCTAGTACCTATCATCCAATATCCACAAGCTAGAAACTAGTCTGGGGATATTGAATGAGTAGGCACTAGATAGGGATTTTATGCACAAACCTTCTTGCATCCATTGATTACTCTGGTTTGCACTGAGTGGCACTACTGTATGGAGAGTTTTCCTGTTTTAACAGCCTGAGCAAGCATAAGAAATGATAATCATGTGATGTTTAGTGGTTTAAATCCGTTAAAAATAAAGATTTAACTGTTAGTGAGAAATTGATTTATAAAAATAACTTTTTATTGGGTAGTATGAAAGTGTCCTGGAAAAAAGGCCTGCATTTAAATTCATTATTAAATAGTTCAAAACAGTCAATTGATAGCAAAACTATTCCTAGGATAGTTTATAAGATTCTTTGTAGTTGTCGTAAAGTTTATATAGTTCAAAGTAAATTAAGTCTTAATGAAAGAGTTAAAATTCATAAGAGCTGAGTTAAAAATTGATATCATAACTCAGCTTTGTATATTCATGTATTGAATACAGGTCATAATATATTATTTGACATTGCAAAGGTTATCTTTTAGAAAAAAAAGTGAATTGAAAAGAGAAGTAAAAGAAATTTTGATGATAAAACTTTTTGAATATGAAGCCATCAATCTTAAGAAGACATCCTTTGATATTAATAAAGGAAGTTAGTTTTTGAATTGAATGATGGGAAGATTGTTTTGTTTTGTATATATATGTTGTATGTTTTATAGAATTTCACTTGAAATCATTTACTTGTTAATAGATGAAACCATTTTTGTGGAAGAATTTTAGTAAAATGCTGTTTTTTGGCTAGTATTGTAATGTTATATGAATTTCTATTTTAAGCCAATAAACATCACATGACCACCACTTCTTATGCTTGCGTACAACTGTTGTTAAAACAGGCAAAACTCACTATACATATTGCCACACACAGCAAGCTAGAGTAATCAATGGATGCCAGAAGGCTTGTGCATAAAATCCCCATCTAGTGCCTACATTAAGGTGTTTTCAGTTTAAGACTCATAGTTTTGTAGTTAAGTGGAGATAAAAGGTGGCTGCTGGAGGATTGCACTAGATCCTAAGATCTAGATGCAGTGCTCTCAGATTCAAGGCTCCTCACTGATGAAGGCCACAAGCCAGAAACTAGTCTGGGGATATTGGATGAGTAGGCACTAGATGGGGATTTTATGCACAAGCTTTCTGGCATCCATTGATTACTCTAGCTTGCTGTATATGGCAATACATGTAGTGAGTTTTGCCTGTTTTAATTTCTATTTTAGTTATAATTACTAGTATAGCATTATGCAGTATTTAATTTTTAATTTATTTATTTTTTAAAAAAGTTATTTTTTTATGAGTTTATTTATCAAAGAAGGAATAAGGTGATAACAATAGCATTATTTATAAATATAATATTGATATGATAGAAAATAAGTAATCATATTCTTTAAAATTGATGTATTTAAAAGTAGTTTAAGAGGTTTTTAAAGTTTATATATATATTTTTTAATTATTGTTTTTTTTAAATGAATTAGAATTCAAAACAGTTTTATTTATATAAAGACATATATTCACTGTTGATTAATGGAATTCTTTAGTTTTGCATTACAATTTACTATATAAAAAGTAAATAAAATTATAATATATATGTATATCCATATATATAAATTAATAAAATGTATGTTATATAGATATAAAAATCATTAAAATAAATTTATTCTATGTTTTAGTAAATAAACATAAAATAATGTAATACAATTGTGTTTCATTCTCTAAAGAAGGTAGCTAGACTGTCAAAAGTATCAGACATTTTAATAAAAAGTATTGTAAAAAATGCATGAAGGAAGTATATTATTTTAGGATTTTTTTTAGTTAAGATATTCGTTGTTTTGAGTGTCTTCATTATTTATATTTTTGAAATAGATTAACTATTTGTCTTCTTAATTTATTTACTGTATTTGATATGAATATATTTAGTGTTTTTTAAAATTATGTTTATAGAGTTTCCTCATTCTTTTTACTTATAAATGAAGCATTATTTTAAATGAAATTGTTTTTATTTTCTGTAATAATATTTTTTTTATTATGTTGATTACTTTGTTTTAAAAACTAATATATATATATACTTAGATATGGGATATGAAACTAAATTCAATCACTGTTGGTTTAAAACGGGATTTTGATGTTGTTTTCACAGAGAACAATTTATTGTTAGTTGCTCCTGATAACAAGAATAATTTAAAGGTAATTGTTTTTATTGTAAAATATTTAAATTATTTTTACATTTTTATTCATTTATTTATTTTTTCCAATTTGTAAATAATGCATATTTGTTTAGATTATTTCTGGATATGATGGTCAAAATTTATGTGAAGCTAAAGAGAGATCTTCAAGAATTCGAACTTGTCGAATATCTCATAATCACAAACAAATTGCGTATGGCTGTGATGATGGAACTGTGAAGGTAAATAATTTATTTTTTCAAATTATTATTTGTGTGTTAAGTGATCTTAATGAAATGTGATTATATTTAAAATAACAGTGAGATTAAGCAAAAAAAAAGATCATTGACCATAAGTAGATTCTTCCATTGCTTTCCACAAACCCTCGTGTTCAAGATATATTTTAAAAATATTCCCATTATTGCAAAATGTTAAAAATACAAACTGTCCTTTATTCAACTATTAATTACTTGGTGTTAACATTTTTAGATTCAGAGCATACCAAGATTCATGCAATGCAAATCATTATCATCAGCAGCCATTTATAAATAAATATGCCCATTCTAACTAAGAAAGAAAAAGGGTAGAAAGAAAGATTTAAAAATCTACAAAAAGTTAAAGGTGATTTTTCAATAACTATACTCATGAATTACAAGTATATCTTTCTACAAAATATGCTAGATCAGTATGGTATTTCTCCATTGAATTTCTTGTTGTCTCAATGAAGATAATGTTTTTGAGATAATGATTTTTATGTAAACCGCTTCTACTTCTCCCACAAAAATCATTCAATTCATTATTGGTGTTATATATATAAAAATATAGTATAAATAAATATATTAGTTGTGATACTGAAGTGATTTACAAAATATAAATTTTCATCACATTATTTGCATTTTTGTGTTATAGAATTGCCAAAACAGCCTGCATATATAAACTTTAAATAGTATACTCTTTAAGTTATTGTTTTAAAGATTCTCAAAGAACTTTATATTGAATTTTCTAAAGTATACTATATAGTAAGTTTTTATTTTCAAAAATCTGCCACATATTCTATTCTAAATGTAAGCTTCAATGAAAGTAATTTAAATTCAAAAATATAAATATCATTTAAAGTTGTATTTAAAGTTTTTTACAAAAAACAATAGTAACAAAAAAATAAATAATTATATGATTTTAATTACCTCCCATCTCTCAATTACATAAATTAAGTAGAACAAATGTAATTACATTATTATAATCAGTTAAATTTCATTACACATCTGTGTATAATTGTTTAACTCACTATTTTTGTAAATAATAACAAAATCCTGGACTTAAAGAAAAACTTACTTTTTATCTTAATACAAATTAATAATCATTTTTGTCTTACTTGAAAGCTATTTAGAATTATCTATTGTGCAGCCTAAAAAGTATAATTATAATATCTTAATAAAATTCTGTGAACTCCAGAACTTGTCTCCAGCAAGAATTTTTCGAACTTACAAATGAATGAAATAAAATAATTATAATGATAATCCATTTCATTTATAATTATAAAGTTATATTTTAACTTTTTTTATAAATCCAAGAATTTGTCTTTTTTTAGGAATGTATGCAATTGTTTAAATTTAACTGTTAAAAAAGGGAAAAAAGGTCAGAAATTCACCAAAAGTTTGAGCACTAGAAGTTGTAGGTTTGGGTCACAATCCATGGATTTAGAATTCCATATTTTGCCACTTTATTACTACACCAAATCATGTAAGGTTATTTTAACTAACTATAATAAATGTTATTAAAATATTAATGTGAACACATTATATTTAAATATAATTATATAAATTGATAATCTTTTCCTAAATTAATTGCAATTAAATTCCAAGTACTAGGAACACTAAATAAGAAAAACTTCATTTTAAATTGAGTTAAGCACTTTCGATATCTTGGTTATGATATCATATTCATAGCAATAAGTAGTGGATAGGAGAATGGTGCGTATAAATAGAATTAATTAGAGGGTATTTGAACCCAGACTTTCAAGCTCCCTTCAGACATCCATTTCATGAAGGGAGCTTGAACTTCTGGGCTCAAATCCCCTTTAATTACATCTAGCTTAAGTATATATACTGTATCACATGATCACATTTCCTATACTAGCACATTAATTGTTGGAGAGTTTTGCTCTATATATACTGTACTTGTATTTAAATATTAGTATAAATGGAAAGTAAATTTATGTAAATGTATCCAAATGAATTAGATAGCCCACTTTTTAGAAGGGAAAGCATGATTTTTTTTTATTTATGGAGTTCAAGTTATTGGCAATATATTATGCCTTCTTTATCTTGCACTTGGAGTCATTTTGATCGATATGTACAAAGCTGGCTGACGTAGGTTCAAATGTATGGCTGAGTGTGTTTTGATGTTCCAGAAATATGGATTTGTGTTCTGTACTGCTTTTGGCTCTTTTTTAGAGGTATTGATGTTGGGAAAAATCTTGTTGTAAGGTTGGAAGGTGACTCTCCATAGTAGACTGTATTACATTTGGCTTGAGCCCATGTTTACAGAGGAGTTTCGAACTCCATAAATAAAAAGAAATCTTGCTTCCACCTTTCTAAGAAAGTGGGCTCTCTTATTCATTTGGATACATTTACATAAATTTATATCCTACTTATACCCAACACTTTCCTAAACACTACTCATTGCTATGAATATGATATAATCAAGATATCGAAAGCGCTTAGCTCAATTTAAGATATGTTTACACTGAAGCTTTTCTTAGGTAGCATTCCTAGTGCTTAGAATTTAATTACATTTAAATATATACATAATTTGATTAATTACTCAAGAAATCAAATAATGTTCAAGAACCAGAAGTCTTTAGTTTTTGAGTTAGCCATTCTGCTATTTATCTAAATCATGGAGTAATACATTGATTCCATAGGGATATATGAAAATATCAGTCATCACTTTTCAATGAAGAAAATTTCAAGATTACTCTCTTTTTTTCATTTACAAAGGGCTTTTCAAAAGGCTAAACATTATAAGATTTTTTTGCCATTTTTATTACTATTATTTTTTCTCCACCATCTCACCTCAGTATTTGTTGACCATAGTGGATAAAGCAATCACAGCCTGTGTGAACGATATTCTAATTTGAGATAATGTATCAATTAGAACTATTTATACTAATTCCTTCTAATGTTATGCTATATTTTAATTAATGGTCATTGTAATTATAAATGACAACATCAATAATTAATACATTGGTAATAAAACCATTTATAATTTTTGTTTAATCTATGTTTTAATATTATCTTAAAATTCTTTTAATACAGCAATTATAATAATATGCCATTACTGCAATTGCTAAATTTTTGCTTATGTTTATATTTAAAAATATATTTTTAAAAACAACAAAAAAAGACTCTCTTTTATAAAAACATTCATAATAACAATATTAATATCTTAATGCACATATCATAATTACCTTGCATGGTTTTTGGTATAGTGGTCGAATGGCAGAATCTCATAAATATGAAGTTAATTATAGCAATATTAAACCTTCAATGTACAAACTAGTATATTTTCTGTTTTATTTTATCTATTGCCATATAATGAAAAAGTCTATCAATTTTTAAAAGACATGCATCTTGAACAACAATCATTTTTTTCAATTGTTTTTGAAGCTGAACAATGACAACACAACAAAGCAATGTCATTTTCCATGAATATGATTTTAATGAGCCATATTAAACAGGCTACATTCAAACTTCAAAATCAAATAGATTACATTAGTAATAATTAAGTAGAAGTAATGTTGCTATATTGATGGAATTGTTCAAAGATAGTTGAAAAAGATTATTATTGTTTGAAATTCATGTTTTACGAAGATTCGTTTATTTTTTTTCATCATATGGCAATTTATAGAATAAAAATGAAAATATGCTAAATGGTGTATTGAAGATTTAATATTGCTTTAATTATGTATATGCATGTGTCAATTAAATTGAATATTTTCATGGATTAATTATGATATATAAAGAAGTGGATGAGGTTATTTTCATGGAATAATTAAAGTAACATGTTAGCAGTGATGTTACTATAAATTTATAATTGACAGTCTTTAACTCAAGATATAAAAACTATTATGGACTACTAGAGCAAATAATTTAGTTTAATGACTGTCACTGATGTTTGATAGTTACCTTGCAACATTATTGCTAACATATTTGGAAATAACCCCACTCACTTCTTTATATATATATATTGTACCCTTTTGTTTAGGTAAGGATGGATTATTTAGATCAATTTACTAGAAAATTTTAAATTTCAAAACTGAGTAAAGGAATGATGTATGTTATGTGTGGATGATCTTTTAATAATCTAGTTAGGGCAAGTAAAAATAATTGCTGTATAATATTGTGTTAGTATTTTGAAAGAAAACAGTTAACTAAAAATAATTATAAGATTGTATGGTTGGGAAAGCTGGCCATAATAAATACTGATTTAATAAGTTTTATAAATAAATGATTAAAGTAAATTTTAAAAGTAGTAATTTAAAGTTAAACAAATAGACTATTTAATAATAATTATTACATTTAATAGTTCTATTTAAAAATCATTTAATTAGAAGTAATAATATGGGAGAAAAGTGCATATTTGATTTTATAATATTGGAATAATTATTTTAAATTTTGCTATAATATTATTTTTATGTAATATTTTATAAATTAAATTATTTATTTTATTTTCATTTGAATTAGTAGCGTCTCATGTATTTTTGTAAATCACGTGATGTGTAGGTATTCATACATGTGCTTGTGGAGTTTTCCTAGTAAAGTTGCAAAAATTATTTAAAATTATAATATAAGATTTAAAAATAGTAGATTTGTTTATTCAAGGATAAAATAATATTAGCTGTTATAAATATTCAATTGGGTCTTTAAAATGAATGTAATAAATAAAATGAAATTTTTATTTTGTTTTGAAAGTAAATACATTTTGTTTAAAAGAAGGATAGAAATAGTAATAAATATTATAATGTGATTTTTTAAAGTTATTTTAGAGTATTTACTAAGTGTAAATAAAATATGAAAATTAATTAAGAATTAAATAATATAATAAAAATAAATATTTAGTAAATTATTACTTGTTTTAACTTTAACTCAGCATTGTTTTCCCAGGGTAGTGAAGTAATCATTGTTTAATTTGACCAATGAAAGGTGTAGTAGGCTTGAGTATAAAAGAGCTGCATAAATTTTGCAGATTGCTATTATTATAATTCTTACTATTGTTGTTATTGTTTCTACAACTTTAGTTAATTACGTATACTAGTAATAGTCAATTTTATTATTTTAAATTTAAAAAAAAAAGGTATTAATTTATTATTATAAGATCGTGTGATATAGAGATGCGTGGCTAAAAAGTTAAGTAATTCCTTGCCTGCTAATTTATTACATCTAATTTTAACATCAACCTAAACATGAAGAAGTCATCATTGAATTTAAATTTATGGATGGAAATGTTGAATTATTATTTTTCTACTAGGCACATAATTTTGCCTATGTTAAGTAATCCTGTTAACTTATTAGTAAATTTAACAAATGGGACTTCACGGAAGAGATTCAGAAAAGCTCGTCAAAGATGGTAAGAAAGAAAGAAATATGAAATCTTTTATTCTGAAATACTATTTTAAAATAGAATAGTTTTTTTTTTTAAAAAAACTTTTAACGTAAAAAATGATTATTTTAAGATGCTGAAATATTTCTTTATGAAGAAGTATTGAAAATTGATTTTAAAAAAAAATGTTTTTTTATTTTAAAAAAAGAGATAAAAGTAAGATTATTAGTAAAATAATTTATATTGTATTGGAAAAATCTTTAAAATAAGTTAGTTGTTGTATGCTGGACATACAAAAGGTTTTTTGGAAAATTACTTATAAAAATATTTAAAACTATACGATAAATACCGTGGAACGCTGATTTGTATCAAGAAACACTGACCGGTGGGAAATTTAAATGAAAGCAGTAAAATTTTTGGAAGATGTATGTCGTAATAGAGTATTAAAAATGCATTTAACAATTGCTGCTGGAAATAAAAAAAAAGAACCCTGAACTATTTGGATTGCAATTGGAATATTTTACAAGTCAACTTACTTTTGTTTTATTTTCTTTATTTTTTAAAAAAATTATTGTACATATTGTGAAAGTGGAACCATTGGAGCATGCGTGTTTTTTTTTGGCATCAAAGGAAGATGTTTTTGTCAACAAATGCTGTACAGGAGGAAAAGGACATTTTATAATAAACTTTGTTGGAGTTTCTTTTTGTAAATATGGTTTTAAATTTTATTTTTTTACTAACTTACATAATAATGCTTATAGAATAGAAATAGGATAGGAACATAGAACATTAAATTATTTACTAACCTAGTGATTAATTATTATAAAAAAATCTTTAATAATTTTTAAAAAAAAAACTTAATATTTTTAAAGTATGATGATGTGGGATAAATGATATTTAAATAATATTTTATTTAGTTCGTGATCCAGAAATATTAATGGAATAATCGACAATGAAGACATATTATTGATGGTAATAATTTGTAAAAATATTGATAATTTTATAATGCATTTTATTATTGTATTGTTAATGTGGATGTATGAAATGTATATGAAAAATACAATGCATACATATAGCTTGTAATTTATTTATTCATGTTAAAGAATATGCATACTTTTAGTAATATTATAAGTACATTTTAATATAAGGGAAATATAAGTATATGATTCTCTTATAACTGAATTTAATGTTTATTTTAAGTGATCAAAATAATAAACTGGGATATCGATACTGATTGTTTGTATTTATGTTTAAAGTTACTAAGGGATAAAATAATCTTTTCTTATTGATTGGTTAGATGGTTATTTTAGACATGAATTTATTTATTGTTATAAGAATGTAGGAATGGATTTAGCGATGTAAGCTTGGTATTAAGTTAAATGGAACCAAGATAATATTTTATGTAGGATTTGTTTATATGGGAATAAGTGTAGACAATAGTGGTTATTATGCAAGTATAGATAACTTAGCCCTATAGCTTGTATATGTTCATGGTAGTGTTATTTTCTGTATGTTGAAGTTTTAATGTTCCATAGAGTTGAATAAATAGCTTGGACATTATGTTTATTAGTAGAGGTGATGAGATAAAGAAGTCATACCTCATTTATGATACACTGTTACCATGATGGTTATTTAATAGAAGTGCTATTGAATTAAAATCTAATTTATTCCGTATACCTACTTGTGTATTTACTATCGATATTGCTCAGATTGCATCATAAAGGATGGTATTTTAAAATATGAAATGATGAATAAGTTTGAAGTGCAGAATTGTTATTGAAGAAGATAAGATGGGTTATATTGTTTTAAAGTAAGGATATAAGTAAGTGTAAAGAGTACAAGATTATAGTTTGTTAATAAAGAATCATAAACTTTTCATATGTAGAATTAATTATTATTTATTACAAGTGAATAAATTATGATTAAGGTGTGTTTTAAAACTTATTATTGAATTATTAAGTTTTAAAAGGTTTAATTTTAATGCATATTTTTTACAAGTAAAAGAGATATAACTAAATTGCGTTTGAAGAATATAAGTGATCATAATTTTTTAAAAAAATTATTCTATAATAATAATACATCAATACTTACATTTTATTTGACATTAAATTATTGATTAGTAAGCAGTATAGGTTAATGGCTATGTTATTAATTAAGATTATTTACATTATTAATAAGTTAGGAATGATTATATGGGATAATAAAAGTATTTTGAAGAGAACTAAATAACAAATGATAAATGTATATTGAATTAATAATTTAAATGATATTTTTACAATGTACTGATTTAAAGAAACTTAATAGAGGCCATAAAGATATTATGGTAATGTTTTGATGATAGGTATTTTATAAAGCAATGTTTTGTATCCTATATTTATTTTAATTAATCTTTTTTTTTTTTTTTTGTGAGATTACCTAAATGGGAGAAAAGCAAAGTTCATTAATGCTGTAAATACTGTATATAATTTATTGTTGAAGTTTATTAATAAATTTGTTAAGTTTTGTTTATAAATCTTGGTGTCGACTCAATTTCTTCACATCATAATTACATAATCACAGATAATTAGAATTAAGACATAATATTTGCACAACATAAATAAAGTCATTATTTAAGAATTATAGTGTTTTATTGATATGATTTTTATTTAAGAAATTTCATTTATTATATCATTATTATGGTCATAGAATAACCACAAAATATTTACATAGAATTATATTATTATTAATTGCCACATATTCTCAGATTATAAAATCATACCATATATGTTTATTTGGGATGCCAGATGAATAATAAAGATTACATTATATTATTATTATTTGTTATACATAATTAATATTACAAGTAGAAAAGAGATGAGATTAAATTATAAATTGAATATTAATATTATTATTTTATTATTAGTAGTATTAGTCAGATGTAGTTAGGAATGATATTAAATCCCTTATCATACTTAATTACAAAAGTTATAATTATTTAGAATTATTTTAAAAGAACCTGAGATAACTTGAGATAAATCATTTTGATAGAGATATTCAGATTAATTTATTTAGAGTCATTTACTTAATTAATTTTTATTAAAGACATAGGAGTACTATAAATTTTTTGTTTAAAGTAATAGGAGAAAGGATAGTATTCTTATGCCATTGAGGTAGTATCTTATGGGATATTAGCTTAATGTATTCGTCTTGCCACTTGTAAACTCACTTCATAGTCTCATGATTTTTATTAGATATTTATTTATTTAATTTAGGAAACAGAACCATATTATTATTTATTAATTTTAACTAATTAATAAGAAATAGTATTAAAGAATATAGTTATTGTTGATTAGATATATTTTAAATGAACATAATTATTTATCTGAGCTAGATCAATTTATTGTTATTACATATTTCCTAGAAGTGAGGGTACAATATAAGAGAAAATCTTATAACATTACAATACTAGCCAAGAAAACAAAATTTCATTAAAATTCTTTCACAACCATGATTTCATCTATTAACAAATAGACCTTTTCAAGTGAAACTCAACAAGTTTCAAACAACATATGTATACAAAACAAAATAGCATTCCATCATGCTTTTTAAAATCCAACTTTCTTTAACATCAAAGGATGTCTTCATGAGATTGATGGCCTCAGATTAAATAAAAAATTATCATCAGTTTCTTTTACTCTTCTTTTTTATCTTATAAAGAAACATGATTTTTTTTCCTGCAGATAAGATTATTCATGATTTGCTATTATTATTGGAGGATTCTATAAATTTTATATGTAATGATGTGTTTTATAAGATTAAAGAGGAATGGGTCATATATTATGTTATTTTTCCTTTAATGTGCTCTGTCTATATTAATTTTTTAGAGAGTAATGTTAGTAATTATTTTTCTGTTTCTTTAAAATTATTTGTTAAGTATGTTTATTATTCAGGAAGGAAAATTAAAGTTTTTTGATAGATTGAATGCTTTTGAGTCTAATATTAATTTTATTATTGAAGGGGTACTTTTGAATTTGTTAAGTTAAAATTTCTAGATTTGTTTGATTCTAATATTAATTTTACTATTGAGATGAATACTTTCGAATTTGTTAAGTTATAATTTCTAGATTTAAGTGTCGATAAAGTTGTTAATGTTTTATTTAAGAAATATTATAAAGTCAGATAGTTCTCAATCCTTTTACTTATAGGACAATTTTTTTATTGAATTTTTGAAGTATGAATAATGATTATATTCAGAGGAGTCAATTTGCTTCTGACTATATTGATTTAGGCTATAATCATGAATTTATTAGAAATATTGTATTTAATAAAAATATCTATAAGTCTGTTAATAATAAAAATTTAATTGGTAGTGAGAATAAAGAGTTTATTTCTTTACCATTTAAGTCATTAATTTATAAATTGATTTATAAGAATAGTTATTTATTGGATGATATGAAAGTTGTCTGGAAGCTCAAAACAGTCATTTGATAGAAAACCTATTCCTGGTGTAGTTTATAAGATTCCATTTAGTTGTCATAACATTTATATAGGGCAAAGTAAATTTTGGTTTAATGAAAAAATTAAAGATCATAAGAGTAGAATTAAAAATATATATTATAACTCAGCTTTGTATATTTATGAAGTGAATACAGGTCATAAACTTTGATAATGCAAAAATTATCTTTTAAAAAAAGTGAATAGAAAAGAAGAGTAAAAGAAATTTTGATGATAAAACTTTTTGAACCTGAAGCTATCAGTCTTATGAAGATATACTTTGTTGTTAAAGGAAGTTATTTTTGAAATGAATGATGGGAAGGTTATTTTGTTTGTGCGTGTGTGTGTATATATATATGTTGTTTGTGTTTTCGTGAATTTCATTTGAAAAGATCTATTTGTTAATCGATGAAACCATGGTTGTGGAGAAAGGTTAATAAAAAAAAATATTTTTTTTTTGGCTAGTATTGTAATATTATATGATTTTCTATTTTATTTATCATTACTGGTAGAGTGGTAGGTAGTATTTAATTATATATATATGTATGTTAATACAAAGATTCTTACAATGAAATATATAAAATTTTTAAATTTATCCATGCATGAGGTTGATAGCTTAAGGGTTGATTGATCAGTCTCATGGATGAAATCAGAAAACTATATATATAGGGTTAATACACACATATACTCAAATTCATCTTTCCAATTTAATCAAATCATAATATTTCTTAGTATGATGATTTCAAAAAAGAATTATCATTAATAAAAATCAATATTTAATATAAACTTTAGGTGCTGTTTTTTGAATTAGATAAAATAGTTCATACTCAAGTATTAAAAGGCCATTCATCAGTCATCAAACGATGTCAATTCACCAGAGATGATTCCCAACTAGTTACTTGTTCTTTTGATTGCACACTTAGGGTAAGTGATATTGTTATTAGCATGCTTTACATATATTAAAATCTATGATGATCTGTTGACTAAATGGTAATGTAATTAATTTTATCTATTAAATAGTCATTGCTTTTGCATTGTTTTATTATTATAGTTTTTATTGTCTAACAATCTTCTTGAAAATAGTAATTGATTGAATATGAAATATTTATGTGTATATGATATATTGTAATGGTCTTGTCTGGCTCAATCACTCATGAGACTTGATTCTTCAAATCAATATCAGAACTAAGTTAATAAAGACCAATACTGAGTATGTGTGAGTGAGGACTTAAAAGGTGATATACCTCAGCACCATATATTTAGTTTATAAAAAAACAAATTGTTGTTCACACAATGTGTCATATTTTTAACCTGGTATTAATTTTTTGCTTTTCCTACGAATACTTTAATCTCCATCTCAGGTTTGTCTCTAAAAAATAAACATCGTAAATAGTTAAATATGAACATGTAATTTATTATTAAGTTAATATTTGCTGATACATATAATTATAACTAGCGCATTTATTATCTATTCTTAAGTGTACAAGGTTTATAATTTTAAGTATAGATCCATTTTTGATAACAGTAATTTTACCTTTCTCTTTATTACTTTTACTATATTAACTTTTATTCTAATTCAAATATTACCATTAACTGTTTTACAAAGTATGTATGTGCTGATGGAACATGATATATCTCAACATTTATATATTTTAATTATCCTGTGAAGAAGCATATTAATGATACTTCTTTAAGTATATTTAACATTAAGATATTCCTTACTAGTCAAGTATGGAAACTTTTCATAACTTTCATTATACTGAAATGTCAAACAATATATTAGAATGATCATAATGTGCCAATGAATAGACCACATGATATAGCTAAATCTCTTAAATATTTGAATATTTTCTACTTTTGTATCAAAAACTCCCATGTTCGATTGAATATTTCATTCTGGACAGAAGATTGATTCAGAAACACATATCTTAAAACTATGGTTATTTCTTCATTATTATTTAATTTTTTATTTTTTTTTTTTTTTTTCATATGTCATAGCACCAGCTGGGACATGAACCCACAACCGTCTGCAACCAACTTCTTGCTTTGAACCTCATTTATTTTATTTCACATAACTTCATCCTATTTTGCATATATATTTTGAATAAAGCTTTATACTAAAAATCTTCACTGATTCAATATAATTATATTATTTTTATTATTTAACTCAAAATTTCTATCTTAACTGAGAGGTATATGCATCAACACAAATAAGTAGTTTCTTAATTATTTCATATCAAATCTCACTTCTTATTCTAATATCATTTTCTTATGTATGT
Organism: Epiperipatus broadwayi; assembly: GCA_028023455.1. NCBI lineage: Eukaryota > Metazoa > Onychophora > Udeonychophora > Euonychophora > Peripatidae > Epiperipatus > Epiperipatus broadwayi. Next base: position 7,510,228 of record JAQFVV010006227.1, read on the forward strand.
ATCTAATAATTGATCTCTGCCAAGAAACTAATGACCAAGTCAAACACCCAAGTATAAAAATCGAGCTATAAAACAAACAATCAGTCATTCAATATTAAATATCTAGTCCCATGTTTTTAGCACAAACATTTTAATTTTCCTATTATATATATATGATTAAATTTATTTAAATTTCACAATAAAAAAAACTTTCATTTTTTAATATATATCTGCATAGGATCAAATACATTTATATAAAAATGTTATTTGCAGTTTATACCCAATAATTATACTTTTTTAAAACTCCGGATTGTTTCTTTCTGACATCGAAACTTTAATTGCTAATTTAAAAGATATATCTATTTAGATTCTTTTGTCAACTAATATCAAAACGGGGTGGTAAGAAAATTAATTCGGTCCTGATTTAGTTTGTGCTCATGGCCATTTTGAAATCTAAAAACCACCGTTGACCCATCCAACTGGTAAATAATATAAATATTGAATAAAAGTACTTTAAATTCATACTTTAGATATTATAAGCTAATAAAAATAATATGCTTTATTTCATATGAGTATATACTATAATCTTTTAGTATTAGGAAATTAAAGCTTGGTTTGATCAGACTTCTGCATCTTTTGGATGATACTTCATATAGGCCAAACCATTCTCCCCCTGCCCCACATATTCCGGTTCTTTGTGCCATTGTATTCCAAATAATTCATGAAGGTAAATTAAAAAAAAAAAAAAATCTCTAATAAAATAAAGCATATTATTTTTACTAGCTTATAATTTCTAAAATATGAATTTAAAGTACTTTTATTCAATATTTATGTCATTTATCAGTTGGATGTATCAGCAGTGGTTTTGGCTGGTCTTTAAATTTCAAAATGGCCATGAGCACAAACTAAATTGGCACCATTAATTCATTATTTTAAAAATCACTTAGAAAAAGAGATGGGTTAGAAAAAAACTCTTTTTCTTTTTTTTAAAAACTATATATGTATAAATAATAAGAAAAACAAATCGCTACCTAAAATATAAAATTATATACATAAATATCTTCATGTGCTTATTTAAAAAAATATTCATAGGAAATTAATTTAAAACTAATAATATTTGCATGATTGGGCTTAGAAATATATATATTGTAGCATTACAGTATTATGGTACATTGGCTATTTTAAATTTAAAAACTATAAAAATTTTATTGGCTTTGATTAATTTACTTTTTATGGTTAAGTAACTGTATTTATCACTTTAATTGGTTGTAAGACATAGAACATAGTAATCATATTTAAACAATCTCTCATATTAACGTTTATAAGAAACATAATATTATAAAGCATTTTGAATAGCTTTACAGGCTGATTTTTAAAAATAAACCTCAATAAATTTGAATGAAGAAAATACATATGCTTTCATTGCTATCCTTATTAAGAGATAAAATTACCGATTGTATACATCAAAAGAAGTGCTACAGACATACAATTTATAATTCAAAAATAGAAATAGAGAATAGGATTATAAATACCACATTACATTTTAATTATGTGTAAAATAAACAATCATTACATTCTATATATTGTGTACATGTGTGTGCTTGGAAGTGTCCATATTCCATATTAAAATTGTAATAAAAATTAATTCGTTTTAGATTTTGTTTAATAAAAATTGATTTAGTTGCTAAAAATATTTATTTAATAAGTTATTTATTAAAAGTCAATTTAAAGTTGTTTAGAATAAATATCTGTGAAATTTAAGATTTGTAATTTATTATTTGAATAAATATTTGTAAAATTATTTTTTCTTAAAACCTGGAAAGGAAGATTTGCCACCTTCTTTAAAAATCTTAATTTTAAAATTAATTATGATAACTCTTCCAATATTTCACTGACAATGGAAGAAGTTCCCATTGCCTGATGGAGAATATTATATCATCCAGACATCATGTGATAATAGGTATAAAAGGTTTACCTAGGAAAATCCAAGCAGTTTTCTACAAATTTTCAATGCATGTAGGACCTAAATTGGTCCAAAATTTTAAATAGCCATTTTGTTTTTATCTCCTTGATAGGATGCTGAGTTTACAGCTAAGAAGATGCCTTTGCTAGGCATCTAACTTTTCCTTATCATTCCAGAAGAAAGATAGACCACAACAAATAACTATAACTCATCATCAATTGATTAATTAACTCATGAATTCTTTATTTCAAGAAGTCTATTTATTATAGACAATTGTTAGCAGAAAATAGACAAAATTGACTTGTGGAATCACTGTCTCAATATTTAACAAATCGCTGAATTTTCTTCAATTAAAAAATAATGATAAATAGCTGGTATATTTTGAAAAAATTGTATTTCTTAATATCTAACAAATTGCTGACATATTTATTTTACTACAAGAAAGGATATTGATATGAATTTTATTTCGGCTTCACTTATAAAAGGAAACATATTTTTTAAAATGATATTTTAACTGAAATATGCTTTATATAAACTTGCTGCTAAAAAAATGAATTTTTGATTTAAAGTTGATGAAGATCATTTTTTTCTTATTGATAATAAACTTTGCTTTATCAGTGATATGATCAGAAATATTAACTTAATGGATTAAAGACCGAAAAATGGATGGACTAATTTTATATCTCAAATTAATGAAGTACCGAATACTAAAATTTTGCATAAAATGATAAAAATCTGTTTACATAAATTAAATTGCTATTTATAATGAACTATGAATGTGTATTCAATTCTTAAGAAATTGCATTAAGGATTATGCATGTTAAATATGTGAATAGTATTCAAAAGATAATGGATTCTAAAGTTATATTTAAATGCTACTTTTGAATTGTGGGTTCTTTGATCAAATGTTAAATATGATAAACTATCACATTATAAGCAATCTTAAGAATTGATTAATGTGTTAATTATGGACTAACTTGGATTAATAAGCAATCTAATTGGAATTTATTACTCTTTATGCTATTTCCAGAAAGGATAATATTACAAAAGTGAAACAAAGTGCAATAAATTAGATGGATTATTTTAATACGCTTCCTATTTACTTAGTTAATTAATATTATAATTGTTTGTTAATATAATAAAGTTTTCTCAGATATTATTGTATTCAGATAAAAGTGATATTTTATTTAATATAATTATTATTAAGCATCACATGATCACATTTCCTATACTAGCACATTAATTGTTGATAAACAGAGAAAAACTCTCCATACAATATTGCCACCTGTGCTAAACAGAGTAATCAATGGATGCCAGAAGGCTTGTGCATAAAATCCCTATCTAATGCCTACTCATCCAATATCCCCAGACTAGTTTCTGGCTTGTGGCCTTCGTCAGTGAGGCGCTTTGGATCTGAGAGCACTGCATCTAGATCTTAGGATCTAATGCAACCCTCTAGCAACCACCTTTTATCTCTACTTAACTAAAAAACTATGAGAATGAAATTGAAAACACAAAAAATATTTTCAATCTAAGCTCAATAGCTTATATAGTCATATGGGTCTGAACTCAGTTCAGCACCCATACATTGTCTTTGGCTCTTTTACAACCATAGCCACCACTATCCTATTAGGCAGAATTGGTGTTAAACCATTAAGCATCACATGATCACATTTCCTATACTAGCACATTAATTGTTGATAAACAGAGCAAAACTCTCCATACAGTAAAATCCCTATCTAATGCCTACTCATCCAATATCCCCAGACTAATTTCTGGCTTGTGGCCTTCGTCAGTGAGAAGCTTTGGATCTGAGAGCACTATCTAATGCCTACTCATCCAATATCCCCAGACTAATTTCTGGTTTGTGGCCTTCGTCAGTGAGGAGCTTTGGATCTGAGAGCACTGCATCTAGATCTTAGGATCTAATGCAACCCTCTATCAACCACCTTTTATCTCTACTTAACTAAAAAACTATGAGAATGAAATTGAAAACACAAAAAATATTTTCAATCTAAGCTCAATAGCTTATATAGTCATATGGGTCTGAACTCAGTTCAGCACCCATACATTTTGGTGTCTTTGGCTCTTTTACAACCATAGCCACCACTATATACTAGTCTGGGGATATTGGATGAGTAGGCATTAGATAGGGATTTTATGCACAAGCCTTCTGGCATCCATTGATTACTCTGTTTAGCACAGGTGGCTATACTGTATGGAGAGTTTTGCTCTGTTTATCAACAATTAATGTGCTAGTATAGGAAATGTGATCATGTGATGCTTAATGGTTTAACACCAATCCTGCCTAATAGGATAGTGGTGGCTATGGTTGTAAAAGAGCCAAAGACACCAAAATGTATGGGTGCTGAACTGAGTTCAGACCCATATGACTATATAAGCTATTGAGCTTAGACTGAAAATATTTTTTGTGTTTTCAATTTCATTCTCATAGTTTTTTAGTTAAGTAGAGATAAAAGGTGGTTGCTAGAGGGTTGCATTAGATCCTAAGATCTAGATGCAGTGCTCTCAGATCCAAAGCTCCTCACTGACGAAGGCCACAAGCCAGAAACTAGTCTGGGGATATTGGATGAGTAGGCATTAGATAGGGATTTTATGCACAAGCCTTTTGGCATCCATTGATTACTCTGTTCAGCACAGGTGGCAATACTGTATGTAGAATTTTGCTCTGTTTATTAATTATTATTGTTGAGATTAAAAGAGATTAAATGTAATTTATTTTTAAGATTGGGTTGTACAATGTAAGTAGTTATCAAACTTATATTAAATGGTTATTGCCTATGTTAATAATGCTTATGAATTCTTGAAATTTTAACTTCAAAGTTAAATGGAGTTAATTATCCCTATGTAGCTGAGTAAATCTGTAAGGAATATCTTATATATCACTCATACTTGTTAGTATTAATTTTTCCTGTTATCTAGTGTATATAAAGCAGCCTAATGATTTAAGTATATTCATGTTAGCAAAGTAAAACTCCTGATGTTCAAGCCTGCAATTGAATCGAGTAAAGGATCTTGAGTCAAAAATAACTAAGCCCAATGTGGTAAATTATCTAGATATGCTAAGCAATGATTTGTACTTGTTTACCTTAAAAGAGTGAAAATTTTTCCACTGTTCATAAATGAGGTTGGTAACTATTAGACATTTATCTTTTATGATTATAATAATTATTAGCTTTCAGTATAAAGGTGTGGATGATTTTGTGAAATAGTAATACAACCTACTCCTATTTAATGTGATTGTCTTCATAATACTTGATATATCCAGAGTTCAAATTAGTTTAGGAAACAAACAGTAATATTTATCAAATGCATTATATAATTTTTTTATTGTTATTATTGTTTCTTGTTGTTGATTTTTATATTATGCAATAAAGTACTTGTTAATTTTAATATTTCTTTTTGTTGTTCTTAAAGAAACATCATCATTGCACATTCATGATATTAAAGGTCATATTTGAAATATAAACTTACATATAAAACTTACCTGGATTAAATACATCATTATTATATTAATGGTACCTGAAAAGTAAAAATATTGGATAAGATGGTGTACATAAAACACCTTTTACACTGTCAAAACCTAGAATGCATAAACACACTTGATATCCATGCATTTATTAGATAACCCTGAGATAAATTATTAGTCAATCTTGTATTTAAATTTGCTAGCCTTAGTTTTAGAAAACACAGATTAAGTTACTCTTAGTTAATGCTTGAAATAAGAAACCATATTTGTAAAGATTCTATTATTAAAGAAAATAAGAGTTAAGAGTACACATTATTTTTATAAAACCACAAAACTGCGAGAAATTAATTTATTATTTAAGTAAATGTGAATGATCATTATAGCTCATGTGGAAATAGGTGAAACTTGTATGAATAATAATTCCAAATCAGTCAAGATGTACTAAACGCACATCTTTATTTTCATCTCAATCGTATTTTCCACATTATTAGTTTTAATATGTAGATAGAAAGCATTTTTAGTTCTTATAATTGAAAATAATTTTAAATACCTTAACCCACACAAATATATAACTACATAGCAAAATTTTCTCCACAAGATATTTTTTTTCTTTTCCATTTTGTGCAGTGGCAAAGTTTTAGGTTACCTAGGGTTAGATTATGATCACTTCTATAAATTTTAAATCAGTTATTTTTTGGAAATCATATAGTTATATGTATATATAGCATTCATTGGATGGAAATTTGACTTTATCTCTTAGAATTTTCTCCATGGTTCTCCTCAGGAAATTTAGAAAAATCTACTACTCTACTCTTCCATGCAGAATAGCTGTAATTATAATCAAGTCTTACATCTAATAATGCCTTCTGCAAATGAAAATTAGAATCATTTAAGTTACAAATATTTTAAGAAAAAATGATTATTTTTTCATATATATATACAAGTCTTACATCTAATAATTTGGAAAGACAACAAACTGGTACACTTCCATCATAAACTAGAATTTCACTTTCTTTGCTTATTTTAAAACTTTAATTATATTTTTTTTTACCAAACTCTCTCTTTATCTAAAATTTTTTTTACATAATTAAAGAATTAAACTTTAATTAAAAACAATTTTTTAAATATTAAAATAATTTATATCTTGTCTCTAAAATTTTGCTCTAAACAATTTATTTTTAGTTTATTCTCTTTTAATAATTGTACTATAAAATAATTATTTTATTTAAAAAAATTTCTACATAAAAAAACATCCTTAATTACATGAATTACGATTTTAATCAATTTATAACAATCTTAATCGTCTATGAAATAAAAGAAAAATATTTTTGTTTTCTTTCATTTAAATAGTTAGTAACAAAAAAGATGTATTTTTTTTAAATACTGAATAGAATTTGGAATATATTTTACTCTTTTCTTTTGTCTTAAAATTAGTGTCTATCAAATATTTTCCATGCACACACATATATGCATACATATAATTGCATATTAAATATTTCTTAAATGTTTTTAAATTGCTATTTTTTTTAACCAACCTCCATTGCTCTTCCTGCCTATTCCATGTGCCTTGGCAATGAAACCCTGTTTCAAGTTGTTGGCAATTATAACTGTGAAGAAGTCTTTTAGATAGTTGAAACTAAGAAATTTTAATAATAAAAGGCATTACATAAGAAAAAATGCTAAAAAGGAATATAATGTGTTAATAAACTAAGATTTTAAAGATATGTCCACATTATTGAATCTTCAATTGCAGTAGTCTTTTCATATCCACAAAATTTAGTTCCAAACTTAAATGTGGATACCAAATTTGAGATGATAACAATTGTATATAATATGCATTTTTAGCACATTTATATATAAAATACATTTTTTCAACTTATGTATACAATATGCATAGGTATCTATAATACAATTATATATTTAAAATGCATATTAAGACAGCAACAAAAATAAATTAATAAAAAATAAAGTATAATCAGTATTTTTATAATAAAGTTAATAATGAGTCTTTTTTTTTAAAAAAAATAATTTTTGTTTAAAGATAATACTTTTTTTTTTTTAATAATAGAAACAATTCAAGCTTAAATCTTTAATCCCTCTTTTATGATTGTTAAGTTCAGACTTCTTAAACTGCAGTTGTGGCTTCAAAAGAAGAAATCTGAATAAAATCACAAATCAAGAAAATAAGTCACCGCTACACATAACTTTAATATAAATATTTACTATTGTAAGATTAACCATTAATAATTCATTACAACATTAATAGGTGACTACTTAGGAAAGTTTCCAGATCTACCTGAAGCCTTTCTAAAGTCATAATTAAGACTGAAATAATCTTTAAAATGTGTTTAGATTGTATTTGTGATCTGAGATGTCACTAAGTAATATATTGAGGCTTATTGTGGTTCTTTTTCTAGATGGTTTTTAACTCTGAACACTGACTTAGTCATTAACTGGTGGTTTAATTAGTTTTTTTTATCTATCCAAGAATATCTTTATATTTTATTTTAAGGTTGGTGCCTTAGAAATAATTAAATAATTTTGTTAATTAGTTTTTCTATTATCTAAAAGTTGTTTTTTATTTTGACAAGTTTTTGAATTTTATATTCTGTTCATCAATAATTTTCTGTTCTAATTATTGTTACTTATGTAATTTAATATAAATGTTGTTTATGAAAGTTTATAATAAGGTATATTTTTAGTATATGTAATATGTGTGAAAGTGACTAATTTGCATATATTACATTATTACTTTACTAGAGCAGTGATGGAATGGAAAAGATGAGGGATACAAGTTTTCTAATAATGTTTTGCAATTGTAGTAGATAAATAAAGATGTTGAAATCATGGATGTGAGAAAAGATTATACTTTCAAATTATTACCAGCTATATGAAGATATGAAATGCAGTATAATAAAAATCATTGTAAACATAAATAAAAATTAAAAATTGAAATAAAAAAAGTATAGCATCAAGTTTGAAAAGGACTTAGAAAATACATATGCATCACTCTGAAATAGTCTGTTGTGAACTCATCTTAAGCTTACCAGCAAGTAATGTATGTGTCTAAATGACACTATTATCAAGGATGGATTGAATGTGTAATGCAGTTGACCAATAAAATGACAATAAAAGTAAATAAATAGCCTATAGTATAAACAGGACAAGATCAGTAAAGCCGATTATTTTCAATAAGGAAGGAGATCTGTCTATATGTATTGAAAGTTCATTTGAGACAGGCAGATAACAGTAACCTCATCCACTATTTGGAAAATACAGTGAGGATATTCTCAAGCCTGCTTGCTCCTGACATCATAGTACTTGCATGTGAAGTAAGCTGTTGGACTGAAAGCATCAGGGTTCAAAAAAGTTACTGGATTCTTTTTCCCAAGCACTATTTTTACCATTAGCAATGTAATGGAAGTGAACATCTATATATAGATGATTCCATATATATATCTTGTTATTGTAAATTTATATAATAAAGATATTAACATTTAATTATTTAGCTGTGTGTTATTTATCGAATGAAACATTATTCTGGTCATAATAGATATAAACACAATATAGACATAAGTGAATTTTAAAATAATAAACTACTTGTTAAAAGAAGAGGAAAAATTAAGAATTAATTTAAAATTAAGATATCTTTTACTGATATTAATTTATGCATTTTAGATTTAATAGAAAAACATTGCAGTGATATCAAACTATATTGCAAAGTATAGAAGAGAATGAAAATAAAATTTATGGCTGAAAAAATAAATAGACATTAAAAATGAATAGGCTGAAATGAAGCTAATTGAACATTTTAATAGTAGAAATGATGATTGATGAATAATTGAAGTTTGGATCCTAAGAGATTGTAAAAAATGTGGAAAGAAGCCATGTGTGAGATAGATTAATAATATAAAAAAATATATTGAAGTTATGTGGAGAAACAAAGCTATGGAGAGACCTTCAACTTGCAATGATTTGATAATGGTTGAAAATTATAATAATAGTTAACTGAACTTTTTATTATAATTAAATGATCATTAAATGATTTTTTAAATTGATCTTTAAATTCATTATTTCTTAATTCATTGTGATCAAGAGAGAAAAAACTATGTAAAGAAAATAGTATTGTGGAATAGAAGGACTTGTGATATAGTTATTATGTATTCCCTATCTATGCTCATTATCTGGAATAAAAATTAAGAGGGAGTTAGAAAATATTTACAGGAAATTTAGAATTTTTTTAGGTAACAACCTAATTAATGATCAAGTATTTATGAGTAATTAGATATTCAATTACTTTTACCTGAAGTAGAAATCATAAAATAATTTTAGTTGATTAGATTATTATAGAAAAACAAAAAACCTTGATAATAATGTGATTTGGCCGTGTCATTGGTTAAAAAAGAATCATACTGGCAGATAATAAGCCCATATTAGCTTTTATTATAAAATAATAGGTTTTTTTTTAAAAAAAACTTAAAATCAAGCATACAGTTATTAATTATTTAAAATAGAATTTTGTTGATTAGTTTCTGATTTAGAATTGCAAACATGTAATACTGTTTTTAAAATAAGCTTGTGAATTAAAGATTAAAATACTGCAATTAACAAAATAAGTTTAATTTATGCTTTCAAAATGAAACATTCAAAAGTAATGATTCTTTTAAAATAGATGATTGATTGTTTATGAGATAGTTTTATAAAGTTTCTATGCCACATACATTTATATATATATAACTCACTATAAATTTATTAAACGCACATTGATTATGTAAGTAATATTTACTGAGGCTGTAACCTCGAGAATATGCATGTAAAATGCGATAGTAGGGACCTCTACAGGTGTTTAACCACAAGCTTACGCTATGGAACAAAAGAGGGGAACCCAGGGGGGAACCCTCCTTACTTCAACCTACTTTCTGGACTTAATCAGTGAAGTATTTAATAGCTTCACACTCGCAGATCTAACCGCTTCAGCTTTTCCTATTTAAATAGAAAGTAGGTTGAAGTAAGGAGGGGTTCCCCTCTTTTCTTGCATAGCATAAGCTTGTGGTTAAATACCTGTAGAGGTCCCTACTATTGCATTTTACATGCATATTCTCAAGGTTACAGCCTTAGTAAATATAACTCACTATAATAGAGCACAGAACTGAATTTTTATTTTAATAAAGTTAGTCTACTTTAAAAGTATTAATAGCCTGCCTATTCAAGGTTAACACATTTTAAATAACATTTAAAAAATCCATTAATTATTAATTTTAATGTTGTTAGTGGAATAGACCATGCTTTTTTGATTTTTCGTTTTTTTATGCTTTGTAAAAAAATTGTAAAGAATAAAACAATAGAAAAATTAAAGAAGCATAATTTATTACCCAAAAAGAACACTGAATGAATAAACAATGGATTTTTTTAATATTATAATTTAATAACCATGAGTAGGAAACTAATGCATTAAAAATATTCTAGATTTATTAAACTAAAAATGAAATTATATACTCTGTTATAGTGGGTTTTTTTTATAATCAATCCCAGAAATATATACATACATAGTTATACTTGTTTATGAGATTTATACATTTATATACTCAAAAAAATGATTTATCAAAATCATCCAGTTACTTTATTATAAGTAAATTTTTCCCCATCAGTAGAAGAAAAAAAAGTTGATAGATTATTTTAATGAAAATGATAGTATTTAAAGAATATAACATGATGCTAAAGGATTTACAGAAATTTTGAAATATGTTTATAACATGCTTTTTATCTATCAAACAATTATTATATTTTAAACTTAATTACTGGCCAATTATTCATTCTTAGTTATGGTCTGGTGGCGAACAGCTGATTGTTTATAAAGGTCATCAGGCAGCAGTTATCCAGTGTAAAATTTTTTCTGAGGATAAGAGAATATTATCTGCTTCTCATGATGGAACTCTTAGGGTAAGTTGTCTTGTTATTAATATATTTATTATTTTATTGTTATAAAATAAGGAAGCTTATTTAAGACTTAAAAACTTTGAACTATAAATTTTATTGATATCATGATTTTTTTTAAAAAAGTGTTTTTATTTGTAATTCTTTCATTAATTTTTTTTTTTTTTAAGCTAAAATTATAGTTGAAATACATGATAGGAAAATTTCTCATAAGAAAACAAAATCCATCCAGATTATTACTAATCTTTAAAATGACTTTGATCCACAAAAATAACAAAAATTCTTTAGAGAAATGACAATATGATGGTTTGATGATCTTCTTGAGCATGTGTGTATCCTTAACATTGTTGTGATAATTTCTAAAATATTAGTGAAAGTGTTTACACTCTATTTCTATTCTTTTTAGTGATTGTTTTTTTTTTTTGTAGTTGTTATTTCTATTAACATTTCAACCAATCATAAGTAAAAAAAAATTGAGAATTAACTTTTAAAATGTTTGTTCCTAACTAACATAATAAAATTATTGCTAATGTATTTTAGGATGGTAATGAATAATGTTTTATGCATAATAGAACAATGCATCATATTTCCTTCTTTTTTATTATTTCATTTCATGCCTATCTTTTTTATTCCCCCCCCTCTTAGTTTCTTTGTAAACTCTACAGTGTTTTCAAACATCATTAATCCTTGCGGAGGAGTGTAATCATAAATATATGATCAAAGGCATGTAAAAAAGATGTATGATCCCCAAGATTCCTCATCTTGCTGAACCAGCATTCATCAGTTGGCTCAAATCACAATTTCTTATACATATTTTTATCATTGTTCAGTATATATAGATAGAAAATTACAGTTTAATTGATAAGTATCATACTACTAAACATCATATGATCACCATTCTTTAGGCTTTCACAAGCTGTTTATATAGAGGCTAAACTCTCCATACAATAGTGCCACTCAGTGCAAGCCAGAGTAGTCAATAGATGCAGGAAGGTTTGTGTATAAAATCCCTATCTAGTGCCTACTCATCCAATATCCCTAGACTAGTTTCTAGCTTGTGGCTTTCATCAGTGAGGAGCCTTGGATCTGAGAGCACTGCACCTAGACCTTAGAATCTAATGCAACCCTCCAGTAGCCACCTTTTGTCTTATTAACTAACTATAAAGCTTTGCATTAGATCCTAAAGATGCAGTGCTCTCAGCTCCAAGGCTCCTCAGTGATGAAAACCACAAGCTAGAAACTAGTCTGGGGATATGGATGAGGAGGCACTATTTTATGCACAAATCTTCCTACATCCATTGATTACTTTAGCTTGCACTGAGTGGCACTACTATATGGAGAGCTTACCCTCTGTGGGATAAGTATCAAACTTTTAAGTCCTCATAACTTTGACACAAATTACTCAATAGAAGTGTATTAATAACTTTTATTAGTTATTCATTAGACTAGAGATTATCCAGTTTTACTATACTACTCTCACACAAAATAGAGACTAATTTCTATCTGCTTTTAACACTTTGTGGACTATTATGAACACATGATTAAAGATATGAAAAGATGGATGTATCTATTAATCCAATTAATTTATAACAATAAAGGGAATGCAGTAATTGTTATAGAATATTATTATTGTTATTTATTACAGCAAACATATTTTCAAAGAATTTATCAAATAGACTGTTTTCATTCATAAAATATGTAATTAACAGACATTATGGTTTTAGAAAATCAAAATGTAAATAGAAGAAAAGTCTCATGAACAAAGGTGTAATTTATATATTGCTTTTATCAATTTGCCAAAGCATTTGATTTGGTTAATCATAAGATTTGAACAATATTTTAAAATAGCTAGATGTTAATGGAAGTTTATTCATATTACACAGTTGCTACACAATTCCAGCTATTTTTAAATCATGACATATATAAGTCAGGATTTGATAGTAGTCTAACTTACATATTTAGTTTTATGAACATACTTCTGAAATTCATTAATAGAGTTGGAAATCAAATCTTGATATTTAGTTTTTGGGAGTTCTGTACATTATAATAGTCTGTATGCTCATATTTTTTGCAGTTTGCATTAATTATATGATGACTTTGATTATTTGCATGCTAATCTTAGTTAATGGTTTATAAAATCTGATTTGTATGGTTTAGATAATTCTTTAAGAAATACTATTTATATATAAATATTGCTGATTAACGATGTATGTATATTAAATCATGAGAAGTTGCACTGTAGGACAAAATTATCAAGTAGAGAGCAAAGCTATTTGCACTCCCCTCTTCACACCATTTTTACATGACATAGAGATGATATTTATCAGTCTTATAAAATCTTGTGGAACAACAATTAATGAGCTGCAGTGAAATATATTTTAACAAGTAGCAGAGTGCTGTACAATGACATAGTCAGGCATTTTTTCAAATTTAAAAGTACGCACCTTTATTATCTGAAAATCCATTATGATGCAACTATTTACCATTATATAAAGTTCCAGATTACGCAGTTTTGTTATACATGTATTTTATGAACAACCTTCTTGTCAGATTAGCTAGATCTTAAATATTTTGATTTCTATATGGTGATGATAGTTCGATTCTTCTATATATTATAAATGCAAATTACTTAAAGCTTGAAATTATTTACAGTCAAATATCTATCTTTACTATATTTAACTTTTTAATATAAATACCTATACAAATCTTACACAAGATACCACCTTTCTATTTTGTATAGAACAGTAATTTACATACTTTCTAGCATTAGTAAAGTAGATCAGTATTTAGTCAAACAAATTTTATATTCCTTCACTCTGCACATGGTAGTTCATAATGTTACTCTCTCTTATTAAAACATAAAATGGATGAGATGTGTATGTAATAACATTAAAGATTACATATATAATGATTAATGACTGCATTGTAGATCAAAATAACCAAAGACAAAGTGAAAGTATTTCAGTATTTAGTCTCTTTATAAGCAAAAATTATTCAAAAAATACATATATGCTGAAAAATGTGGAATGTTTATATAGTTGTATATAGTTGTGATATAATAGATTTTGAGATGGTAGGTGTGTACTTCTATATTTGAGAAAACTGCTTGAATATATACATTCTATATCATTTCATTAATTATTAAAATGTATTTTATTACAATGCCTCTAATTGTTATTCCATAAAGTATTACAATGCTTTTAGGTATCATCCTCATCTTATAAGAGCAATGAGAAGAGAGTTGTGTAGCTCTCTTCTTAATTATTTCATTCTACAGTGTACATATATATTGCATATATATAAATATTAAATCACCCCACATGGTTAAGAAATCCAGTACCACTCTCTGTGAACTAATATATAAATACATTAGAGTTCATATTTCAAAATAGCCAGCTCAAAATGATATCAGTTTGAACTGTATGCTATTAGATCTTAAATATTGAAATATAAACTAATTCAAACAAAGAACTTGAAATTTTAACAAGCACATATATATAGAGAGAGAACTCACAAATAAGCTCTTAACAAGCTTTGCAGAATTGGGAATATTCTGAAAAGCTTGTCATGTGACATGACTTGACTTCTTTGTAATATATATATATATATATATCAATAAAGGATAGTGCCAGCCAGATTTTCAAATTAGTTTTTGTTGTCCATTGATTATTCTTAAATTTTATGATGATTCTAGAATAGAATGGATCATTGCAATGTGGAATTAAATTTAAATGTAAGGTAGGACTCGTGTGTCTCTATATTTTGGTACTTTTTTTTAAATTCGGGTTATGCAGAACATCAAATATTTAAAAAAAAATTTCCATTTCTATTTTTAAATTTTCAAATAAATCTTGTTATTAAGTTTTTTTAATCTTAAAATATTGAACTTGCTGAAGAATAACTAAATTACTATGCGTAACATCAGGAAAAATTATGTAAATAATTAATAAAATATTTTAATAATTTTATAGTTTGAACATGTGTTTTTTTTTAAAAATAGATTTGGGAGCTGAATACAGGCAATTGCATCCATTGTATGATGGTAACATCTGGAAAATCAGTTTTGGCTTGTGATATTTCTTCTGACAATCATCTTATTGCAGCAACTTCTGATGACAAAATGGTTTGGGTATGTTTATGCCTTCATTGAAGTCATTTGTAAAAATTTGAATTTTTTTTAATAAAAATACATTTTTTGTGTGTGTTAGATCATAACTTGCTAAATCTCTGATCATTTAAATATTTAAGTAGGCCAAAATGCTAAAATTGTTTGTAGTGAAATCAGAGATAAACAGAACATGTAGAAGAATAATTCAATTGTTGGAGTCATGAGAACTTTTATGCTGAAAAAGAATTGTTTTGATTTAAAAAATCTTCTTTTTGTTATCATTTGTAAATTTCAAATTGTCTTTAAACAAAGTTAAATATAATTTATTGATTGCAAGTCAGATTGAGCTTTGTTGCTCATTATATTCACTCTTAAATCTTTTTCAGATTCATTTATCAATACCATTCTTTGCAAATTTTAACAGGTTTGATACAGTCTAACCAAAAAAAATCTGATTGTCGCTCTTTGTTTGGCAATACTACAATTAGAAAAATGAGCTTCAATGTTTTAACTTTCTTTATCTTGCTGTCTTAATGAGATTACATTGATATGTTGCACATGCAAATTTAATTCTGTTCAATTAAATTATTATATATTATTGGTTATTATTTACAGTCATTTGTTGATGCAATGTTAATAATTAATTTTTCTCTTTTTTTTATTTTTTGATAAATATCAGTTTATTTTAAAAGAAGTAATTTTAAGTCATCTCTATGTTTTGGTTACTTATTTTATTCTTTTCAGTACAGATAATTTTTAGCTTTTTTTAAAGGTCATCTTATTGTTTTTCTCTCTTATTCCATCTGTCTTTTTTTTAAAATTCAATCACAGTTTATTTCATACATTATACATAATTCAATTCATCATTAAAACAGTTTGATCAATTTTTATTTTTTAAAAAGTTTTTTTAAATACACAGACGTATTTTTTGCTTTCAAATTTTAAAGGCAAATGAAGTTATCATCTCATTTTCTTAATTCCAATTTTTTTCTAGTTCATCAAAGATTAAAATCTATTAAATAATAATGAGGATAATAATAATTATTATTCATTTCATTCAATGCATTCTATAGGCATATATATATATATGCAAATTTATAAATAAATATTTAAAAATACAGTATTTAAAAGCTTATAAAAAATATATGTATAACCGTCACTTAGGAGCACTTTCAACCAACTTGTGGCTTTGTCAACTATCACGTTTAAAATGTCAGCTTTCCCATAATTCTATGATGTCAACTTTCCCATAATTCTGTGATCTTAATGTTTGCTGCTTGCCTATTAACCAAATGTTGCTTGTATTTACATATTAACATCGCCTCTTTAATTTTCCTTTTATTATTATTTCTTTCAATTTCCAATATTTTTACGTTGTTATAATTAAAATCGAAACCATGTATACTTGATATATACATGATGTATATATGGTTTCGATTTTAATTATAACAATGTAAAAATATTGGAAATTGAAAGAAATAATAATAAAAGGAAAATTAAAGAGGCGATGTATCATGTATATATGGTTTCGATTTTAATTATAACAACGTAAAAATATTGGAAATTGAAAGAAATAATAATAAAAGGAAAATTAAAGAGGCGATGTTAATATGTAAATACAAGCAACATTTGGTTAATAGGCAAGCAGCAAACATTAAGATCACAGAATTATGGGAAAGTTGACATCATAGAATTATGGGAAAGCTGACATTTTAAACGTGATAGTTGACAAAGCCACAAGTTTGTTGAAAGCGCTCCTAAGTGACAGTTATACATATATTTTTTATAAGCTTTTAAATACTGTATTTTTAAATATTTATTTATAAATTTGCGTATATTATTTTGAAGAAATACAGACATCGATTTATAATATTATATATATAAAGTCTGATTACAGAATATATTGTTAATAAAAAAAGATAAAATAAAAACAGTAAATAATATTGTATATAAGAGTACACATCACTCATGCACAGATATGTATATACTCTTACATGCATACACATGTGCGCTCATTTTATTAATGCTTTTTATTTCATTTATGATTAAATGATGAATATCATTATGGTGAGAATATAATGGAGAATCTCTTAAGAGATTAGTTCTAAACTTTACAGTGTAAAATATCTTACTTTGTTTTAAATGTATGTTAAGAACACTAAGAAATATTCACTTATGCAGTTTCACTATGTTAATTTGTCTATATTATTTTTGTGAGAAATAAAAATATTAAGATGTCATAAAATTTTTAAAGGAAACATAAGATGACTTATATACTGTTCTAAACTTTTCACTATAATAACTTATAAATTTTATTTGTATTGCATCAAATGCTTTACTATGATATTGATTTTCAGAGTTCCAAATAATACTATCATAGTTTAGAATAGGTTCACCAAAGACATAAAACAATATTCATAAGTTTCTCTATTAAGGACTTACTCTCCTCTAAAAATATACTCTAAAATTTTAAAAACTTTAGAGCATAAATATTGTGCATGACTTGAGAATAGTAATTTAGTATCTAAAACAATACATAAATCTTTCCATTCATTTAGTCTAAAAATATTATTTCCTTTTAATGTATACTGTAATTAAATAATATATATATATATTTTTAAAATAATAATTTTTATTTTCTCCTTATTTATGTTCGTATAATTATTTGTGCGACTATAATTCAAATCTACTAATACTACTTTAGTATCATCAGCAAAGCATGAAATTCAGTAATCAGATATAATGTTATTCAAATTAAAAGTATGTACATTGAACAGAAATAATCCCATACAAACATTGAAGAACACTACAATCATTAAAATAATAATATAATTCATAACACAAATATTTAACAAAATGCAGCTTTTAGTGAAAAAAAAACCAATCCAATCATAGTTTAGTTAATTCCACTTAATCTAACTTATTAATAAGTATGGAGTGAGAAATATCAAATGCCTGAGACAAATAAAATAAAAATTCTATTAACTTGATTTTGATTACCAATAGCATGTAACACATCAGTAAAAGGAATCGTGGTTGTAGTAATAAATCTTTCTTATAAACCTATGCTGAAATTGTGGAGTAAATTTCTTCAGATAAGTATAAACAGATTCCTATATATAACTAATTCAAATATTGAGCTTCTAATGGTCCGAGAAGAAGTGGAAGTTTCCAGTCTTACCGTATCTGCCATACAGGGTGCCACTAGGTTACTTGAACCTAGAAAATTTATAGAGTAGGCAGATACGTGCTGTTAAAGATCCAAGTTTTATTTATTAAGACTGTCAGCCCTAGTCACTAGCTCATAGATATGCAGAGATTTAATATAAACTTGTTTAAAGGAAATAAAATAAACCACTACCAGTAATTAACACACAAAACATTTATTAACGCACAAATAAATAAAATTGAGGAATAAAATTTTTTTAGATTTTAATATTAGTTTTTAAATTTAAATTATTATTTTAAACTATTCACACAGATGGATATTTTAATAAATTTTATTTTAGAATGTTGCATATAGATAGGCTACATAGATTACTCAGTCAAAAACATTTCAAAATAAACATAAACGATCAAAATATAAAGTCATTGATGGAATTGCAGAGGGAAACAACAAATAGACTTCTGATCAACAGTTTTTTAAGTGCATCAATAATTACAGGCAAATAAATCTTGCTCATACACACTTTAAATGGCAGCCATCTTTATGTCTGACATCACAGTAGGTCGAGTATAAGATTTGCAGGTAAATATATTACAATAAAGTGATTGATCATCTTTTTTAATTCCAACATAATCCAAATGAAATTTAAAATTACAACCATTCCTCACACTTGATCTTAGGTGATTTTCCAGCAAAATATTTGGAAATTTTTTTACAGGCATCTTTATTGAGATATATTCTGCATTACAAAAAAAAAATAGTAATAATAATTTAATTTTATTTAAAGTGCAAAACAACAAGTTGTAGTTAAATGAAGAATAGAGAAAAAAGTGATTAATAGTAGTTAAAGTAAATGAAAAAGGCAGTGGAAAGAAAGAAATAGATATGTATATAAAAGATAATTATATTTTAAATTTAGGGCTTTACCGAAGTGAATAAAATCAAAATAGACATTATTGGTATTAATAAATTTTTAGTTATAAATATTGATTGTATAAAATTTAGGGAGAAACTGAAGGAATCTAATCAATAGAGAATTAAAATGTTGTGTGATCTGTTATAGTATTTAGAGGTATAAATATAATCCAGAGCAAATCCATGGTAATCATATCTTGAGAGATCTTGTACTAATTTGTAATGTCTGTGATTTTTTTTTTGAATCAAGAAAATGCAAAAATGGTCATTGAAATGATTTTATTTAGAATATCTGGCAAGTAATTAGAATTTTATGGATATCTTTTTTAGTATGTGAATTTCAGATAATTAAACCTAATTCTGAGGTGGAAGGATCAAAAAGAGAAAAACTTTGTTTAATGGTTTAATTAAATATTTTATCTTATCTATGAATGATTCCTATTATTTTAAAAATCTTATTTGCTATGATATTAATATGAAGATAGATGAAGACATTACTAGAAAAAATAATTCCAAGATTTTCTGATTATTTTTAGAAATTATTTAAAGTCATAAATAAAATAGAATTGTAAGATTTCAAATTTTTAAAAATAGATAAATGAGCATTTATTTTTATTAATCAAAATTTTGTTATTGATACTCCATGTAAAAAAATTATGTCATTTTGCAATAGGTAACAATCATAAAGGAATTAATACTCTTAAAAAATTTATAATCATCAGCACAACAGAGGAGGTGTGAATATTTTATGCCATTCCTCAAATCATTAATTTACATGTATTGAACAATAAATAGGACCACAATTCTGCTTTAGGAAAGCAAGAGTAAAGAAAAGATGTTTTACTATTAAATTTAACAAAAGTTGTTCTAAAATAAAAGAAGAATTTAAACCATTTAATAAAATATTTTGAGAGACCTAAGTTAGATAATTTGGTAAAAAGAATGTTATGGTCAATTTTATTAAAGATTTTAGATATGTCAAAATAAATAACATTAAGTCTACTCTGCTCTTCTATGGTATAATCAGTATATTCAGAGATGAGGTTGATTACAAGTGACTTATTAGATAAGAAACCATTGGTGATTGAGAGCTAAAGCTTTACTAATATCTAAAATAATTGTGTCCAAAATGCATTGCTCATAGATTCTAGAAACATGATGATGATGATAATAATGATAATAATAATAATTTTTTATATAATTTATTTGTTTATTTTATTAATCACATACTAAATCCATATTCAAAAGATAAATAACTCCAATAATAATAATACAAGCCTATTATCTAATGCTGAAATTCTTTCCATAATCTCTATCATTCATTAGTTCATTTTTTATTGCTTTTAGTAAAAAAAATTAACTATATTATGCAATTTATTATCTTTGTCAGATTCCGCAAAGAATAACTAATTAAGTAAAAAAGTTTTTAATTGAAGTAAAATAGAATGTAATGTATTATTTTGATTTATTTCTTTGCAGATTTTTAATGCAGATACAGGTTCCTTACTTCATACTCTTAAAGGACATACTGATTATACTCGTTGCTGTTGTTTTAGTCAGGATGGTTGTTTTCTTGTGTCTGCTGATGATATGGGAATTCTGAAAATTTGGAATTTGAATTCTATTCAGAATCCTCAAACACTGAAACGCCACTGCTTGTGGGTGACAGATGCATTATTCTCTCCAGATAACAAAATGGTTGTTTCTGCAGCTGATAATATCAAGTGGTGGTCTTGTGATGGAAGACTGCTTCAGACATTTCATGTCCAAGGGAGTTTTGTTCGATTCGTCAGAGCTAGTAGTGATTTTAAAATTTTTGTAACCATAGATAGTGCTGGGATATTATATATTTTAAAAAGAATTGAGAAATAGTATCTTTTGAAAAGGGGTAATAGTAAACTGTAATTAAATATTTAAATATCTTTTTCATATTTATTTTTTACTTATTTTTTTTAAAAATATTTTATTTCATTATTTTTTTAAAAAAATTTTTAAATTTTTATTAATATAATACCGGTATTAACAAAAATGCTTTTTTTTCTTTAAAATCCTATATCTAGTATTTATTTGTCTCAATTAAATATGAAAATATAAATATGTCTTTATTATATCTTTTATTATATTATTGTGATATAATATATAGTGCTGACAATATATAATATCAATTATTTCTTTACTTTGAGACTAACTGTAGGAAGTAGTTGAAATATTAGGAGGATATAATAAAGAATTATATAAAAATTTGTATGTAATTTAGAGGAATAGATGCAAGATTTTAAAGAAAATAAACATTTTTTTACAAATATTTTATTATCATTTTCTACGAATACATAATTTCATTTTAAAATTTTGAAATTAATTTTTTTAAAATCAATTTGCCAAAAAAAAAATTAGAAATTTTAATAATGCATATTTGTCTGCCATTGTCTCTGATTCAGAATCAAATTCTGATTTGGAAAAATTTGAACATTTTGCAAATTCTAATCAGGCTTAGGATTTATTATTTAGTAAATGATTATATAAACATTGTTTGCCAAGCGTTGGTGGTCAAGAGGTCAGCATAGCTGCCTTACAAGCAGTTGTCCCGGGTTAGCGGGTTCGCTTCCTGGCCAATGCTATGACACATAAAAATAAACATTGTTAACAAGAACATTCTGTAAAATAAGAATGTCCAAATGCTAAATCCTCGTCATCAAATTATTAACGAGTATGGAAAATATTGATGCCTTCTTCACTGATTGTCTATTGGTAATATTGGAGAGGTGTTTGCCTTGCTTAAGATATTTAAAGACTTTTATATTTGTTTATTACTTATGTATGTATACATATATACAGGAGTAACAAGAAGAGATCAAAAACAATACATGATGTTACTAACATCATTAAAAGAATTATGAGACTAAAGTGGAGTTGGACTGGACATATTGCTGAAAGAGATGATAATGGAGGGGCACTTCTAATTTTAAACTTGATTCCAAGATATTGTAAAAGACATAGAAAGCAACCACATGTGAGATGAATGGAAGAAATAAGGAAATGTGTTGAAGTGATATGATGAAGAGAGGATAGAAATTAGAGAAGATGGATTGAACTTGAAAAGACCTTTATACTGTAATGGATTGATAATGATTGAAAATGAAGATGGTGATAGAAACATATGAAAAGATTTTTATATTTAATTAAGAAAAATAAATACTAATAAATTTTAATAAATAAATTCCTCTTGTTATAGTAAAAACATTGCATATAAGGTTTACTGTAGTATTGATATCAGAGAGAAAAAGGATGGTGACATCTAATTATAGAATTGTTTTACCTTGTATTTAATATTTGTCTAAATCACATGTTGTTAATAAATTGGTAATAATTGAAAGTTTGCTAGTCTTTCATATGCGCGATTATCTCTCAGACAGCCAATCAGATTTTAAACAGCTGTCTTAAGAGCGATCAGACTTTGACACAAGACAGAGATTTTGATAAGAAAAGGATGATACCAACCTTTTCTCAACTCAACTTTTTATATCTATAAGCCAGTCTTAAGCATCTTGGCCTACATATGCTGCTGATAAATTATATTAACACCTAAAAAATTGTGGTGTAGTAAATCTGAGATTTCGCACCGTAATATCTTAAATTATAACACAATGAATGATAAGTGTATATGTTTATATATTCAAGCTTTCAGGCCAAGATGCTTAAGACTGGCTTATATAGAAATAAAGTTAGGTTGAGAAAAAGTTGGTATCATCCTTTTCTTATCAAAATCTCTGTTGTGTGTCGAAGCCTGATTGCTCTTAAGACTGCTATTTAAAATCTAATTGGCTGTCTAAGAGATAATCGCACATGTGAAAGACTAGCAAACTTTCAATTATTACCAATTTACCTTGTATTAAAATAGTTACTGGTGAGATTAATAGAGTCTGTCTAACCAGTGAAAAATTTGGTAATTTGGTGAGTAGTTTTAGAACACCATGCTCACAGTACTTAAAAAGTTATGTATGTAATCAAATAGATATATTGGTGTCAGAGTTAGGAAACATAAAAATGCCTTCAGTCAAAAGTTAATTGCATGGTCTTTTATATTGCATTTTTAGAAATTGGTCTAATCCATGACTTTGATAATACTAAAATATTAGCTACATTGGAAAAATATTATTCAAGAACTGTGAATGAATCGATTGAAATTTTAAAAAGGCTAAACAGTTCAAATAGATATGAAGAAGAACAATATATTCTAGCATTATTGAAACCCATTATTTTATCTTTCGACTTTAAGAAATCAGTGTATTGAAAGACACCAATAATTATGGTATATACAGACTAGGAGTGAATTCAAGGGTGACTTACTAATAATAGTTTGCTTAATAACAACACTCAAACCCTGTCTCGTAAATGTTAAATCCTATTTCAGAACTCACTGGACCCCTTTCTCTTTTTTATATTTCTTCCCTTAGATCCAATATACAATTTTTATTTATCTATATATACTGCTAATATAACAATGATAGAAAAGAAAGAAAAGGTTAATAAAAAAATATAATATTGGTTAGTTTAAATTAGTACAATATACATAATTAACAAACCAGTAAAACTCCCTTCTATTGTTGAAACTTATATCTATTTGAAGTGAAGGCTTTTCATTATTCTATTATGCCATTATACATATTATACATTAACACACAAATGTTTCTTTTAAGAAAAAATCTAGTTACCCTGATCGATCAGTGTAGTTTTTTGATCCTGTGGGAAAAAGTACTTCATTCTGTGTTTGTCGTGAATTGTCCGAGATTTCTATTTTAGTCCATTTTCCTCATCTACCTCTACATGTTGCATTTCTAATGGCAGTTTCAGGTGGTGTCAGAAAGAGAAGTTCCCAAAGGGGGAAAGTTCTGATACTTCTTAGTCATTCAGCATATTCTCTGCACTTTAAAATATTATTTGTTTAATTTAGTTTTGCAGGATTTAAATCATAGAGGAGTCTGAGCTGAATCAAAAACCAATCAATCAATCACTATCTCTGGAAAAATTCCATGTAATTTAAACAAATGGCAATCCCATAATTTATAGTTTTTTCCAGTCCTCAAAGGCTGGATCCACAGCTTTAATATATATATTTTTTTGGTCAAATTTTGCTTTTAATCCTGTGGAAACATTCCAAATTGATGAGAGTAATAGATAGTATAAAAAATACCCCCACTATCTAAATGTCAACAATAGAGCTTTCACCCTTCTATCTTTAAGAATTAGAAACAAGAATTTCTAAGAATTAGAAACAAAACAAAAGAAAAACTTTTATTAAAAAAAACTTGCAAGATCTTTTTTTCTCGATTTAATTTATTTCAAAAAACTTTTAAAATTCCATTTCAAAAAATAATTTTTATTTTAAAATAACATATACGCGATTTTAATAAAATATATGTGTATGTATATATGAATATGAGCTGGCAGAAAAATACCAGCTCAATGTTATATATACTTTTTAAAATTCTAATTTTAATTCCAATGACATAACTCAAAATTAAATATATATATATTTATAGATGAGGTGGCAGAAAATACTACATCAATATTGTGTATTGATTTATTGATTTAATATGCTGGTATGCATATATAGTTTTTGCTTACATAAAAAAGTCCAGCGAATGACTATATTAGCAATATATATGTGATTAATGGTCTGCATATTATAAATGATGTAAGTTTAAATGAAGATGAATGTCAAAATGTAGTGGAAATATAACAGAATAATTTAAAATTAAGTTTAAAAATCTAAGAATAAAGTTCTAAAGTATGATATAGTATTTAAAAGAATGAAGAAGTTTTTTTAAACAAATTATAAAGTGGTTTGTTTTCACTACATAATTTATAATGTAGTCCAAAAGTCAGAACTTAATAAAGATTATGATCTATATAAACATGATAAAGTAAAATAAAATTGTGCTAAACAAAATTGCAAACAAGAGTAAGCAATCATTGTTATGGCATGTATATTATTTGATTGTAGTATTATTATTTAAACAACTAATCACTTAAATTTACTAGTAAAAATGGATTTATGATTATTGTTTATCTTTGCCATTTTTTAAATACATATATTTTTTTAATATTCTTTTTTTTTTTTTCATGTTTACTTATTATGGTGCATGTCTAAATATATCTTTCTTTTTTTTTCTTTAATTGAATATATGTAAACATCTTTGTTAATTTTTTAAAAATAAACTATATTATTCTTTTTTAAAATATTTCAAAAAAGATATAATTTCTATTTTTTAAATTCTCTCACATATATATTACAAGAGCCTTGTGGTATTGTAGTAACACATCTGATCTAACTGTCATGCTTATAACTTGAGTTCAAACTTGGCTAGGTGAAGCTTCAAATTTTTTTCAAACTTTAATCAGACTTAAGATTTCTTTTTTCTGACTAGTTGGTCCATAACCAGCTCACTTAACTACCCAATATTGTTTAGTAAATGGATATTTATTTTTTCTTAGCTAAAAAATAAAGATTAAAAAACACCCAAATACTTATCACTTAGCAATTATCAATGGTGAGAATTAATCTCTTTTTTTAAAATCGTATATGGGAGGCTAACACAAGAATGAAGATGTCTGCAAAAGGCAAATAATTCCCATGATGCATTTGTGGATGAATCAGCATTCTTTTATTGGTCTAGATCACAATCTATTACACATATCTTCATCATTTGTTCAGTATTTATCAGTATCAAATTATTACAAATTGACTTACAAGTGACAAATTTCTTGTACTCACACATATGACACCATGAAATTGGATTAAGAATAGTATGTAGTGCTTAATAAAACTAAGATATACAAATCTTTAGCTAAAATTGATATGACAATATCTTGCCTAATAATTAATTAGTAATAATCTTTGATGATTTATCTGAATGATGTCAGATGCATGGATGCAAGAAATATGGTATTTGGAGATCAAAATTATAATATATACTTATATGAGAATTCCATGTCTAAAATCTGATTAAAATTTCAAGGTAATATATTTCCCAGACAATAAACTAAAAATAGTAGTGCATGGTAAAATACATTGTCCAAGTTATTTTTAACCAAACAATAACATCGCAAAAGTGAAATTGTCTTTTACTTAAAAATAGCTTAGACTATGTATATTATCAGTCTACATTACAATTTTTAATTGACTGTTGCCTTGGAAACATATTGGCTTGAAATTTTAACTAGATTTTAAAAATGGAATTCCTATTAAAAATGTTTCACCATATATATAATCTGCATGACTTGAGAAAATAAAGAATTTTATCGTCTTTTCAAAGTAAAGTGACCAAAAATTGTTCAGAGTGAAATAATTCTTATAGAAAGTATACTCAGATGTATATATTCACTCATATCTTCAAATATTTGGAGAGAATAATTATTTGTTGAGTTCTTATATAATCATCATCATCAAACATTATCAATCCACTGCAGGATGAAGATCTCTCCAAGTTCAATCCATCTTTTCCTATCTTTAACTTCTCTTCACATCATCCCTGCACACTTTCTTATTTCATCCATCCATCTCATGTAGTCTCTTTCTGGGTCTTTTACAATCTCTTGGATCCCATTTAAAATTTCAATTGTCCATCTGTTATCATCTCTTCTAACAATATGTCCAGCCCAACTCCACTTCATTCTTTTAATTTTTTCAATGAGGTCAGGAATACCTGTTTGTTCTCTTACCCATACATTGCGTTTTCGATCCCTTCTTGTTATTCCCAACATGCATCTCTCCATACTTCTTTGAGTGGTCTGAAGTCTCTGTATTGCTCTTCTATTAAGTGTCCAAGTCTCAGATCCATAAGTAAGAACTGGCAAAACACATTTATTAAAAACCTTCCTTTTCAAACACATAGGCATATTTCCTTTGAGTATCAAGTTATTTCTACCAAAAGCACTCCAACCAAGTTTAATTCTATGATTAATTTCATCCATTATATTTCCATCTGTATTAATAATCTGACCAAGGTATATGTAACTGTTAACTTCTTCTAACTCATCATAATCAATCTTTATTTTCATATTTTGAGAAAGTCTATTAAGCATTACTTTAGTCTTTTTAACATTTATCTTTAGTCCTACGTTCCTACTTTCATCTGATAACTCCTGCAACATTTCCTGTAGTTCTAAAGCATTATTTGCAAAAACAACTACATCATCTGCAAAATCTAAATGACTTAAATAATCTCCATTTACTTTCACTCCTTTAGCTTCCCATTTTAATCCACAAAATACTCTTGCAGCACTGCTATATCATATTTCAAAATTGAACAGTTTTAGTAATTATTTTATTTCAGCTGTTAAATTAATAAATAAAAATTAACTTTTTTAACTTTGAATAATTTTTATAGAATTTTAAAATGGATGTATATTATTATATTAATAATAAACAGCCACCTAACTCATAAATGAATAAGGTCATTCCAATTCAAAAAATAAGAAGAGAAAAAAATCAAATCTAGAAATGATTTTTGCGATGACTATATAAATCAATCTGTGAACCACAAATACATTCACATATAGAACATGCTTATCCATTTTTCTTTTTATTTGTCATTTCATGATGTTCTCTTTTAATCTCTTCAGCAGAAAACTTTCTGGAAAACTTCAACATTATGTTTAATTGTAGTTTGTCAATGTATTCGAATCTCTGCTACATCATGCCAATGGAAACAATTGGCATTTCACTTCTTTATAATGTCTTTAAAATAATCCTCATAATGTAAGGGCTCTATCCCTCCCACCAAAAAACATGCTCAAGTTCACCATACAAAACATTCTCTTAGGAAATATTGCATTGTTCATTAGTTTTATATGTCCAAATTGATGGTTGATTTTACAATAGTGGATTCTATAGTATTACATCCATCTAGTTGAAAATATTTATTAGTTTTAGAATCTTTGTATTTTTAAAATTTTATGAAACATCCTTATTTTTCTAATGCCTTTAAATTGTACCAATGGGTTAGCCAAGTGCTTCTTCCATACAATAAATTAGTAAAATAACAGCTTTATATACAGCTTCTTAGTTGCAGTACTTATTTTCCTGTGTATCTTTTTGCTTGTTAAAGCAACAGCAGCACATTGGAGTCTATATTATATCTCAATATCTAAGACTGCTTTTGTACTTATAAAACTACCAAGGTATTAAACTGGTTTACAATCTCAAATTGATAAACATTCATGTCAAACTGCATGGAATTTTATTTCTGTCAGCGGCTGATAAAGAACTTAATATTTTTGGACATTAATTAATAAATCAAAGTCTTTATATTGAACTGGATCCCTCTGAACTTTTCTTATTGTAGTATTTGATGACTATTTTTCTTTATTTGCTATACTTAATATCTTTTAATATCTAAACTCTAATAAGTGTTAACAATTTTACTTTAATAAGCTTATTATATCACTTAATACATATTTATTCATTATACTTCTTTTCTTATATTCTTAACATTATTTATTTAACAATATCTTTTATATTTATCATTTCATTATGCAATTATATATCTAAACTATGGGAATGAACCAGCATTTTAAGCAGAGGGGAGAATACCATTGATAGCCTAACCATCAATGATACCCATGGTCAGATTGAGGCTATACAAAGCATAACCAAGACCACATTTTCTGACATTAGCCCACTGACTTCTGGAACACAACCCTGCCATCCAAAGCATTTTATTTATTTTGAGAATCAAACTCAGGTGCCAGCTGACCATATGTTATATAGCTGGCATGCTCGGATAATAGGCATATCAATCCAGGGCTTGAAATATCCCAAACTAGCTCCTACTCTTAATCAAGGCAGTTCAGAGCATTTAACTTAACATATACAAACATTTATATCTTTAGAGAGAGAGAGAGAGAGAGAGAAAATAGACCAAATAATAATTAAGGCAACATTATTATTTATGCACAGACATATCTAATATAACTAATATTTTACATAAAGAAATATAAATTATTAGTTTCAGGCTAATTTTTATAATAGTCCTTTATTATGTTCATTTCATTTAAAATAAAGTGTCTAGACAGTGATCAAAAATATGTTTACTTAAGTTTTCATGATTATCAATTTCTAACCAGTTGCCCTTTGGTGTTCTATCGATGTTTTTAGGGTTTGTCTTCCATTCTTTAACTTGGCAATGGGAGAGAGTTAGCAGCAGCATCTATTTCACCATTTAAACATTGTTTTCAGGTGTTGGTTCCAGGTAGGGACAGTTGTTTTTGCAGATGACTTTGGGGCATGAAACCTAGTTGAACATACCTATGGATTTCTAGCAATGCATGTTGCTAATTTTGTGGCTTCTGCAATATTGTCTGCAGTAGTAATGACTAGCTCTGTACTGTACTTAGATTTTTGAATCTGAATAACTGAATGAATCAAGCAATGAATAATATAATGAATCAATAACAGTATGAAGACTGGAATAAATAACAATAGACAGCTCTGATTTTTACACTTTTTTCTCCCATTGTTCATAGTTTATTTTTCTATCTTAATTAATTTTACATTTTCTTTAATCTAATCTTTTTTCTAGATTAATCTACTATTTCTTTACATTTATACCAATGAGATAATTTACATAATTTGTAATTAATTCAATTTCATTATCAGCTCGGAATTTTACTGGCATTCTTAAAATTTTCTTCCACTAATTAATTGATTAATCTTTTTTATTTTAGATTTTCACTAAGATTTATTTTTTAACATTTATTCTTTTACTTATTTTAATTTATAAAAAGGAGAGTGAGTTGTTTTTTTTAAAAAAATTCGAATTCTTTTCCCCATCCCACTGTTAATAATTAGCTTTATTCTGTTTTAAAAGAATAATATACACAATTTTTTACTTTTACAAAATTACATTTTAAAAACTACTTTTTAAATAATTATTTAAATTTGATCATATATTTTTAAATTATGGAATATGTGCATTACAATATATTGCATTCAAAATATTAAGAGCACATACTGTAAATCATTTTCTGAATTGGCTAAATTAGCACAATCATCAGCATATTGTAAATACAGAATCCAAGTTCAAGCATTTCTTGTTTTAGCTTTTAATCAATTCATATTGAAAATTCTACCATTAAATATGTATTGCATCTTGAATTCTGTTTGATTAAATCACCTATAAACAATTCCAAAAACCACTCATAAAAATTGAAACCAATGTTGGAACAAGTAAACATTTTGTTTAATGCCAATTTTCATTCAAATGCCTGTTTTTCCATTTATAAGAATATTTTCTCTTATCCCATCATATAGCAGCTAATTAAGACTAGTATGAATGATTAAATGAAGCAAATCTTTCTTTGGTTAAATTAAAGTTTAAAAATAATCTTTAGTGAAGATACTAAAATTATAATGAGGGATGAGAAGACCCTATTAAATTTTATAAAATTAGTTTGTTGGTGTAACAGGAAAATTTTTTGAAAAAATATATTATTATGTAATAGAATAACAACATGATTTTTTTTAAAAGTTCTTATTGACAAAGAAGATTACGATCTCAATGTTTGATTAAATGTTGATTAAATGATGAAGTGGTTGTTTGTAGTAATCTGTTTGACTTTTAAATTTTTACATGATCTAATTTCAAATTACTGTAAGCCAACGCTTCAAAATTTTTGTATTTGTATGAAAGGCCCACAGGAAGTTTGTGGAAAAGTTTATTGAGTTATTGGAAAATAACTATTATGAGAGTTGTTTTTCAAATAATTTTTTTTATTCCAATAATATTTGTTATTATTTTTCATTTATTTCAGTTTAGATGTATTACCAATGTTGTTAAGACTACAGTTTATTATCTTAAATATTTTTTGAAAAATAATATTAAAAAAAAGTTGTTTTTAATTTTTTAAATTTTGACAGTTTGTGAGGCTGGTTTAGGATTATCACTACTAGTATCAATATATTGATATGGAAATGATATATATAGAAATTTAAAGATAATTAAATGACAGAAATGGTGTTAATATGAGAATTTAAAAATAATTAGGTGAAAATATATGTAAATAATATTGTGATATTTATTATATATATATTGTATATTCACATTAAATGTGAGTTTATGTTCATTAAGATCTGACCTATTGACTGAATCAAATGCCTTTACCAAATCAGTAAAGGCAATCTGTAAATTACTCCTTTGTATTTGTTCAAGCAAACAATTAAAAAAAACTATTATATTTAAAAATTCATAATTTTTGTTGTAGATCATATGCGATAAAAATAATTCTATCATTAATAAAATTGAATTTTTATAGTCTGTAATGCTGTCAAATTCACATATCAAAATGATGGCCTTTCAAAAGGCCAGGCATATCTGGTTTTTAATATAAAATAATATTCTGTACTCCATGTATCATTCCTCTCACAAGATTTACATATATGGATCACTAATACATTAATATCAATATATAGGAAGATAATACTGTATCATATTTTTTTCTTTTCTCATTCTCTTACCCCTCCCTACCAACTAACGCCTTTTCTTTGACAAAATCGGTAATAACTTTTCTTTTTTAAAAATATAATCACTTTATTT
This sequence comes from Epiperipatus broadwayi, assembly GCA_028023455.1. Taxonomy (NCBI): domain Eukaryota; kingdom Metazoa; phylum Onychophora; class Udeonychophora; order Euonychophora; family Peripatidae; genus Epiperipatus; species Epiperipatus broadwayi. The sequence goes on from JAQFVV010006227.1 coordinate 7,542,379, forward strand.
ATAGAATTTATTTTATAGTAATACAAATAAAAGTTAAAACAAACAATTCAATACTGGCAACAGTTTCTGATGGCTTCTCACGGGGAAATAGTTAGGGAGAAGTTATTATGTAACAAGCTTGCTAATTGTAAGATGAGCGTTTGAACCACTTCTATCATTGTTTTATATTCCAATTAAAAATAGAGACATATTTGAATGATAATCAATGTAGGATAGTTAGGTAGGCTCACGATCTAATAAAAATGTCTGCCAAAAAAAAAATCAAGTTTTATTTGGTTTGGATTCAAACTCAGATTGACAGATAGATGTGCTAATTTTTTACATCTTGTAGTACTACAGCTTTCCATAAAGATATTTAAAAAAAAAAAAAGTCTGCTATAGTATTTTTCAAATTTAGATTGTGAATAGGGTCATGTATCAACATAAAATGATGACTGAACAGCCAGAGTAAACTTATAATAGATGGCAAAGAATTGCTGAACAATTAATATCACTTTTTATTAATTGGAATAATTTTTTGTTGTTCATTTTCTTTTAATAATCAGTGTTATAATTTTCTTTGTTTACAAATCTGTCTAAACAGTAATCCATAGCTTTTGAGTCTGTCATTATTAAAATGCACTAATAATAATTGTAATTAATAATTATGTTACTGAAGATCACATGATTTTTTCTGCTTGCTTTCAACATCTGCATTTTTTTTTTTATAAAGAAATTTTTATTTTTTTGAAAGTTAATTTTTTAAATATTCCATTTTCAGCTGTCAGTGATTTTTAATTTTATTTAGTTGTCAAAATAAGTTTGCCTTTTTTTACCGATTGAATTATAGTATTAGTATGAGAAGTATTTTTTTGTGCAAATTTAGTACGCGATCTCTGCCATTTTGAATTTCAAAATCGACCAAAAACATCGTCTGACACATCTAAGTAATAAAAAAGTACGCGAAACGCAAAAAAAAAAAAAACGAAAACTTTACAAAATAGATATGAGATCGCATATTAAAAAAAAAAGTAAGGCCAAAACGTGAAAATCGAAGGTATATATATAAAAGTCAAACTAAAACTTAATTCATTTTACAATTAATGGTATTTTTTCTTACTAAAAGATGTTCCCTTTGCAAAATTTCAGATTCTGTATCTCATTTTAAATTATAAATCAAATTTATATATAGAGAGAGCAAGATTACAAATAAAATAGTTTTAAACCTTAATCAATAAATGTTAGCCATCCTTCCTTAAATTTAATACATATTTCTTAGAATCTAAACAATATGCTTTGATATGATGGGGGGGGGGGGTAAGAAAAGAAACTTTAAAAAAAAAAAAACACTTAAATCTTGTTATTGTTGAGTTTAAAATCTAAGAGGTTTTGCTCTGCTCTTCCTAGAGAGGGGGGGGACGACAAACAATTTAATTTCCCTCACCATTCAAAGTAAACTATAAAAAATCATTTTATAACTTTTTATAGATTCTAAAATTAGTGAAATAAAGTTAAGCCAGTATATATATACAGCCTAGTTTACAAAAATAAAATTAATTTCAGCTAATTTATTAAAGATTATTTAGTTTTCATATGAATACCGCTATTATAGACTGCTTACTTGTACACAACATATATAGAAATTAATATTATTTTTGTAAACGAGGCTGCATATATATATATTTACTGGCTTAACTTTATTTCACTAATTTTAGAATCTATTAAAAGTTATAAAATGATTTTTTATAGTTTACTTTGAATGGTGAGGGAAATTAAATTGTTTTCCCCTCTCTAGGAAGAGCAGAGCAAAAACTCTTAGATTTTAAACTCAACAATAACAAGATTTAAAAGTGTTTTTTTTTTTTTTAAAGTTTCTTTTCTTACCTCCCCCCCCCCCATCCCCATCATATCAAAGCATATTGTTTAGATTTTAAGAAATATGTATTAAATTTAAGGAAGGATGGCTAACATTTATTGATTAAGGTTTAAAACTATTTTATTTGTAATCTTGCTCTCTCTATATATAAATTATTTGATTTATAATTTAAAATGAGATACAGAATCTGAAATTTGGCAAACAAAGGGAAGAAAAATACAATTAATTGTAAAATGAATTAAGTTTTAGTTTGACTTTTATATATATATACCTTCGATTTTTCACGTTTGGCCTTGCTTTTTTTTAAATATGCGATCTCATATCTATTTTGTAAGATTTTCATTATTTTGCGTTTAGCGTACTTTTTTATCACTTAGATGTGGCAGACGATGTTTTTGGTCGATTTTGAAATTCAAAATGACGGAGATCGCGTACTAAATTTGCACCTATTTTTTTATGTGCACTGTTATAGTTTTAAGACAATGCCTTTCCTTTGATTAACCCTAAATCTTGACAATATAAAAAAAATTAAAAAATTTTGGCATTTAAAATATAACACATTGGAGCTGTATTTATAATTCAATATGTAACGCTAATCAAAAATTGTCATTTAGATTGACACAAACCGTAATAAAAATTTAGAATTAACATTTTTTTTTTTTGTAAAAAGATCATGTTTAAAATTTTCCTTTTTTTCCCTTCTAAACTTAGAACTGCCTGTGAATACTTATTTATTACTAACTAGTTGGTTTTTTTCTTAATGGAAATAAATGAAGCAAATGCCGATCCCAACTCAGAATTTATGCTATTGACTTAGGAATCAAGGTTCTATTCTCCTAACTACTATAAAAAACTTTTCGATTTGCTTATAGCTTTACATGTGACAACTGTTTATCATTAATTTTTAGAAGATATATTGTTTTCATATATATTAAAAATTCTAATATAAAAATGTACCAACAAAGAATTGACTCAGTAGTTTGAATTTTCATTTGAGTTTTATATGAATTACTTTAGAATATATATGTGCAAACAACAATGAAAGCATAATTATTATTTCCACAATGCTAAACCCCTTATATTTTAATCATCACAATTAAATAATAGAATTAAAATGTGCATAGAAATTCTTCACAAATGATATCAGCTAATGCTCTGAAATCTCATTTATCTTCCTAAGAGGTAGACAAGTCACTGTAACAGCTCTCAGAAACATGTTAGCTCTGAGAATGATGAATGAATTCTTATAGAAATTATGTTTAATCACATCTTTAAAGAATTTTTTTACCATAGTGAATCAATCTTTTAAAGATACACAATCTGATCTAATGAGAAACTCTCCATATTGATGATTTTAACATAATATTCTCAAATCTTGTTTTAAATTGTATATAGGGAAAGACCATACATGACAGTATAAAGATTTGGTAATTTTTGAAGATGAAAATGTATTAAATTTTTTTGATTGTTTAATAAAATTATTTTGAAGTTGAACTTGTTGCAAAATGTTTCAGGTTACCTTTTATGTAAATAAATTAAAATATTTGTATTTTTGTCTACAATTTTTTTAATTATGAAGATTGTATATGTATAAATTTCTTATAAATGTAATTTTTGTGCCATTTTTTTTTATATTTTTAATTGAAAATAATGTTATATACGTTTCTTTAATTTATTAATTAATAAATGTTTTTTTTTTTTACAAATTATGTTTTGACTTTCTTTTTTATATTTATATTTTATATAATAAAAACAATTATAAATCATATTAGCAGATATTTATCTCAATTACAACTATTTTTATTTATATACTTTAGTTTTTTGAAAAAGTGTAGGAAATTATTATCCCCCCCCCCCCCCGTAAATCTAGACAATTTCAAGAAACTTAGAATGTTTCTTTGAAAAATTATTTTATATATGTAGGTATTCACTTGCAAAAACATTAATATTGTCTCTCTATGGAAATTCTTATTATCTATACATCCTGCTCAACATTGGAAAACATTTTTACTAAAAAATTAATAATTAAATTACAGACTTTTAAAAATTCTTCGGAAATGTAATTAAACAAAATATAATTCAGCAAAAGCATAATAAAATTATTAGTAAAACTATTAAACATTTTATACAAGGATGAAATAAAATACAGTCTTTATTTAGACTGCTACAGCTTAGAATATTTGCAGTAAGTCTAATAGTTGGAAAAGGCAATATGCTTCTATGTTTTGACAAGTCTTTGGAACAAATGCAGTTATTAGATACTTTTCACTGACTGTAAATATAAATTACAGCTAAAATAAAATTGTATAGCTATGAAATACATTTGAAGTTAATGTAAGCTAATGTTAAATAAATTGCTGAATTTGTTATTATTGATATCAAAAAAGAAATATGATTTTAAATATACAATAAAAGAAAAAATGAAAAAAACATTAATGAAAATATTTAATAAAATGATAATAGCAGGTAATCACATTAATAATAAAAACAAATATGTTATAAAAATTGCAAAAATATAAATAAAGGATGCAGAAAATCCATGATTTGCAAAACTATTGTAAATAATGGATTTTTAAATAAACTTATATTAATGTAGATTGTATGAGAAACTAATAGAAAATAAAGCTTATGAAAAAAGTCTTTAGTAACGGAGAATTACTTTTAAGAAAACCTGAGCAAGATATTCATCTTTTGAAATAGTGACAAATATTATCTAGATCTTACATATAACTGGCTTTTCTTTAAAAAAGTTTTCTTAGTATTAAAAATATTTGCCATATTGACTCCAAATGGAAAAAGGAGAGATTAACTGAATTTATACATTTTTGATATCTCAAGAAACTAACCAATGTAATTATAAGATTGTATATGTATAAATGTTAATAAATTTATTTCAGGAGATTATACTTATAAATTAGTTAACTAATTACTGTGTACTTCAGAATCTCTCCAAATTTATTTTCACTTATTTCCTATTCTTAAAATGGTTTTATGATATCCAACTCTAAATTATGAAGGAAAAAATATTATAATGGATAAATAGTTCCATACATAACTTTACTAGAAGGCACCACTAGATAATAAATCTAGACTTCTTTCCAATAACAAATTATAATTTAATATTGAGAATTAATACAAGAAAATACCCAAGAAAGAAGTTACATTTATTAGCAAAGTTATAATTACACAAAAATGTTGAGATGCTATAAATTATAAAGTGAAGCTCTTCTAATTAGTAATAAATCTTGGAAGTAAAAGACAAATTTATGCAGCACGAGTTACATTTGGACATCCATTAATTTGGCACATCAAAATTTATATTTTATAATTCAAGTAATAGTGAATAATAAAAGAAAATTTATTTAAAAATTAAAATAATATTGTAGAAGTCACCAATATCTAAATCAATACAATTAAATCAATAAATGTATGATCAAAAAGCTGAAACATTGCCAAAACAAAACAAGCTATCCTTAATATCAATACCTAGTAACAGTAACCTATATACTGAGGGCTATAAAACTAAGCAATGGGTGAAATGTCTGTTAGTTATAAACTTAAACTCTCTTATAATATTCTAGGTAATGGGATAGAAACAACAACTACTCTTAAAACTTTATATATAAAATAGTTAAATAATTTATCATTATAGCCATACTATTTATAAAAATATAAACATTACCCATGCTTAAGAAAGTATTCACTACAAGAACTAAATCATTATAAAATGAAGCTATTATAACTGGAACTAACCAATAAAATCAAGCTAAACGTTGCCAGTACATTTAGTGTCAGTCAAATTTCATATATATTGAAATGGTATATTCCTTCCCTCATACATGTTTCACTATTTATCCCTATAACTATCTGTGCCAGGTTCAAATCCTCCAAGAGTACCTTCCTTAAGATGCTAACACTGTTATATATGTGTCACCGCATATATATACGTGAATAAATGCCTATATTACAGCAGGTATTTATTTCAAAATAAAAATGTTCTCTAATTTTTTTTTCATGTGCCAAAGCATCGGCCAGGAAGCGAACTCACGAACCTGGTTCAACTACTTGTAAGATAGCTGTGCTGACCACTGGGCCACCAACGCTTGACTTTAATTTATATTTTATTTCACTTAAAAATCAATTTATAATTTTATACACTTAAAAATGTATGTATGTGTAGTCCACATACTACCATGATATATATGTAATGTTGTTCAATCATTTCTGATAATTACTAAATTTAATGTAAAATAAGTTGTAAACAAGAATCATACTATGCATACCTGTTTTATTATAGTGATGAAGCAATCCAGATTTTTAAATTTGACAATAAATATTTTTCTTAAAATTATATTTTTTTGTAATAATTGAATTTTTTATTTCATTAAATAAAATACTATATATATATGTGCTGCACTCACAGATAATGAAGCTAATATATATAATCGAAAGCAAATAAGGACTTTATTGAATATAACAAGAAAAAGTTACATTTATAACTATTTTACCACATGCAGATTAATTGAAGTTAGTATAAATAAGTTGAAAATTGTAATGGGGGGGGGGGTAACAAAGACAAAGGATATGCATGTGGTTTACAAATTTGAGTTTACATTATTTTCTTTAAAATATATACATCCAATTAGTTTTGTGCACTTGTAAAGCTCATAGTTCTGTTTTTATTAGTCTTTTTTTTTTCTCTATAATTTTGAGCGCTGTTGTAATATTGACCAAGTGGCTGTGTACATCTTTTGGGATACAATTTTTTCATCCCTTAAGCGGAGCTGTTCCATTTTGTTCCAGAATGTGTTTGGATGTCTTCTTGGATTATTGTTGTACATGAAGGAGCATCTTGTACACCATAATGAAAACGATATAAAAGTACTTGCTCGAATATGTGGGTAGCTACCCTTAATAAATGATTGTAAAAGGGTTTGAATGTCACAATTTCTTTGTTTGTACAATGATGGTATGGATGAACGAATATTATCAAATACAGGGCAGGTAAAAAGAAAATGTTCTTGTGTCTCAGTTTCTCTATGACACAACCAGCATATGTCTTCTGTATTTATGTAATGCCTTCTTTATCTACAAAAGTGTAATGTTGGCAATGCTTCAAGATTTAATTTGAGTAGAAAATCATAATATTTGGGTTCTAATGACCAGAATTTAAATTTTCGGGTTAGTTGTCTATTATTAATGTTTAAAATTGGTCTTTTATCATTTAGGGAAGAGCAAATTATCTGGTATACATCCCAATATTTAAATTTATCTTGAAGTGGTGAAAAAATAATGTTTGGAATGTTAAGAATTAGTGTAAGCAAGGTTTTCCAATATCCATTGTTTGGTGGTTTATCTGTTGGGATAATCTTGAAGAACACTTTCATGTATGGAAATAAATAAGCACATGCAGAAATGAGATTTAATGTCTTTTGAATGTTAAAAATATGTATTGAATGTAGTCCTAAACCATTTTGTATTAGAGGAGCTTGAATACGTTTTAGTGAAACCGAAACAATCTTTTTTCCCCACAGCAACTTTCTACATAACGAGTTTATTTTACTAGTAAAAGATTTAGTGTATAGTATTATTGGAGAATAGTATGTGATTCGAGTCATAATTAATAGATTAAACAGGGATACTTTTGAATGCAGCGAAAGGTAAGATTTTGAAAGTGAATCAATTATATTTTCTATTTTATTTTTAATTTTGTCTTGTATTTGTTGACGCATTTCTAGATTGCTCAAATAGAAGGGGAATCCCACAAAAGAGCTGGGTTTTCTTTTAAAATGTTGTGTGTGAAATTGTCCTGTATATATTGACCACGCAGAAGATTTATCCATGTTAAACTCCAGCTTGTATTTATTAGTGTATGAATTAAGAATTTTCAATAGAGTTGGGATCTGTTTTTTAGAAGCTAAAAAAATCGAGACATCATCCATGTAGGCAATACAGGAGATGTTTGCTTTTAGACCAGGTATGTATATGCCTGATAATTCTTTTTCTATCATATTCAGTAAGGGATTGATATAGAAAGTAAAAAAAAGAGCACTTAGTGGTGAACCTTGTGGAATTGAACAGTAAGGTACAAAAGAGGGGAAATTCTTACCATTAAGTGTAATATGTATTTCTCGACTTAATAGAAGATTGGTGATTAAATATATTAAGGATCTTGGTATTGTTATGACTGCTAATGCTTCAACAAGGAGTTCAATTGGAATCATATCAAATGCTGATTTTATATCCAGTTGGATTACAACTGGACTATATTTTTTATTATTTTTGACAGAATCAATAACTGTTTTGAATAGAAAGGCTGCTTGCATTGTAGACGAGCCTTTCTTAGCAAACTGCATTTTAGATAGTATAGGTATAATATAGGGTTCTATTTTGTCTTTAATGATTGACTCCAGCAGTTTGATACCCAGAGGGCTCATTGATATGGGCCTTAGATTGTGTGGTTATTTTTTTGTGTGGTTATTTTTTCATGTGTTTTAATAAATGGTACTAGTAAAATAGGGTATAATCCATGTATATGATGGATCTTTTTTGTTAGAAAGTTTGCTAGATTACACAGATACTGAGCAGTAAAATTTTCTAAATGCTTGAATACAAAGCAAGGTATACCATGCATTCCTGGGTGACTGGAGTTTGGGGTTGATGCTAATTTTTGAATAAAGTCTTTGGGAGTAAATACTATATCTTCTTCTGGCTCACCGAGAAAAAATGGCGCAGGGCTGAATTTTTTCTTCTCTTGAAGTTTGGATTTGAAATGTGTGTAGAGAGGTAGCAACATGTTGTAACCAGAAATTATATCTTCTTGTATTTTAATTGCTGTCGGTATGCGAGTTGATGGCTTTTGTCCCAGTGCCCAGCAAATATAGTGTCTGGACCATGTGTGTGTCTGTGTCAAAAAGAGTTTTCTTTTACCTAAGCGCTTTTGAGAGACTTCTTGCTCTCATTCATGAGACTTTTTCTTGCTCTCAAAAATGAGATGCACACACAAATAATGAAACTAATATATATAATCGAAAGCAAATATAAAATAATATTTTATATTTGCTTTCAATTATATATATTAGCTTCATTATCTGTGCGTGCAGCACATATATATAGTATTTTTGTAAGCAAGATTTAGCCAACTGGAAAAACTTCCTGTTAAAAGAGTAAAACAAAGGATTGAGGTTTATTTTATTATGTAAAATATTCGAAATTCAAAGGTGCTAATGGATTTACTTGCAGAATATAATTTGTTTTTCAAAATTATAGTTTGATCTTGGGAGTATATATAGGCTATATTTTATAATAAGATATCTATATACTGTATAGTTTAAAGAAGCATTGCCACTAGACTCCAGCCAGTTTGAATTTTAAAATGATGGAGTAGAAGGGAGAGACTTATGGTTTGCCTGCCCTGAAGATGGTAATCTCAATCCCCATCCTATTTGCTGTACTGGAGTACAATCATCAGGCAGATGGGAGCATTCCTGCCAATGGTCTACTGCAAAAAAATATCTGAAATCATGCTGCCTATCCGGAGATGAAAAGTCCTATTACACCTGGTGTTGTCAAGAGTGCCAGTGACCAGCTGTGAATAAGAAGGTAGATAATAATTCTCCAGAATCACAGAGAGTTCTAAAATGAACTTTAAACAGTCTATTTAAAGCTATAGCTTATAATTTAAAATGAATATTCAAATCTAACTCTTTAAATTATAGTCTAAAGTAATATATAAACCTTGCTATAAATCTCGCCCAAGATTTGTTTGTAAACTTTAATTTTACTTATTCTAAAATGTAATGATTGTATTCATTCATTTATTTAAGATTTATTCTATTTTATACTGTGGTTTAGCCTATATTTTAATTATTTTATTTCTCTAAATATTATTTTATATGTGATCATATGCCAAATATCTCAAAACAGTGATCATATTTAGATTTAATAATTCCTTAGCAGAGATATAATTTATATCTTTAGCTTAATATATTTTAAAAATACTTATTTAGTTTCTTAGCATGCTGTTTTAAGAGCCTATTATATTTAGAATAATAACTGCCCTCTCTGCACTTACTATTATAATATTTTGATTTAATTTTATATTAATATTTTGTGGTTTTGAAAGTTAGAAATTATAAATTATGGGTTTAAAATATTCATCTTATCAAAGTAATATACTGGCCATAATATATAATTAATTTGCCCCTCTAAATATATCTTCTCCCCCTCAGTAAGTGATGGTTAAGATGCACCTTAAGCATCTATTAAACTAGATTAATAATGTTGTTATTAGTCCTTTTATTATAGCATGATTATTATGCTTATTTTATGAATTGGGTTCTTTTAGTTATGCAGATAGTAGTTATCTGCTTTAGGCACCATCATTTTAATTATACATATTTGTATTTTACTTATGCATTGTGGGTGTGTCCTTATAAAGTATGAACTCATACAGAACATCTTGCTATACCTTTTAATGGGCCCATGATGAAGACTGTCCCCATATATCTAGTTCAGATAAGGCTATATCTATATTGTATCACTAGTGAAATATATATGTTAAAGCTACACATATAATCATGTTATATATTTTCATTTTAAGAGACAAGAAGATGGAAGTGATTAATTTATTAATAAAATGAAAAGAAAAAAAAATGTAAACTGCTTTCTTTTTAAGTTGTATAAAAACTAAATGATTGCTTATACAAATTTTGTTTTAAATAGAATAAAAGTTTAGGATGGAGTGGTGGCAGTGGTGGTGGTGGTGGGGGGGGGATAATCCTTAAATGAAGATTAAAATTAGCTTTCCTTTTTGTAAATTACAGAAGAAAAAAATGTATGTATGAAAAAATATATATAATAGTAAGTAAATGTAAAAATCAAAACAAAAGTTAACTTGAAAAGGGAAAAACTTAAATGTAATTAGTAAAAGATTACTGGCTGATAAAAGAAAATTAGAACTAACAATTAAAACCATAGAAACTATTTCATCAATATAAGATGATGAGATAGTTAGATTATTTTTGAATGACATTAGATAACAGAAAAATGCAAGGATTAATTCAACTTGATCTAAGTCACAATAAAGATAAAACAATGGGAGTGAGAAGTATAAAAGAGAAGAGAAAGAAATTAAGACAGATTATTATGTAGATTCAGAATATAAGTATTATTGCTATTATTATTAATGCTCTGCTGTGATAGTATTACTATTAAAAATAAAGACAAGAAGTCTGTCAAAAAGGGTCTTTGAAAAACCTGTCCATGTATCGAGTATGCTTGTTCCTTGACCCGTTCATCACTGAAAGATGACATACCAACATGCAGTGCTAAAGAACAGTAGGAGTGTTCAGCTGGTCTTCAATCCTGAGTCCTCAGTACCATCAGTAACTGGAACAAATGCCTGATCTGTGATATAATATAAGCTGCTTAAAATCTCCCTGCCATTGTCAACCTGAAAAACATAAAGGAAACAAGAAGCCATCAATGGAAATGAAAAGGCTAACTATGTTGGTAGTCAACAAGTGACAAGGAAGCAAGTAGGAAAACTAACGATAGTGTCATGTGTTATTGTAAAACCTAGGTAAATAGCTGTATTTTTATATTGGACTATTTCCATCATCTAATACGTAGGTTGAATGTCTTTAGAAAAGTTTAATTTTAGTTAAATATTCCAAATGTATTCAACTGTTAGTAATATCACAGCAAACAGGTTAGTATATGCACCAACTGTTAGTAATATCACAGCAAACAAATGTTAGTAATATCATAGCAAACAGGTTAGTATATGCACTAACTGTTAGTAATATCACAGCAAACAGGTTAGTATATGCACAACTTTTCAAGAGGTATTTTTCTCCCCTCTTCTTCAGGTGTTGCTGGCCTGACCAGTGACAGTACTAGCATGGGATTCGAACCTGGGTCTTTATATTCTTGATTATTGAAATTTAAGGTAACACTCTAACCAACTGAGCCATCCTGCCAAAGGCAACAGTATGTAGTGATATACTTATCTATGAGGTTCCTCCTGATTTCTCCACTTTTTCCTCAGAGCAAAGTTGATTAGTGGTTTCCATACATTATGTATAGTCACACTAGGTTGGATTATGGGATTTTTTGCCATTGTCATGTGAGCAGCTTCTTTAAATTTTCTTCTTTGTACCTTTTCTTCTTTATCTAATATTTTTGTATTTTCCCAATCGAACGTATGTTCATTGGTCCGTACATGGTCTGCTGCCTTAGACACATCTGTTTTCTCTCTTCTAATCATCAGTTTATCTTCTTTCAAGTGCTTTTGAATGGGATGGCTAGTCTCACCAATATGTGTTCTCCCACATTCACATGGTATTTCATAGATGCAGTTTTTTCTTTGCAGCATTTCAAGTTTAGGCTTTGTAGAGGTTAGAATTCCTCATAGTGTGGTATGGCTCTGGAAAGCTGTTCTGATGTTATACTGATTGCAGATTTTCCTTAATTTGTCTGCTATTTTTGGAATGTATGGATACACTACAGCACCAATAATTGTCTTTTCTCTTGATGGTTCTTTTTGTTGTCTATTTAACGTTTTCTTAATAACAGCCAATGGATAACCATTTTTCTTAAGAGTTTGTTCTATATAGATCTTTTCTTTTTCCAAATCACCAGTTTCTGAACAAACTTCTTTTGCTCTGTTCCACAGTGATAGTATAACTCCATGTTTTGTGTTTCTGGTGTGATTAGATGTGTAGGCTAGGTATTTTCCTGTATGTGTAGGTTTTTGGTAAACTGTAGTTTTGATTTTGCAATGAGGGAATCTTGTCACAAGAACATCTAAGAATGCCAATTTTTGTTCTTGTTCTGGTCTATTGTGAATTTAACTGAAGGGGATATGTTGTTGATGTGTATCCATAAAGTTTGTAGCAATGCTTCACCATGTGGCCATACAACAAATGTATCATCCACATAGTGAAGCCAAACTTTAGGTGGATAAGGAGTAGTTTTTATGGCTGTGGTTTCAAGTTCTTCCATGTAAATATTGCTAATCAGGGGAGACAATGATGAGCCCATAGCTATTCCTTGATTTTGTTGGAAGAATTCTGTGTTATCTTGAAAGTATGTTGTTTTTATACAGAATGTTAATAGTTCCATTATGCTATCAGGAAGAGCTGTTCTGGTTTGTAAATTATTATCATCATTTAATCTTTTCTTTATAATAGACAATGCTTCTTCACATGATACATTTGTAAATAAACTCTTCACATCAAAGCTTACCAGTAAGTCAGTTCTTTCAATTTTCATGTTCATGATTAATTCTACAATGTGTCTAGAATCCCTGACAAATGATTGGGTCTTGTATGCCAAAGGACATAGAACTTTGAGAAGAAATCTAGCTAAATTCTGACAAGGAGAATCTCTAGAACTAACAATAGGTCATAATGGAACATGATCCTTATGGATTTTAGGTAGACCATAAAGATGAGGAATTTAGCTGAAATATGATATTTTACTCTTTTCTGAATCAGTGAAATACTTGCGATGCTTTCTGAGTAATGCTTGTAACTTTGTTTCCGTACTAGGTATTGGATCTTTTGCCACTTTTCTATATTGGCTTGCTGGGAGGAGTTCTTGTATTTTGTTGTTGTAATCAGTTGTATCCATTACAACTGTCACATTGCCTTTGTCAGCAGGGAGAATAATTATAGATTTATCTGCTTTGAGAGATTTAATTGCTTTCATCTCCCCATAGGATATGTTTGACTGCAATTTTTGTTGCTTGTCAAGTGTTCTTTTTATTCTCCAAAGAAATTCTGCTGTTTCTTCTAAAGGCAATTTTTGAGTGACTTCCTCAGTGGCTGGCATTATATCTAATAAGGTGATATTAGATGGTGTTATGGCAAAGTTTAATCCTCTTTCAAGAACAGAAAATTTCAGTATCTGTTAGATGTTTAGAACTTAGATTTTTAACAGATGAAGCTGTTACATTGCTTGGTACATTATAATTTTTGATATGCCCATGTAGGTTAGCAAGTTTCTTCTTTTGACATTCTTTTATTTTTCCATGTAATATAGAATATGATTTTCTTACTGCTTAAAAAACTCTCATGTAGTCATCATCAGTAAGTTTATTTTTTAGAGGACATTCTACATTATTAATAGAATGCATTGTTTGATACTTAGTAAACCTTTGAGCATTTATTCTTTCTCTTAACAGAGCTTCACTTGCTCTCTGAGTAATTTTCTCAGCTCTCTGAGAGTGAATTGGAGGTTTTAGTTGCAAATCTTTAGGAATTATCCCTTCCGATTTACATTTAGATAGGAAAGTTAAATGATTTTCTACTTTGGCCAGCTTTAGACATAGTTTTTCATAATATCTAAAGTTTGATATAGTATTGGGTCCATACCGAATACTTAGTGTTTTTCTGAAGGTTTGTGATGATGGTGTTCTAGCTGTATTTTTATATTTGGACTATTTCCATCATCTAATATGTGTGTTGAATGTCTTTAGAAAAGTTTAATTTTAGTTAAATATTCCAAATGTATTCAACTGTTAGTAATATCACAGCAAATAGGTTAGTATATGCACCAACTGTTAGTAATATCACAGCAAAAAATGTTAGTAATATCACAGCAAACAGGTTAGTATATGCACTAACTGTTAGTAATATCACAGCAAACAGGTTAGTATATGCACAACGTTTCAAGAGGTATTTTCTCCCCAGGGCATTACCTTAAATTTCAATAATCGAGAATCTAAGGACCCAGGTTCAAATCCCATGCTAGTTCTGTCACTGGTCAGGCCAGCAACACCTGAAGAAGAGGGGAGAAAAATACCTCTTGAAATGTTGTGCATATACTAACCTGTTTGCTGTGATATTACTAACAGTTAGTGCATATACTAACCTGTTTGCTGTGATATTACTAACATTTGTTTGCTGTGATATTACTAACAGTTGGTGCATTTACTAACCTGTTTGCTGTGATATTACTAACAGTTAGTGCATATACTAACCTGTTTGCTGTGATATTACTAACATTTGTTTGCAGTGATATTACTAACAGTTGGTGCATATACTAACCTGTTTGCTGTGATATTACTAACAGTTTAATATATTTGGAATATTTAACTAAAATTAAACTTTTCTAAAGACATTCAACACACATATTAGATGATGGAAATAGTCCAATATAAAAATACAGCTAGAACACCATCATCACAAACCTTCAAAAAAACACTAGGTAAATATACTTTTCTTCTTCCATTATATACATGTTAATGAAGCAAACTCTAATGGACTATTATAATTATAGCCTAACATAATCTTTAACATTTCTTATGTAAACTTTATTATATTATGTTATATATGTGTGTGTAAAATAAATATTGGTTTGCTTTATTGTTACTTGGTCAATACTCTCTCTCTCTTGTATCTACATCACCAGTAAATTAGTTTTTAAATAGTTATACATGTTGTATAAATGTGCCAAAGACCCCCCTCTCAATTGAGAAAAGGGGCTAGCTTGAGATATATCAAGTAGTAGATTGTGTGCCTGTTGTCTGAAGCATGTCAACTATATAACATGGTTGTCTGGTACCTTAGTTTGATCCTCAAAACAAAAAATTCTTTGGATGGCAGGGTTTGAGTCCAGCAGTCAAGGTTGGGATACAGTCAGGAAATGTGATCATGTTATGCTTGTATAGCTCAATCTGGACATGGGTATTGTTGATGGCTATGCTATCAATGGTATTCTCCCCTCTGTTTCAAGGTCCGGTCTGTTCCAATAGAATTAAAGATAGTTAAACGATATTAAAACTCATTAAAGTTTTAGATTCTCAAAGATATTAAAGTTATGATTTCAAAAATTATGAAAGATAGTTGAACCCAGCTAAACAAGTATATATCATTGACCTGGTTCAATTGTCATCCAATGTGGTGCAAAAGTGCCACAAATTACCAGCAGAATTAAAATCTTGGATGAAAATAATAATAGAAATGAAAAGTGAAAAACTAGAAATCCAGATAAATGCAAAAGTGTGTAGTAGTAGTAATAATAATAATAATGAAATTGAATTTGGTGAGCAATATGAGAAGAGAACAGACCAAAGCAAACAAATCATAATATTAAGAATAGATGGTACATATAAAATGTAAATAAAAAGGAGAGAGACTAGAGAGATAAATATTTTATATATATATTGGGGGTATTAATGGCCAGGTGGAAATTAGGACTAAGGGGTTTGGAATTGGTTGAACACTTTATTCGATTTAAGTTTTAAAGGAAAAAGAATATATAGTATAAGTTAGAGAAACTAGAAACAAATGCACACCAGGGCCAAAGCAAAAATGGAGGACCAAAGTAAAGAAAACATGAACAGTCAGAAACAGAAGGTAAATGAGGAAATAACAAGATTGCAAGGGGAAAAAATGGTGAGACAGACAGAAATGTTGAGAAAAGAAATAGAATTGTGGATGTTGGAAATGACTATAGCATGATGAAAGGATAGGGAAATAATAGAAGACAGAAGTATAGATATGGAGAAAGTAGTAGAGAGAGTAGATAGCTAGGAAAGTGAATGGGAAAGACTAGATGTAAGTAAATTAGCAGAAATAAATGAAATAAAATTAAGAAATGAGAAGGATAAAAGTAGAATAGAAATTAACAATATAAATATTAACAGAATGGAACAGAAAAGCATAAATATGTATGCACATTTAAATAGATTTAATATGGTAAATCAGTTTTTAAAAATAAAAATGTTTTTGAGGTACATGGGAGGCTGTGAATGAACACCTTGGCAGTTTGGATTGCTACTTTGCATTGAAAATTGAGTGAGGAAGCCATGGTCACTATAGCTCATCATATTCAAGGTGATACTCAATTCTTGTGGGTTTCTCTATTCTCAAAATCAGTGACATTCAAAGAATATATAAGCAGTCATTATTGGCAAACTATTGGCATGAAGAGTATCAAGAGAATATTAAGCATGGGGGTGCAGGACAAATAGTGGCATGGGTGATTGTTTACCATATTTTTTGCTGGGAAATGGCAAAGTTAAGGTTGATAATGGCAAACCCATTATCTGAACAGCAAATTGTTCATATTGTAAGATGCAGTTTCCCTAATAATGTGGAACAGATGTTAATTGGAATGGAATGGAAAACTGGAGCAGATGGCCAAATTACTCAGGGCAATTTGACAGATAACATTAGGAAAATTAAGGAAAATAGGGACAGGCAATGTGAACCTTTAGTAATAGATAGACAGAAGTAATGCAAAGTGTGATTCTTATAAAAGGGACTAGAATAGAAATCATGATAGGAAAGGTAACAACCTAAAGAATGAGAGAAAGAAAAACAGACAGTAAGATATGATGGAGGAGACAGTCACTTGCAGATAGCAAACCTAGTATACACCTGTGAATAAAGAGCCAATATTGGCACTCCAGCACTGTTAAAAAGTAAAAATAATATTAGAAGGAATAATAACCAGTGCTTTGCTTGACTCAGATAGCCAAGTGTCATTAATATCACAGAATATGTTTAAAAGAATAACTGCATCAACCCTAACATCAAAATTTTGGCATTAAAAACAGTATGTTTCTATGGCTAATAGTAAGAAGGCAAAGTTGGTGTCAAAGCAGGTATAGGTAAACATGTGTATAGTAGAGGAAGAGTACAATTGTGTATTGCTTATTTTAGAAGGATTAATCCATGAAGTCATATTGGGATTGGATTTCATGTATAGGGCTGCCTGTGTTGGACTATAATCTCGATCAAATAGTCATGTTGCTTACAAAATGCTGAAGTAAAAATGGAAATATCTAAAAAGTAAATAAATCAAAATCTACAAATAACTATCACAGAAAGTCATCGTGGCAAGTGCTGAGTGAATACAAAAATGTTTTTTCAGAAATCCCTGGAGTAATTCAAGATTATGAGCACAGGATAAAAATCATGGAGATCAAGCAGGCCAGGGCATATCCTATTCCACATCAATACAGGGGAGAGGTTAAAGAGCAGATAGATAAAATGCTAAGGTGGAGAATCATATCCAAATTCTCATCACCCTTTAACAACCCCACTGTAACAATGAAGAAAAATGACAGGTCCATTCAGCTATGTTTGGATGCAAGATGAACAAAATAACTATCCCTGAGAAAATTGCTCCTCCATCAATACACAAATTATTGGTAAAATCTCATAATAAAAATTGTTTTCAACATTCAATCTAACTGCCAGTTACTGGCAGATCAAGTTACATCCCCACAATCAGAAATACACCTGGGTTTCATTTTATGTGGATTTATTTAATGCGATTTTGAAGTTATGCAGTTCATGTTTCTTCTTAATATCTTTGTATGCGGTTTTGTTTTATGCGATAAAAATTATTAGATCAGAAGTCAAGCTCCAATAATGCGCTATTACTTTAAAATATTATAAATTTCGTGCACTCATATCATATTTAAAGTAATAGCGCATTATTGGAGTTCGACTTCTCTAATAATTTCAATATTTTCAGTGCTTTATAATAGTACTGTAATAGATTTTATGCAATAAAGAGGTTCATAATTCACTTAAAATCAGGATTTCCCTATTTTATATACACACATTAAATTTTACAAGATTATAATATAAATCTGTTCAAACATTATAGATGCCTATATTATGCATGTTGTTGTTTTTTAGCATTTTAAATCATATTCTATTTTTGCTTTTTAAAAAAAGAGTACATAGTCAATTAATCATTTAGTATCCGCAAGTTTATTTTTAAAAGGTTAGTTATAGCGGTGGGCACAATAAAATTTGACAATTAAAATCTGATTTTTAATTATAATTAACAATATGGTTTTAATTTCTCCTTATATGTAAAAACAAAAAATACTTAATTGTAATTATTAATTAGAGAAAATATAACTTACTATTAAAAATTTTCGGCTGAACGTTTTCGAGGAACCATGCCTCATACTCATAGCCTTCATGAAAAGTGTAATAAATATATGCAAATGTAAATATTCAAATAAGCTACTGTTACGTAGCCCATTTTTTCGAGATCTCGAAGCATGTGTCCTTTCTGTTAATGGCATGGATGTCTCTATTAATATAGAATGCCTCCTTTATTTTTCTCCTGTAATCATTTGGCCGAAAATTTTTAATAGTAAGTTATATTTTCTCTAATTAATAATTACAATTAAGTATTTTTTGTTTTTATAATTAACAATTTAAAAATTACGTAATGTGATCTGAAAATAATGTGACACAAAACAATGAAATTTGATTTTTAAACAATTGAAAATTAAAGATAAAAATAAGAATTTAATTTTTAATTGTTAGTTTTAATTAAATTTTGCCCAACAGTAGTGAATCGGTGTCTTTTTAATTATCGTAAGTGTAAATTCTTACTTTTATTTTAACCTTTTAGTTTATTCTAACGGAGAAGAAAAAACACCCAACAAAATGAATTTCTTTGGAAACAAAAATTTCAATTTTAAATCACTTAGTGCAATCGGAAAGATCAACAGCGATTGGAAAACATTTAGTTTAGGCAAGTCCACGATAAGAGCAATTAAAAAAATGAAGTTGGCGCTAGTTGTATTTCCTCTTGTGACGAATCTGATGTCTTAGTAGTTTACAAATGAACTTACTTATCATCAAATAGTGATAATAATTAAAATACTGTACATGTATGAAAAAATGAAAAATAGTATAAATTACGCACAAAATAAATGCTGTAGTTAATAAATAAGTAAAAAAAGTTTGTCTTGTATCATTTTTTTTCAAATTTTTTATTATTCATTTTTTACTTCCTTTTTTTGTGCGAATTTTAAAGTAATTTTACGTTGTTGCTTTGCGTTTATGCGATTTTTGGAAAATTACAGCACCTATCCCCCATTTTTCAAGGTAAGTTAAGTCTATTTTTGTGCGATTTCTTTTGTGCGCATTTTCTGAGGAACCTATACCACATAAAACAAGACCCAGGTGTATAATGCATTTTGGTACAATGTGCATGCTTACAACTTTAACCAGTTACTGTTTGAGTTAAAAAATAGTGAGGTGTGGCTAATACAGTGTCTGGACCAAGTATTGGATGAAATCAAAATTTTAGTGGTGCTTTGTGTTGATGATATTGTATTTGTATCAGAAAATGTAGAAAAACATTTTACTCAATTAAAACTGATTTCAAGAATGTAAACAAAAAGGGAATCAAAATAAATTTTAAAGAAAAACTATTTAATGACAGTCAAGGTCAAATTTTTAGGTCACATAAATGAAAAAGGGATTCAACTGCATCCTGAACAAATTTCAAGTGATTCAGGATTTTCTGATGTCAAAAAAATAAAAAACACATAAGATCCTTTCTAGTGTTATGTAACTTTTATAACTGATTTTATATAAAAAAAATTGACATGGAGCCACTTTTGCAATTGCTAAAAAGAAGGATATTGATAGAACAGCATTATAGCAGCTTTCAAAATATGAAAATGAGGTTTTTAGAGAAGATCATGCTATCATATCCTGACTTTCTCAAGCCATTTTCATACAAACTGACAGTAGTGGGGTCAGATTGGGGGCTACACTTTTTCAAATCCAAGAGGAGGCCTGGAAAGGTGTCCTTTTCTTTATTATTAACTTATTGAGGGGCCCTGAAATAAATTATACAGTAACAGAAAAAGAAACCTTTGGAATTATCTGGGCTTTTGAAAAAGTTTGTCAGTTGCTAATAGGGTCCAAGGTGATCATAATCACAGATCATAAAAGTCTCAAGTTCTTAAACCATAGCTTCCTAACAAACAGCTGATAAGGTGGAGTCTATTCCTTCATGAATTTAACTATGGCATAGAATATTGCCAAAGGAAAGAGAATGGAGTAGCAAACACATTAAGTAGTTACCTGGCATCACAGCATCAACAGCATTTAAGCTGTAATGATATATATTGCTGCAATGGATGTAGATGAAAGTTAGGCTGTAGAAAATTATCTCCAGAGGTTAAATAGAGAAGATTACAACTGTGGAAACATAATAAAATATCTGCAGCATCAACCTGTAAAAGGGAGAAGAAAGAATCCATTGTGGAGAGATAGAAAGTGCTATTGATTAAAAGAGGGTTTTTAACAATATAAAACTGAAGAAAGAAACAAAAATGTATAGTTAATGTTATCATGGAGGTGGATAGTGGAGTATGTTCATCAAAAGTATGGTCATTATGCAGCAAAAAAAATTGAGGGTTGCTTAAGTCATTGTTTTTACTGTCCAGGAATGTATGCTAGCATTCTGGCTATCATAAATGAGTATGAAATATTGAAGCAGTCGATGTCTAATCATCATTGAGCTTCATGCTTTACCATCTACACTAACCTCCTGTTGGGCCTGCAATTTAGACCTCACTGTAAATATATGCCATTACACTGTATGCATAATGATTAGAGAAATTAGTAAAATTAATTATATTTAGTAAAGTGAAACAAGTTTGCATGATGCATATATATATATATATATATATATGAAGCAATAATTTTATTAATATTTATTGCTGAAAATTAAACATTTCTTTATATAATTGTCAATCTTTTTATATATACATATTTTAATTAAAGTGTTGGAATGTAACAACAAAGAAAAATGGGGAAGGTTCAAAATACTGAAATAATCTTTATCTAAATTCAGACTGTTTTCATTAATTAAAATTATAAATCTTAATTAAAATCACAAGCAATTCTTTTGTAATTGTTTTCAAATCTTTAAAAATATATCAAATGATATTTCAAGCCTTATCTGTTTTAAAAATATTTTTCTAATTAAATGTTGTTTTTTATTTAATCAAGAGATTATAGAGATAGCTGTGGGCAACTGAAATTGCATTCTTGGAGGGATTAAAATGGGTATAAAAGGAGTCCATAGAACAAAGGAAGTCAGTTTTTAGTTACCTTTCAGTCAGTTGAGTCTAGTTATCAGTGAAGTTAGTTTAGTTACTTTTCAGTTTAATTACTTTCAGTAAAATAAATTTTAAGAAGCCAACACAAGTTCTGCACCATGTAGTTTGAGTAGAGGAATCTTTCACTTTTTTCTCTTTCTCTCGGAGAACTGCCTATCTGTCTGCCTGCTGCCGCCATGTTCCATCCATCTGATCAGCCATATATGATGACCCAACTGATTGACTGTTTATTCTACATCTACTTGCTATGCAGAGGTAACCTCACGTAATATAGAGCTGCCTTAATATGTAAATTCTTTTTGTAGTTCCTAATAAGATGTAGTTAAACCTTTATATTTTAATTCAGATATTAATTTATGTTTTTGCTAATTTTGCTCTTAAATTCTCTCTCTGTAATCCCTTGCTAATATAATGTATTTTAAACTTACTTTTAATGCTTGAACTCATATATATAACTTTGTGCGGCTCCATTAAGATTTCATGTATTTTGTTTAATGTATAGATATAATTTATTTTCTTTAATATGCCAAAATTCCCAAACTCGTGAGTGTGGAAAAGGGGGAAAATATTTTTTTTAATTTGGGAAAGAAGCAGGGCTTCATTTAAAACCTATCAATAAAGTTTTGTTTATATTAAATAGAAATTGCTCATGAGTTTGGTTTCATTTTAAATTCGTCATTCTTAGTTAATTAAAAACTTTTACTGTTGGTGAATTCTGCTAAATTTACTGCTTTGAATTTGTCTTTAAAATTTCATTTTAAAAGATTGTGAACCTTGATTAATATAATTAGTCCATTCTTTCCTGCTGTTGCCTAAAGGGCTAATGTAATCTGTAATACATATATGGGAATCGAATTTAAATATAAATTTTATTAGTTTAATGCTATAGAAAAGTTATTATTCATTATACTTTGTTAAATGACTCAGGATTGAAAACAGGTTATTGCGCAAGAGGTTAGACCATTTCCAAACTTTTAAAATAATATTATAAAATTATATAAACATTTCTGGCATACCTTTTCCTTTATTCTGATATTTTATCTTTTCCATTTCTTGATTGTTTTGTCATTGGGGACATTGGAAGCCTAAAGTTCCCATCCTACTTTTCAAAATTGTTCATAATCAGGAACACTACTCTCTGTGGAATGTGAGGCTTATGAGATTGATGTGCTGCAGATGACCACACATCCGGCTCTGGGCTTTTAAGCCCAGCCTCTCCCTCAATATCGCTCCGCCAGAATGTGCGGGCATATCAAATCTAAGTTCATTTCAAATATTCTTTTAAAATGATAGAATATCCAAAACTGCCATGAAGGCCAGGTTTCTTTATTGTATGCTAGAACTGTTACTCTGCTTCTTAAGTTGATCACTGTCTGCATAACCTTAGTAAGTCGCAATGATGTGTTAAAGATAATGATTCATTTCGTAAAAATACATTCAGTTCATTGAGTTAAACTGCTTTCATTTAAAACCATTATCGATTCCCATAGATGTAAATCTAATTTGTATTAATGATTGTATAATTTATTCTCATAAATGTAGCACATTGTTTGTTTCTTATGTATAAGTTCCAAAGACGTCTTTTTCAAACAATGCCAATAAAAATATATATAATGATTTTCATAAGGTAGATAAATGATTAAGAAGTATACTTTTGCCTGTTTACAAAATCATTTATTACTAAATTGCAAACTATTCTTTATATCATTAATCATCTAAACCTGTCACGATCTTCTATATTTGTTTTATACATTCACAGCATTTTATTTGTAAACATCTGTAAATTGGCATATTAACTCCGCACAAGTTACAATACATTCTATAAAATTATATTCATGAAATAATTAATAAAGAGGATTTTATAAAAATAAATCCCAAGTTTGTAAATGTATAATGTCACCCCAAGCATGAAACCATTTTTGTAATATATATATGCATTTGTTTAATATTTTATTAAATATATATTTCATGTAAATCCTGTTTTGTTTTTGAATTATTTCTAATTAGTATCTAGAATTATTTTCTTTAGCTAATAACTTAGCATTAATAAATATAACTTTAATAAATGTAATTTCTGGGCTACTCTTATCTCGATCACCATCATCAATCTGATCTTATGCTCTACCTCTTTGCTTCTGGGCTTGGAATTAAAATAATTGTGCTATATCATCAGGATTGTTGTTCATTGGGTCAGAGACTCAAAGAATAGGCAAATAGGTTAAATTCAGGATTGCTCCAGACCTGTGTATTTTGAGCATGATCGGATTCGAGGTACTTTTGCTTAGGATTTGAATCTTGTTAAGTGAGCATACTATTTTGACTGGTACAATATGCCTTAAAACAAAACTACTTAATGCATCCAGTGTAGGTCCGCTTATGCCTATTTATTCTCAACAACCTAATAAAAATTATTATGGACCATTGGCCCTGTTTGACAAAATGAGATCTGATAGTAGTTTATGATATATTTTCAAAACTGATGACTGCATATCCAGTGTACAGGCAAATGCCAAGCAAACTACATGGGTGTTGGTAAAAAAGCATTTTGAAACTGTTGGAGTTCCTGATAAAAAATTATATCCAAACATGTGATGAATGAAAGAAATGGGTTGAGAGGCAAAAATAAAATACATATGTCTATTTGTAACCTACAGTCTAATCCATGTGAGGATGTGTGGGAATTAGAGTGATTATTCTGAATGTATATACACAATCATTGAGGGTGGGTTAAGGAAATTCCATGCATCATCAACATGATAAATTGGAAAAAACATACCTTATTCATTTAAAACAACTGCCAGTGGAGATGGGCCCTGTAGATAAAAAATGCTATAAAAGTGCAGTTTAAGCTAAAGAAAATGGGAGAGTTAAGACAGAGGAGGCAAGGGAAGGCAAAGAATACATTTATGATAGGAGACAATGTTATGATAAGAATTGACCCTGTAAGCCATCCAGAAAAATGTGTATGAAAAGTTCTAGAAAATCTATCAGGGTCCTTGTATGATAATATGCAAATACGCCAACAATGTGTACATCATGGCAAAAGGTCTGGAAGAAAAGGAAACTTATAATGCTTGGTCACTGAAATTGATAAAAGGAGCTGCCCAACCAAACATAAATAAATTAGAATAATTGAACATACAAAAGGGAAAAGGAAGATTGAGGCAATTCTGAATTTATTAGAAAAAAGTATGTTTAGTAATAATAGAGAAAATATCAGAGTAAAATGGTTGATTTGACACATTTCCCCCTCTTAAATGGGGGGGGGGGGACACTAGTGAAATATATATGTTAAAGTTACACATATAGTTGCATTAAATATTTTCATTTTAAAAGAAAAAGAAAGAAGTGATTAATTTATTAATAAACCAAAATAGAGAAAAGAAAAAAAACCCAATGTAAATAGCTTTCTTTTTAAAAAACATAATTATATCAAAAGTACAAATTTTGTTTTAAATAGATTAAAAGTTTAGGGTGGAGTGGGGGGGGGGGGGATAATTCTTAAATAAAGATTGAAATTAGCTCTCCTTTTTATAAATTACAGAAGAAAAAAAATGTATGTATAAAAAAAATAATAAGTAAATGTAAAAATCAAAACAAAAGTTAATTTGAAAAGGGAAAAACTTTTAAATGTAATTAGTAAATAATTACCGGCTGAGGAAAGAAAATTAAAACTAACAAAAAAAATGACAGTAGGGACCTCTGCAAATCTTTAACACAAGATTTATTTAAAAGACAAGAGCGGCCATAGTTTTAAGGTTGTAGCCTTAATATATATTACTTTAAGTAACGAGTATGCGCTTTATAAATATAATTATTGCAATTAAATTAATTAAAACTATAGAAACTATTTTATCAATATAAAATGATTAGATAGTTCAGATTAATCTTGAAATGAGATTAGATAGCAGAAAAATGCATAAATTAATTAAACTTGAGCTAAGTCATGATAAAGATAAAACAATGGGAGAGAAAAGTATAAAAGAGAAAAAAAAAGAAATTAACAAATCATTATGTAAATTCAGAGAATAATTATTACTGCTATTATTATTAATGCTGTGCTGTGATAGTATTACTATTAAAAATAAAGAAGTCGGTCAAAATGTGGTCATTGGAAAAACTGTTTAAGATTCCAGTACGCTCGTTCCTCAACTCATTCATAACTAAAGGCCAAATTAGCAACATGTGGTGCTAAAAAACAATAGCAAGGTTCAGCTGGTCTTTGAGACTGAGTCCTCATTACCATCAGATGTTCTCAACCTGGGACCAATGCCTGACTTGTGATATGCAAACTGCTGATAATCTCTCTCTCCCATTGACAACCTGAAGAACAGAAAGGAAACAGGAAACCATCAATGGAAACCAAAAAATCAACTAGTGACAAGGAAACAAATAAAACAACTGAACCGATGAAAGTGTTGGGTGCTATTATAAAACCTAGATAAATATACTTTTCTCTCCCAATATATATGTCTTAATGAAATGAACACCAATGGACTATTATAATTATAACCTAAAATAATCTTTAACATTTCTTATGTAAATTTTATTATATTATGCTATACTTATATGTATATGTATAAAATAAATATTGGTTTGCTTTATTGTTACTTGGTTGATACTCTCTCTCTTGTAACTGCATCACCAGTAAATTAGTTTCTAAATAGTTATATGTGTTGGATAAATGTGCCAAATATCACCCCTCTTAACTGAGAAAAGGAGTTAGCTTGTGATATAGCAAGCACTATATTTTGTTCCTTTCATTCAAAGCATGCTGACTATATAACATATGGTTAGCTAGCTTCTGAGTTTGATCCTGAAAACAAATAAAAGTGCTTTGGATTGCAGTGTTTGCATCCAATAGTCGGTTGGGCTGCAGTTAGGAAATATGATCATGTTATGCTTGTATAGCTTGATCTAGCTGTGGGTATTGTTGATGGCTATGCTATTAATAGTATTCTCCCCTCTGCTTGAAGGGCCTGATTGTTCCAATACTATTATTAATGATAGTTAAACTGGATACTAAAACTGGTTAAAGTTTTAGATTCCCAAAGATATTAAAGCTATGATTTCAAAAATTATAAAAAATAGTTGAACCCAAACATGTATATACCACAGGCCTGGTTCAATATAGACATGGAGCATGAGGATATAGACCTTTTTAATTAAACCTATCTGAGTTCCTGAACTCAAATGTATGCATTATTAGTAGCAAACCATTTGCTCTTAGGGTACTGCATATTTTGATATGAAATCCTGTGAATAATTACCCATCTGCATTGCATTTTATTAACATTTTATAGAAGCCATAGCAAATATATGTTAAGCTAAAAAACAAGTTCTTCCCTTGGTAAATGCATATTCAGAATTTGTCTGAAGTTAATAAATCTTTGATTACTAGGATTAAATCTGTACCATCCTCAAACTTTATTATATGTTCAAACATTAATGTATTTACATAAACCAGCAACCATGTTAGTGCTGTAATAAGTATTATATCTGTGGTTAGCATATTTTTATAACTTGGCAGGCTATGATATAAGAATAAGGTTTTGGCATATTAGCTAACATGGGTATAATCTAGTTATCATGCACACACACACCTATTTAAATATGTTATGATGAACTAAATTGTAACCTTTATAATCATCTCATCTCACTATGTAATTCTCTACATGTATCCAATCTCATATTTAATCTTGTACAATTGTGTTTATTTTATGTTGTTTGATTTACATTTTATAAATTAATAAATCTATTTAAATTTAACACACTTTCATTGTTTACTCATATTCCAATTTACTTATATATATTTAATATTTCAATATGTATGATAGTTTAATTATTGATATTATCTTCAGTTTAGTTAGTTATTAGTTCATTTAACCTTTGTGTGTCACTGTGTGCTTAATTTTTGGGTCTCATGTTTCTAACTGTTTAGAGCCAGCTTGCAGATTAAATTAAGATATGTATTGAAGTGATCAGATCTAAGTTCAATCCGAGCTTCATGAGATCCCACCTGTAGTCTACTTTAAACCCTATTACTAACAGTGATTTTCCAAATGTAATGGGGCTTTATATGTTCAATACATGCTAGTTTCGATTAAAACAGTATTATTTAAACATTTGTTAAAAACGGGATGGGATATCAAGATGGGGTAGTAGGAAAGATTTGAACTGGATGATGGAAAATCATCATCACTCGCAGTCCATTTAATGAAATACAAATATCAATAACTTTACAAAAGTGTCTGTAAGAAAGATATATTTAAAGAAAGCATGAGCTAATGAATCTTTGAGATCATTGAGAGACCAGTCAGTCATTCCTCAGAGCAACTATGATTAACTATAAATCAACCAGCATTATAAATAAGTCAGAGTAAGTATGAGTAAATACTCGAGAGAAATAACCATCCATCATCATCATTGATGGGAATAAACAAATCAGTACAATATATCAACAGTCCATCTTGTGGCTGGATTTGAATAATAAAAAATATAAATCAACAGTCAACCTTGTAACTGGATTGGAAATGGGTCTTCTGTAGACCAGGCTAACTATTGAGCTGTTGCTAGCTTGAGCAATTATTTAAACATAACTTGGGCAATTATTTAAACATAACTTGGATGCATCAGTTTAGTGCCCATCCATTAAAATACACAAGCAGAAAATCTAAATAACAATGCTGGGACATTAAAACACGATGATCATCATCAATGCTCAGTCCACTTGTATTGGCCAACTATAAACTTAAATTTTTTTATCAAGACTAAGCTAAAATAAAATATAGTGCATGGGCTTTAAAGAGTATCCTCTTTTGTGCCAACCAGGATGATGATTGATCATCTTTGGATGCCCCAAAGCACTAAATACACATCCCCATTTATATATTCATCCCGTGCTCGAATCTAGCTCAGAGAACACAAGCTTTATTACTGTATGTGACCAAGAGATGATGGAAACAATTTTTAACAATTAAATAAGTTTATTAATAACAATAAAAAAATTAAATTGAACTGAAGGTCTTATAAGGGTTCTGATTTTGAAAAGTATACATAATTATTTACACATTAAAATTTTTAGATTGATTTACATGATTAATAGATTAGGTTTATTTAAAACCCATTCAGCACACAGGCATGTGGCTTGATACAAAATAAATATGTTTGAATTGACATTTAATTTAGAAAAATGATCAAAATTTTACACATAAGTGTCTATCTGACACACATTGTTATTTACAATACAATTGACATATATACTCACAGATATGTGTGTGAATTTTCTGAACATATTTGACTTGTTACAAAATAATTATCAAAATCTTAAATTATATAAAATTACAATGATTAAAGTTTCAGTTAAATGAAATACATTTACATAATAGGTTTACTAAATAAATCAATTATTTTATATAGCGCGATGTTTTATAAACTGTAATAATTAAACAGCATTAAGCTGTGCACATGCGCTTTGCAGATTTTAACTATAAATGACTGAATACAAACACTTCAAACACATGATACTAAGTTTATTGAAACACCTACATAACATTTGAATTTATCTCAATAAAATTATTAAAGATTATTTTTGCAATTTAATTCTCTTTGCTGAATATAGTCTTTTTCTTTAAAATAAGAACTACCAAATTTTTGAAAGTTAATTGATTTAAAATGTCTTTCTTTTTTCTAGTCTAAAAGATTTTTGGAAATCTTTTTATTGATTATTAATTATAACTTTCTTTGTAGTTTTTTTTAACTTATAAATATAACTTTAAACAGTTTTTTCTTCTTTAATAAATGATTTTAAACTAATATCATTTTATATATTTCTATCAGTTATAAAAATGTCATTTTACTAAGGAAATAGTTTAAAACCTCCTTATTATATATAATGCTACTTACCACCAGCTGTATATATGTTTATCCATGTTTCTCTGCCTTTATCTGCTGCAGCATACATGTAATTAATTCTTCAGCAAGCTGGAAGATCTTTTTTAGTGAGTTTGATTTTTAGTGACTGTCATAATCAGGAAAAATGTAATCCATGTAAAATGTTGGTCTCCCTTTCAGTCTAGGATTGTTCCAGGCAAGCAGCAGTCTTGGTTTGATATATTTCAGGCATGCAACCATCCTCCACATTTAAGGCTATGAATTTCAGCACAAAGAAGTGGGTCATTTTTCTCCATGTAAATTCAAACTCCTGCTAAGGAAAACAGTCTACTATTTTGCCTTCAGCTACATCAGTTTATGGTAGCTATTCTGAAATTCTATGGTCAGCTAAGACCAACTGCTGCATTTCATCAAGTTGCAACAAATACCAAACTTTCAGTTGACCATTTTTACAAAAATTATTATTTAGACTGGAGCTAATTTTGTTACCAGCCCTTTTATAAAATCATCTAAGGTGACAATAACACCTTGATTGAAAACAGAATTTTATTTTTATCTCTCTAATCCTTTTGAAAACATACATGTTTTCACTTAGACAATAAACATTTACAAATTAATTAAAGATTTCAAAAATAGACATTTTTTATCAAAAAAAAAAATTATCAAAAAAAAATGCTTACATTTAAATTTCAAAATCAGAATTACAAATAATATTTATCAGACCTTTTAAAAGTTTAATTTATAAAACAATTTTTATTTTAAATCAGAGTTATTATTTAACACTTTACTTATTATTATTTTATTTTAGGAAATGTAGAAAAATATCTACAGAAATTTATGTCAGTGTTTATTTCTACTTTTCCTTTCCTTTATATAATATATATATGCACACACACTATATTATTATGGGTGTACCATGTAACCCAAATGGTTACAATATATATATATTGTAATTGTGTGGATTGTACTTATATATTTATAAATATTTAAATATATATTGAACATGATTGAAATCCGATTAAGTTTTTAATTTTCACTAAATTAATTTTTGTTAAGTCTTATTTAATGTTTAAATTTTTATTATTATTTAAAAAGAATACATGTATTAAAATACACAAGTGTTTATATGTAAAACGGATCATTTTAATGTTTGTTGATTTATTTTAAAATAGTTTTCTTATACCGCTTGTTTTACTTTAAATCAATTAATTAAAAAACAAGCAACCTAGCTAATTACATTCCTGTGGCTTTTATGTTAATTATTGTAAACAATTCTAAAAGTGGAGATTTGATTTCTATGTAGTTGTTTTCGTTTCAGTAATCCCTGGGTAGAATTCTTAGATAGATTGAGCAGGAGATTAATATTTGCCCTGCCTAAGGCGTAGAAATTGGACAACAAGGAAAGTGTTTCACGGGAAATGGAGCAACATATAAATAGCCCCGAAAATTTGGAGTGTTAGTTAATTCATTATTCGTAACTAGACAAGCTGTTCCTCAAGTGAAATTTTATCTCAATGGACATTTAAATTCTTAAAGAAAATTCGCTGTTATTTAAATCCTTTTGCTTGCAACAAGATAAAAAATTCTATACATGTTACCACCAGCCGAATGGCTTGCTAACTCAACAAAAGACAGATCCCTAACTTCCAAATTTGCTCCTGTAATGCCTTAAATATCTAGAAGAAGCCAGAACCTCTTTACATCTACCTTGCCACTGTCTAAAGACCTGAAAATGAACTAAAATAATAGTGTGCACTCTACGTGAACTTTGTTTTACCGAAAGGTAATTATTTTCTTTTTTATTCTTCCCAGGTTAAATTAATTCTCATTAAATCTTCGCTCAATCTAATCATAAATGTGTATTCCTAATTTATATAGCCTCATATTTAATATTTGTTGTGTTTTCTAATATTTTGTAGTGGGTCTTGGAATCTTAGTTTTAAGATTCCAAGTTACTGTCAATTTTTGTTTATTGGATAGTGACGAGTGAGTTTTCTATTTTTATGTAACACTTTTATAAATGCTTTGGCACTCGTGCCTTTTAAATGCTTACCTGTAATTATGTTAATATTCAATAATTAATTTTAAACTCTATGTTTGCCCTATTGCTAAATGTCCAAAATCTTTTGGCTGGTGACTTTATTGTCTAATTTTCCGCAAGTGGAGATTTCATTTCTTATATCTCTAAAAGCAGAAATTAGAATTGTTTTTTTCTTTGTAATTTTATAAGTCGTTAGCAGGAAGATAAAATTTATCCATTTTTAAATTACAGGTGAGTGATACTTTCGTACTGCTAAAGTATTTAAAACTTTTAATATTTTCATACTCATGTGCACTCTCCGATAGATTTATTTTGTATTTCTTACGTTTGCTTTAAAGTTATCAGAGCGTGTACTCAGAATTTGTTTGTAAGTTTATTTTCTTTAAATGCTGGGGCAGACGTAACTATTTTTCTAATAATTTACTTGTCTCTTATTGAGACCTTTAATTATTAATTTTAGAGTAATTTTCGCCAATTGTTTGGCTGGGATTCACCAGTTTTAATTGTTTTACTCCATTTTAATCATATTTTTCAGTTGTTCTTGAGGTGGATCAATCACCATTATTTTAAACGTAGTAATAGGTGCAGTTCATACTGACATAAGGACATTCAGGGTCTGACCATTTTTGGACCTTGAGAAGCTCATCGGCACTTGATTCTTTGATCTATTTCAGGGACGTGTTGTTTGAATATCTGAAAGAGGAAACCAATGCTTGGATGAATCCTCTGCTGAATAAAATTTACTCCCTCCCTTTATAATTCGTTTATTAGAAGATCAGTCAGTCTGTCATAGCTTTGCCTTTAGTATTTCTGGTACACGCCTGAGTTAACCTTATTTATTGTGTCAATAAATTATACTTCGTAATTTATTTTCTTAATAAAATTATAGTATTTCTGGTACACGCCTGAATTAACCTTATTTATTGTGTCAATAAATTATACTTCGTAATTTATTTTCTTAATAAAATTATAGAATTTGTTTAAACTTAATTTCGCTGATGTTTGTCTTTGTGCTTTTGTCTCAATTGTCTAAAAATTTAAGATCTCTTGTTTCTCCCTGAGTCTAGTCGGCGCAAACCATCGTCATCATCTATTCTGATCACAGTAAACAAATTTTCCAGATACATAGTGATCTGGTGGCGCCCTCTGTATCAGAGTAGATTGATAGACGAAATTAAAATCTTTCGTCCGGCACAATATATTCGTTATAAAGTTTCATTACATCAGAATGTTTTATTTTTACTTTTACCATTTTGTTCAAATTTATGTGATTAAAAGTTACATTCTTTTGATAAGCTTTCAGATCGTCCTTTCCCAAAGACAATGGGGAATCTTTATTAATTAGTAAAAATAATAATTTAAAATGTAAGGATGGTTCTCATTTAAAATCGTATTCAGATTTACAAATTCATTTTCTAATTAGAAAATGAATTCAAAGTTAATGAATTTGAAAGTTTTATCGAAGAAATGTATCTGAAATCAATTAACAAAATTTTTAACTTTTGATAATGTAAAAAGCTTTAGCCTGAAGGCATTATGAGTCAGAATGGGCAGGAAATTGCAGAACAAGTATAAATAGCCCAGAAAAGTTTCAAGAAAAAAGGAGAAGCCATATTTTTTCAGAAGAATTGCTACCTAAAGCTAAGTCAATCTAAATTATGATTTTTTATAGTATTTTCAGCATGGTTCATAGCTAACTTTGGGGATCTGATTTCTGGGCCCTGAAGTTCCCAGAAAATCTTCAATGTAGCTACAAATTAAAAACTTTTCAACACTAATCATGAGCTGCCAAAACCTGAAAGAAGTCAATCCAAATGCTATGCTATTTATATAAGTTAAAATGTATGCCTACGTTTCAACCCAATCGGACTCTGCCATGTAAATCAAGGAACAAACAATGGAAGGAATGATAATAACTTTCTTTAATGAACTGCAACCTTCTGGCCAGTTTCTGAACTTTAATTTAAATCACCTTTTAGATTAACTACTGTTAAAACTCCTTCTTGCTTTATAATGTCTTAATTTGTATAGTAATTCTCTATTTTTATCTCTAGTCGTTAAAATAACTTTCCTTTTTCTTACAATGGTGGTTTGTTTAACTAACTTTATTATATTTTTATTGAATGATTATTAATATCATTTCTTTTTGATTATATGCCAATAATACTTCAACTCGATAATAATCTCTTTCATTACATTTACCTTATGAAAAGAATATAGTATTAAGTTTTATAGTAATTATTGCCCATTAGAACTAATTTAATCCGGTTCTGTTAATTATTGAGTTGAAGGATTTATTAAATATTTGCTATTTTACTAATGGCTGATAATGACTATTAGCCCATTTTCTAACCTATGCTCCTGGCTATTTTATTGAGTTCGCAAATATTTCTTTATTCATATTAATAATGTTAAAATGTTTTGCAAAAGGTTGATGAAGGAAATAAAATCAATATATTCTGATTTTAATCTTTGTATTTTATATTAATATTCAGGGAGGGCATGATATTTAGGATATAAGTATTAGAATTTTATAAATGCGTTAAGCACATTTATTTTAAGCACATTTGATTTTAATCTGACATGATCATGTCATTACATAGAGCATTTCTTACGTAATTTGGGTTTTATTAATTAAATATGATGATCATTGAAACATCACTTTCTGAACATTGCTGACACGAACCACCTCCTGTGTTGTAGGCTTGTCATTGGTGAACTTATTATTACTTTAATTACCTAGGAAGAAATCGCTTCCTCCCTCGCTCATTATAAATATTGGAACACCAAAGTCTCACTTCTAGGTCCCGGCCTGGCTTTCCCTGTGTTTCACAAATCCTTTATAGGGCAGAAAAGACATAAAATACAAGCCGCCCTTCTACTTCTGAAATGACCCACAGGCCATTATATTTAGTATTTGTTCTTAATGCTCATAAGTCATCAGTACCATTTATTTCTCAGGTCCAATAAAGCCCTGCTATCATGCTCATAAATCGTAATGAATTGATTTTATTAAAGTCAAACAACTTCATATTCATTTATAATTAAATAAGTTCTTAGTTAAACATTAAAGTAATGCCCTAAATATTTATCATGCTTTTCATGAATTGCTTTATGGATGTGTAGAAATGAATCTCACATCTTTCATTTTTAAAATTGGAATCATAATTTCTTTCCAAGCCAAATACCTTTATATACCTTTGTTATTTGTCGGGGCATAGACATATATATTTCTCCCACCTTTGCGTGTTAGTTATTGGCATATGAGAATGACTGCCATTACTTATTGTAAATAAATTGTAACTCATGTTTCTAAAGACTAGAGGTAATATATATAATGTTAATCATAAACAATTTGAAGAAAAATATTTATTATTATTAAACATTTTATATAACACATTTGGTTTAACTTTCTTCATTATTTAATAACTATTTTAATATTAATGCTCACTGTCTGTATTGGCAACCTGAACATACATATATGAATTGATTTATAAATATCCATAGTTATTTTATTGTATGTTAGTAGAATCAGATCAGGGGTCTCAGGAATCATCATCATTCATTGGGCTAGTTTTTTGGTGCATAATCATGTGCCATTGACATATGTTATCCATTGATTTAATCTGAGCTCGTGAGTTGGGCTTGAATTCAGTTTGGTTTTGGGTTTAATCCTTCAGTTTAACTGGGTTTGAATCCAGACCAGGTTTAGGTTGTTGGTGGGTATGTGGACTAGTATAGTGGTTATGTTTATGGCTGCCCAATCATTGGGGCCTCGATTAA
Organism: Epiperipatus broadwayi; assembly: GCA_028023455.1. Lineage (NCBI taxonomy): Eukaryota > Metazoa > Onychophora > Udeonychophora > Euonychophora > Peripatidae > Epiperipatus > Epiperipatus broadwayi. The sequence goes on from JAQFVV010006227.1 coordinate 7,577,860, forward strand.
TTAAATTCCTCACCCTATAGAGAGTGATTATGTTTTTGTAGTATTATATGTTTTGAGAAAAAAAAAATTATGCAAATTATAACGCTTAACCGAAATGATTTTAACGTATTAACATGTCATTTTTTCAGTTTCTTATACTTGGATGTTCCCAAGATTACTTAAATGTTCATTCATTAATAGATGTTGTTAGTAAATACTGTAACTGTATTGTTAGTCAATTATATATAAAAAAGTAATAAGATGGTTAATATATATATATATATATAAATTATATATGTATCTTATACTATCTCAGTATAAATATTATACATTTGTTTAATACGCATTCACGACAGTAAGGAGGGGAGAAAAAGTAAAGTGTTAGAAAAGTAGTAAGAGTAAATTGAAGCATGGGTAGAATAGATGAAAGAAATATTTTTTCCTTTGTCAAAATTAATTAATGTATATCTCAGTTGTTATATTTAGAAGTATCCAATATCTGTATCATGTTAAAAGTTTTAATCTAAAAGTATTGCTTGCTAGCAGATATTTCAAAATGTTCATTTCTTATTATTAGTAGCCTCAAAGCAAGTGAAGATCCTCAAACTGGGAATTGTATGTCAAGCGGTCTGATGTAGTGGACAATACACTTTAATGACAGTGATTTCTAGAGTAACCTCAAAGCAGGTGAAGACCCTTTATGTAACACCAAGCAGCCAGATGCAGTTGGCAAAATGCATCAATGGTTTACATGTTCTTATGCCAGCAAGAGTGAAAATGATATCGACAAATAAAAGTTATTGTAAAATATTAATTTTGACATTTTTTTGTGATAGTCTCGTGCTTCTTGGAAATGTAATAGCTAATAGAGTTAAAACTCCTATATTCAAACTTAGGTCAATCACGCATTGTTAGTTTGTAGTAAACAATAAATATTCATGAAGTAAATTATTTTTTTCTAAATTATGTTAATCATATATGGTTTGGGTGGTCAATGGGTTATTTCAGGTATCCTATTGATCTCATTTTTCTGGCTGGCACCCAGATAAATAAATTTGTCAGCAAATATGATTGTCAGTACAGCAGTGAATGAGTTGCCTAAATAAAAACCAAATATATACAACATGAATAGAGAATTACTAATATTACTCTGCTAATATATAATATATATATATATATATATATATATCAAATCAAAACTACCCCAAATCTAAAATTAAACCAGACCAGCATAAAAATAATATTAAAACACAACCTAAGGTTTCACTGCTACAAGCAGACTTCTCAAGTGTAAAGAACTACAAAAAAACCACACATTATATATACTATTAAAAACTACCCACAAATCCATTCACTTCCCATCCACCCTTAATATTAAAAGAACTCTTAAATAAGTTAATTGCTTCAGAATAATAAATTTTCAATAATAAAGACTCTTTAATTCTTCTTTTGATTTCATTTCTCTCAAAGAAGACAGCCTTAGCTTCATCAAAATCAATAGTGTGGCCTGTATCTTTTTCATGGACATACAAAGCAGAACTAAGGTATCTATTTTTAACTCTACTTTTATGAACCTTTATTCTTTCATTTAAACTCAAACTACTCTGACCTATGTAAACCTTCTTACAAAATAAACAAGGAATAAAATATACCACACCAGTAATAGTCTTTCTATCAAAAACTTCTTTTGTATTATTTAATAAATTATTCAATGTAACACCCCTTTTCCAAGCAATTTTCTTATTTCCAAACAATTTACTATTTCTACACACAATTTTATAAGAAGACAATTTAAATGGCGAAGAAATAAAATCATATTTTTCTTTAACCTTTACATCCTTACAAATATTACTATTAAATAAAATACTTTTAACAAATTTATCAGAGTATCCAACACTCAAATAATCTTTATAAAATTGATATTTCTGAAACAAAGCTACCCCACTAGAATTATTTAATTTAATATTCCTATGACAATAATTCCTTAAAGCAGCTACTTTATGAGATACAGACTGATAGCTATCAGGTTTAATTATAGATCTTAATTCTTTACTTTTTCTTTTGCTTGTAATGTTTATATATATATATATATATATATATATATATATATATATATATATCAATATTTGAATGTTTTACTAATCACTTGTATAGTTTTTTTAGACATGGGAGAAGAGTAGAACAAAGGGAAAGTAAGTAATATTTTCTCTTATATTTAAGAGTTTTAAAAAAATATATGTCTCACTCACATAATTAACAGTAGGAGCCGATTACGACAAACGTAGGTGAACTAAAAAAAGGGCAGATTAGATAGATTGGTAAAATAAAATGTAGTAGCTGACAAAGATAGGGACAAATGGGGACCAGTAGTCAGAAACCTAAATAAATGTATTAAAAAAAGTCAGTATATAAATATTAATAGTGATAGTGTCATGCCAGTTTAAGTTTATGATAATCCGTGTACCTATTATTTTCAAGGAATAATACATATCTGTTTTATACAAAACAGAATGAGAAAGCCACAGGAAAATTCATCAAACTCTCAATACCATTTGATCCAAATTATAGATTTTTATGGTGAATGCTGGGAGGATCCTCATGAACATATAGATAGTTTAGCCAATGCTTTTGCGATAGAAACTCTGGATAATATACAACAAATGTCTATTGCTTGACACCATTTGAAAGCTGTGTCCAAGGACTGGTGGGGCATGCTAGAGAAGAAGCCAGAAACATTAGAAGAATATTTTTGCAAGCTGCTAAAAACATTCTGGGGTTAAGAGAGGCAAGAATGCTTGTTACGTGACCTTATCAAAGAGCAATTTCCAGTAAATAATGGAAATGCATGTGCCCAGTTTTTTTTACAACAGGCAACCAAATTTCACTTGTTATCCAGTTTTAACTGACCAGAGTCTCGAATTATTCATATGATAGGACACAACATGTTGCAAGAGGTTCGAGAACTTATGATTTGTAGTCAAGTTGGTACTATTCCATGAATGATGGATTTCTTAGAAATAGTGAATAAATATTTTAGGTCACCAGGTCTGAGTAACAGAAAAGATCATCCAACCCCAACAGTTAACCAAATGACTAACTTAATCCATGAGAAAGAAAATGAGGATCATCAAATAACTCACTTATGTCCCATCATCAAAATCAACATGGAGGATAGCAAAGTATCAGCCTTGGTCAATTCGGGCAGTCAAGCATCCACAGCATGAGTCGAAAACCTAAAAAGGAGATGTGAGATAATGCAACTCCCAACCCGTCCGATCCAGCTGACCTTGGCTAATTAGAAAAAAGTGTCAAGTGAAAACCATCAAATATGGTTGGAGATTGAGATCAACAAAAGGCTAGTAGGGCATACCTTCCTTATTATGATGGGGCTCATATATGATGTAGTATTGGGCTTCGAATTTTTGATTCAAAACCACAGTGTTATTGACTACCCTAAAGGGAGATGCTTACTTGAAAATGAAACCGTTAACTTTAAAATGTCGCTCTGACAGGAAGGAAACCACGAAAGTTGTCTGATCCAGCCAGTTGACTCATCAATGATCAACAAAAAAGTTCAAGAATCTATTATTACTGAACCGGATAATACTGAGAAAATTAGGAAAATCCTTGAGAAATACGCCGTAGTTTTCTCTCCTATGCCGGGTGAGATTATAGGGTACTCTCATCAAATCAGAGTGAAAGAGACTTACATCCAATCCAAAATGTACCCTATTCCATTTCAATATAAAGATGAAGTAGAAGCACAGATACAACAAATTATCAACTGGAATATTGTTAAGTGTACTCCTTCTCCATATAACAACCTGCTGGTTGTTGTTAAGAAGAAAAATGGAAACTTGCAGCTATGCTTGGATGCCTGTAGGTTAAATAGCATCACTATACCAGAAAAAGATGGTCCTCCTCCCATCCAAGAAGTACTTGTACAATTGGCTGGAAAGACAGTATTTTCAATGTTGGATTTAACTGCCAGTTACTGGCAATTGGATCTAGATCTGAGGGACCAGAAATACACTGCGTTTCAGTATGGTAAATACACATGTTTTTAAAAGGGTTTCTTTTGGACATTAATAGTGGGGTGGGCCTTATGTGCTGTTTGAAGCTGGTCCTTTCAGAAGAAATGCAGAAACAGATGGTATGTTATGTTGATGACATAGTAATCATTTCAAAAGATATGAAGGAACATTTACAGCATTTGGAAAGGTTCCTGAGTGAATGCAAAGCGAAGAACATCACAGTGAACTTGGAAAAAAGCCACTTTGCTATTGGTGAAATAACCTTCTTTGGTCATGTCATTAACAAACATGGCATTAAGGTATATCCAGACAAAGTTGCAGCCATAGAGAAATTCCCGACCCTGACTACTCACAAACAGATCTGATCATTTCTTGGGCATTGCAATTTTTATCACAAGTTCTATCCAAACTTTGCCCAGGAAACTAGGAATCTTATAGACCTCATTAAAAAAATCAGAAGTGGAAATGGACCCCGCTCCATGATCAAGAACTATTAAACATAAAAAAACTTCATACGGGCGGTTATGCTGCACCACCCTGATTTTAGCCATACCTTTTACATACAAACTGACAGCAGCAAGCAAGGGCTAGGAGCTGTCTTGTTTCAAATAAGTGATTCTGGTGCACATCAAGTTATATATTTTTGTAGTTGCACTTTAAAGAGCACAGAAACACATTATACCACCACCAAGCAGGAAACTCTCGCCATTGTATGGGCATGCCAGAAATTTCGGTAATTCCTTATAGGATCAGAAGTAGTCATTGTGACAGACCACCGATATCTGAAATTTCTCAACAAGAGTTTCCTCACCAATGACAGACTCATTAGATGGAGCTTGAACCTCCAACAATTTCAGTATAAGATATAATATTGCCCAGGATGAGACAATGTTGTGGCTGATATTTTAAGTTGCCATCCAGTACCAATGAGCATACAGAACCCGAAAATAAATAACCAAACCCTAAAAATTATGACCACCACTATGTTGAGTCCCATCAAGGCTGAGCTAAAAAACCTAGCATACTGGCAGGACCTACAATATCACCACATTATTCTGGAGTTATCAAAGACTCAGAACAAGCAGCGGAACTTATAAAGCAGATACACTCACTTTCATGTAAAGGATGGTATCTTTCAGACCATGACAAAATATTACAGTGCCCTATGGAAAACTATGGTCCCAGATAGACTGAGGTTACCCATACTTAGACATATCCATCAAATCCTTGGGCACTATGTACCAAGAAAGACAAAAGAGGCAGTGCATTGCCAATTCTACTGGCCAGGAATGTACAACCAGATTCTCACCATTATTAGACAATGTGATACTGTGCCATCACTAAGTTCACAAATAAATCTTACATGGGAAGTATGATACCTGTGATGGCCATGAGACCAAATGAAATCTGTGCAGTAGACCACTATGGTCTTCTACCCAAATTTAGGACCTTTCAATACTTGCTCATTACTTATGATATTTTTTCTAAGTACATTCAAATTTACCCAGTTCGAACCACCAGTTCAAGAAATGCCATCCGGGCCCTTCAGGATAAGCAATTTTCTGAGGTGGATAAGTCTGAGACAGTATTATCAGATCATGGCTCAGCATTCACCTCAAGAGTGGAAAAATTGGATGAAAAAACAGAATATCAATCATCATCTGACATCAATTAGAAACCGGCAGTACAATCCATGAAAAAGAGTTATGAGAGAAATTAGTAGACTCTTTTGCATGTGCCTACCTATAGATTATTGAAAGTGGGTGGATAAAATTCAATATGTAATGGATTGCATTAATAATACAATGAATGAGTCCATGGGTTTTGCACCTACTCATCTTCACTATGGACAGCCATGTCTGGTTATCTTTCCCTCACTATTGCCAAAAAATGAAATATGTGTCAATCCAATAACTGACCAAGATATGGCCATAAAGTGGCTAGCGCGAACTGGCCCAGAGTCGAATAAAAAAAGATAGGGTGCAACATCATTATTTTAAAATCGGGGATCAAGTTTGGCTAAGATCACCAAGAACAAGCAATGCACCCAAGAAAGAATTCAAAAAATTCTTCCCTTTATATAGCGGGCCATATAAAATAATAAAGGACTGACATGACAATGCATTTTTTCTAAGGGAAAGGGACTTCAGGGGGTTTACAATGCCCGACAGTTGAAATCATATGTGCCACCTGATCCAGGGAAATGATAGAACAAATAATAAGTTTAGGAACTGATATACAGATGGACAGACTAACACAACAGTAGATATAATGAGCCAGATTAACAGACTTATTCCATAGTATAAACAAGTAATATTTAAACATAACGATCCATAATGAGACATATAGAATTTTGTTTTATTTGTACAGATAATAGTAATCATGCTCGCGCTGTTCTTTCGGAGTCTTATTTAAGTTAAATATAGAAATGTATCAAATATAAGTAAAAAAAAATTTTTTTCATTGTTTTTTTTTTTGAAGTGGGAAAAAAATGAAGCGGTCAGATCTAAGTTCAATTCGAGCTTCATGAGATCCCACCTGTAGCCTACTTCAAACCCTATTACTAAAAGTGAATTTCCGAATGTAATGGGGCTTTATACATTCAATACATGCTAGTTTTGATTAAAACAGTATTATTTAAACATTTGTTAAAACCAATTATTTTATATTTAAACTAACTAGTATTATTAACTTCATGATAAAATTATTCATGAAAACATATATATATTGTAATTGCGTGGATTGTACTTATATATTTATAAATATATTCATTATAAAGTTTCATTACATCGGAATGTTTTATTTTTACTTTAACCATTTTGTTCAAATTTATGTGATTAAACGTTACATTCTAACGATAAGCTTTGAGATCATCCTTTCCCAAAGACAATGGGGAATCTTTATTAATTAGTAAAAATAATAATTTAAAATATAAAGATGGTTCTCTATTAAAATCGTATTCAGATTTATAAATTCATTTTTTAATTAGAAAATGAATTCAAAGTTAATGAATTTGAAAATCTTATCGAAGGAATGTATCTGAAATCAATTACCAAAATTATTAAGTTTTGATAATGTAAAAAGCTTTAGCCTGAAGGCATCAAGAGTAGAATAATATAAAATCCACTAAAATCCAAGAATATTAATGATCTCGAAAAGATAAAATATTTATTTCAGTCCTTTGTGAAAATTTTATTCAGGCATTTAATATCTTCGTAGAATAATAATTCAAAATCCATTTTATATGAAAATATTTGTTTTTCCTACATACATACTCTCTGTTAATTTCAGCCATTGTATATAAGATATATTGTAATAAACATAGCACAAATAATATTTGCATCTCCATCTGTCAAAAAACATGAGTGAAATATTATATAATAGAAATTATTTATTTAATATGCTTATCAGCAGACATGTAGTTTATAAATTAAAATAATATTTCTTTCTTTAAAAGATTTATGATTTTTATCCTTTTAAACATGTATCTTTTCACTAGATATTTTTCTTTTCCAGATAAAATGATAGCTATATCATTCAAAGCATATATTAACTGATATCATTTCAATCTTTTAAAAAGATGTACCAGGGTTCATTTATTCCAAATAAATTTATTTTAAGAGTATATAATTTATTTATTGATTTGATCAATAGCAAGTCCCTTTAAAAGCATAAGACATTTATCTTCTTCAAATTGTCTTTAAATAAGTTGTTCTTAAAATGTAAGTCCATTTTAATTACTTTAAAGACAAAATGTAAATTATTACTATCAACTATATAATAAACAGTCATTCATCATACCATAAAAACATTTTAAATTCAATTTTTTAAACTTAAATGCAGTCTTAATTTTCTTTTCTTTCTTTCAAATATAATACTATCATAATGATTTTTAATAAATATCCAATTCCTCTTAATTGACTTTAATAATTAACTTCACTGTAGTATGATAAAGTTATTGTAAAAAAATGTTCACTCACTTCAGACATACTATTTATAAAAATTTTAAAGTTCTCACATAAATCTTCTCCAGTCTTGTTACAGTATATTCCTAGACATTTGGTGTTCATTATCCCAATATTTAAGTAGCTACTATTGCATTCCATAGAATTATTGAAATCCTAAACTAAGTTACAAGTAGAATAATCTGACAGGGAAATTTGTTTATTTTAGTGAACCATTATTTAAATAGTTATTCCAATTATATTTTTCAAAACATTTTAAAGTAAAATAATAATAATTCAAAAAAAATTACTAGTCACAATATAAAAAATATAGTTATAAGTTTCAAACTAAATTTGTCTTAATCCAAATCTGTAAATCACTTAGAATCTATGAAAATATCTAAATCATTAAAATTACTGACTAGACTGGCTTCAACCTCTTTTTATACACTTAATTCAATGATTTCATTGGACAATACTTCTTGTAAAAATATGCTCATTTACATAACTACACCAATATCACTTTTAAAATTAAGTTTTACAATTATCAGTCATCAATATTAAATATTATCAAATTGTTTATTACTTTAAATATTAAATGTTTTTATCTAAAAAATTAAATATCTTTGTTAAAACAATTTTTAATATTTTAATAACCTAAAATTGATTTAAAAATAAAATATTATACCTAAATAAAATAATTTTTTTAAATTATTACTTTTCTAATATTATCTCTAGACTTAATATTTGTTACACTTTATGTATCAAATTTTTGTTAACAAGTTAAAATTAAAGTTTTCTTTTCCTAACTTTTGGAAAGCTCACATATTTATACAATCACCTCTAACCATATGATAATTTCAACACATTCTAAACTAATATTAAATTAACTATCTTTTAGATAATATTTTAAACAAAATAATTACTTTAAACTTATAATATAAAATATTTACTGCTATAATTAAGCTATTCTATCTCTGTAGTATTTTTCAAATAAATAAAAATTAATATTGCCTTTTAAACAATTTATAGTATCATTTTATATTTAATTCACATCACAATGAGTTCAAACTATCTAATATATCCTTATAAGCCCCTACTGACTGAGTTTGAACCCCTACAATCTATAATGTTAAAATTATATGCTAGAAAATAACCTAAATTTAATTTAATATAACTATTTTTCCAACTCTATCTGGCAGGGCCAATTGTACAGGGTACAATATATATCACTAGATATTTCTGCTCTAAGTTAGAATTTATACCTCTTATGTTCAAATTAATAACATAAACAGGAGCTAGCATAAAAATCATTGCTCATGTCAGTCATCAAGCATGAAAACATCCTCAGCTAATATTGATAATTATATAAGACTTATATCACTTCAGATATAAATACAGGCTGCTTATTAATATACTTAAAAGATTTTATACTAAAACCAAATCCAGACCTACATTAATTGACATCACCCACTATATCCAGAAGTATAAACATTTGCTCTGACACAGCATCAGCTTCCGCATCCCACCCATCTTAAACTGCCTAATTAATAACTCCACAGACAAACTCCTCCCCCCATACAGACTCTCAAACTGTATATACAACTCCTTGCAATCATACTAACTGCAACAGTCTATTTTGGGGAATCCCATGTTAAAGACTTAACAATAAAAGTTGTCCAGCACTGGTGCATGTACAATAGAGCTAAGAACAATTCTGACACAAATCCATATTTTTAGACCATAAAAATAAATTCAGCCATACCTCTGAATCTACAATAGTGTGATATGTTTGAAATGTAATAATGCAAAATGAAAGGTAAAAGAAGCCTGGCATATCACTAACAATCCAAATGCCATCAACAAAAAAAAATCCTATTTCCCCCAATCTGAAAAATGGATTGTTTACAATATATTTATACTCTTTAAATTACATTATCCACCTCTATTTTGTGGCTGTTTGCTATGATTATGATATTGTTTTAGAGATATCAAAAGCTTGTTCGGCATATTATACTAAGCATATAAACATTCCAGTTTAATCTTTTATTTTTTCACTTCCAAGCAATTATTCCAAAATACAATTCTATAATAAAATGCAAATAGTGTAAATGAATATAATATTTAGTATGTGAACATAAAATATATGTGTATATTAGTGATTAAATATATGAAATATTCTTTTAAGTGAAAAGTATTTGATAATTTTGCTTTTGATTAAATTTTTTTTTAAAAAAAATGCTTACCAAAACTGTATTGTAAATGAACATTTAATACATATAATTTTACTTTAAATTGTTTTCATACATGTAGCATACATATAATGCAATGATGCCCAACCTTTAAATTGACACAAGCCAGTTGAGAATTTAAAAAAATTTGGGGAGACACAATTATATATTGCATTTTTCATATTACATTTATAAACATAATTCACAAACTAAAAAAAAAAAAACTCGTGTAATATGTTAAAAAGAAAAAAAATGTAAATACATTTTATTTATATTTATTTATTAAAAATTTGGTAACATATATATAAATTACAATTACAGAAAAAGTATATTTTAATTATTTTATTTAATGTGAAATCTGACACTGCATATTGCCTGCAAGTTTATTGTATTCTGGTATATATGATGTTATGGCTAAATTCATGCAGTCATTCAGATGTTCATTTGTTAACCTGGATCGGAACTTTGATTTTAACAAATTCATTGTTGAGAAACCACTTTCACAAATGTAAGTTGATCCAAAACAGGAATTTAGCCTTTGAAAAGTTTCTTTTAAAAGTAAATATTTTTTCTCATCTACGAGTACCCAAGTCTGTTTGTAATATTCTTGTTTTTAATTGTAGATCAGATTGAAAATCAATTATTTCCATTTCCAGATCAATAGAATTTTTATTTAACATGTTTGCAATTTGTTGCGACATTTCAGAAATATTAGTATCAACAAATGGATTTGAAATGAATGAAGCAATGGACTGAATTTTACGAAAATCAGAAAATCTAAAATTATTTTTAAGCTCAACGAGATTTTTAGAATTTCTCATTGAGTCAATGTCCTTATATTTCTTTGCACAATTTTCCAAATTTGTAAATTGGCAAAAATTACATTCCTCTATTTGGGATATCCTCAAATTTAGTTTTAATTTAAAAGCGTTGATACTTCCAATTAATTCAATAATAGTTTTTCTTTACCCTGAAGTTCAAGATTCAATTTGTTCATTTTTGTTATGTCTGTAAAAAATGCTAGATCAGATAACCGGATATGATTATTAAGTTCTTCATAAGTTTCGTTTCTGAATTCTAAAAACTTTTATTTCTGGAAAAAGCTCTAAAAAACGTTGTAAGACTTTTCCCTTACTTAGCCATCTAACTTCCAAGAGTAACAACAAAGTTCCATACTCAGCATCAAGTTCATGTCAGTATTTTGAACAATCTACTCTGAAGTGGTCTGGCACGAATGGAATTTACAATTTTCATCACGTTCATAACATAAAACTTTTGTACATAATGCCTATTGATGTATGATGCAATGGCAGGTAAAAAAGTTTGGAAATTCAGCATCCTTCTTACAAAATGTGATGAAACCAACATGAGAAACAATCACGACATGTGCTCCATTTGTTGTTATGGACACAAGTTTTTGAAGCAGAAATTTAATTTGAGTTAAATTTTTTATAACTTGGTATATGTCCACTCTGCGTGTATTAACTTTTAATGGCAAAACTGATAGGTCTTCTTTCACTGAGCAATTATCAAAGACCATCCTTATAAAAATATTTACTTGAGCTACATTGCAGATATCTGTTGATTCATCGCATTGTTAAATTAAGAAAACACATTTTTGTAAATCAGTTTTTACGTGTTCTTTGACATTTTGCGACACAGCTTCTATTCTACGAGTGGTAGAATTTCTGGATAATTGGACAGCCTGAAAAGCTGACAAAATTTCATTTTTGGCTTTTTGAAATAAAATCTCCGTTGCAGCAAGCATTGCTTCTTTTGTTGCCATCCTCAAAGAAATTTTTATGAATTGCAAGTATATGTGCAATCTTAAATGATGCTACTGTTACAACCTTCATTTTATTTGCGGACTTGATAAACTTTGATTGTCGGGCACCTAATACGTTTTTCAGTTCCTTGACTTTACATTTTCTTAGATTGCTGTCTGAAGGATAATCAGTATATTTATTATGAAGGGTATTAAAACATCATTCAATGTTACTTTCCTTCCCAACAGAAACTGTTGATCCACATATTAAACAAATACATTTATTCTTAAAGTTTATGAAAAAATATTTTTCTTCCCACTCGTCATTGAAAATGTAATTGTAGGTACGTTTTTTCTTTTTTTCCGGATCATATGTTAACATGATTAGGGAGCTAAAGAAGATAGAATTACAAAATTTAGAAGCAGCGACTATGTTTTATGCCTGTGTGAAACACGAAATACTTACTTCACTCACAACTTTGAAATTTGTTGTGTTCACTGTCGTGTCTAGTGTTTCATGCAAACTACAGCAAACAATTGACAGTAGCGCTGTAAAGTAGCATGTCGACTGCACATTCTGAGAACGAAAAATAAAACCAATGAAATTCATGTATTTCAAATACACTTCTTTCATTGGACACTGTTATGAATCAGCAATTTGTTTTGTTCCCGGTATCAAAACATCGCGCTATATAATAAAAATAAATGTCGTTTACATTTGTATTGTAAAAATGTTTATTTTTTAGTGTGTGCATGTAATGTCAAGGTACATAAAATATTTTATCAATTTTTCTTGAAGAGTGCAATGCAAGCCACATTAAACAGTTGCACAAGCCACATGTGACTCACGAGCTACGGGTTGGGTATCCCTGATATAATCACTAGATATTTTTGTTATGTTAAAATATATACCCCTTATGTATATATCATATTTAGTACATGTACATAATAATATATGTGTATATAAGTGATTAAAAATATGAAATGCTCTTTTAAGTGAAAAGTATTTGACATTTTTGATTGGAATTTGTATATAAGTGATTAAAAATATGAAATGCTCTTTTAAGTGAAAAGTATTTGACATTTTTGATTGGAATTTTTTTTTAAAAAAATGCTTACCAAACTATATTATAAATGAACTTCCCGCATATAAATTATATAGAAAATCAATTTCACACATATAGTGTATATATATCATTCAATATTTCTGTAGTAAGTTAATGTATACTCTTTATGTATATATTATATTTAGTATGTGTACCTAATTATATATAATCATTAAATCAGTCAACATTTAGACAATCCCAATATCAATAATAATTTCAATCTGTTGTCAAATTAACCTCTACATCAATAACTTTTCTGTTTAAAATTGTTTATTTTTATTTGAAATTTTTTTTAAAAAAAAAATCTTAACAAAACTATATTATAGACAAATTTTCTTATTACTTAAATGAAACTTATAATTGCAACCAAAAAATCATAAATATTGCTTAAAATATTGAAGCCCCCCCCCACTTACATATCTAACAACCTAAGTCACTTATTTAAAATAGTTATCACTTTCCTAGAGATTTTAAAAAATGTACAAAATTTCAACAAATGTATTGAAGTTAACTTTATTAAATCTTGATTTTAAAATGTTAAATTGAAAATAAAAAAAATCACTATACTGCTCTCTTGCAAGTCTTACTTAAAACAAATGAAAATTATAAAAAATTTTAAATATAAAAATATTCAATATTTTCCTGCCCTCTGTTTCATATCTATGAAACTAATGATCTACCAAAAATATTAGTCTCATATGGATTAGTCTGGTATTAATTAGTTATTTCTAGAAATTCTATTGAATTTAAATCTATTAAACCTCAATTTTAAAATTTCATCTAACTTAAAAAAGATCAAGTTTACAAACTAATATATCAACAAACAAAACATTTTTTCAACTTCAATACAAGCATTTGAAAACAAAATGATTATATAATTACATTATCGTTTTTTAATGTACATTCATTATAACTGATTAGTTAAAAAAAATTATCCTTTAAATAAAAAGAGATGGTTGTTTTCTCTTAGCATGTTGAAACCGCTTGAGGGTGTAATTTTTATGTAAACAAACAGAATTATAATGTTACCAGGCCATTGTTCTTTTTTTCAACTTTAAAGGGGTTTTTTTTTTGATTTACAATAAAATCATAAATAATGAAATTTATCTAAAAGAAATAAAAAATACATTGGATAAACCTTTTTTTTTTATTTTTCTAAAATGAAATTTGTAAGTTTAACAAGAATAAAAACAAATCAAAACAATATCGTGGCGATGCAAATCAATTTTAACATAAAGAAAAAGAAATAATTTCTCCAAAACAACATCGTGGCCATGCAAATAAAATTGTTAACTTTAACAAGAATAAAAAGAAATAATTCCCCTCAAAACAACATTGTGGCCACGCAAATATAATTTGTAATTTTAATAAGAATAAAAATAAAGAATTTATTCAAAACAACATCATGGGCAAAAATAAAACTGGTATTTTCGATTTGTCTCGCGATTTATCTCACACAAACGTGAATTTTAGCGTGATTTTGAAAAAATCATGCTTACACCTCCCCTTTGATGATTAATTAGTGTCACCCTTGTCTAGAGAAGCGGGGCAAAGTTTCCACAATTTTTATTACCTCATACTACATCAATGGATTTGGAAAATAATGACTTGGACATGTGGATTTGAAGACTTTTGACAGACTCAATTACAGACACCTCACAAAATACATAGCGAAATTTAAAATGGGATTGTTCGTATAAACTGTGTAACACAAAGTTTACTGTAAGCGGCAACAGCCACTGCGCCAGATAATAAACATCCTACTTCTGCTGAAAATACATCTACCGTTAAATGTTAATAATGGGATTGTTCGTATAAACTGCGGCAAAATAATGCGTCCTATTTCTGTGCTGTAGCATACAAATAGATATTGCTTTAACACAAAGTTCACCATGAACGACGGTGTCCTTCTGCGGCAGTATAAATGTCCTATTTCTGTGATGTAGCACAAATAGGCGCCGCAGACAAGTAAATGGACTATTTCTATGCTTAACCATTAGATAGAACATTATATAGCAGCATGGCAACTTAAACGGTATATTTCTGTGCATTTGCATAAAAAATTACACCCTCAAGCAGTTTCAACATGCTAAGAGAAAACAACCAAACAGATTATAGGATTAATTGCAATCAAAGCATACTATAAGGGTAAAAACAAAGTTTTTCAAAAATATTTTATATTTGTCAAAATCAGATAGATTTTTATACTTTTGATTTTAAATACTTTATCTTACTTTAAAAATATAAAAAAATATTGTTTAATCACCATATGTGTCCAGCCTATGGAAAGGCCATTGTTTTTTAATTGGTTGTTTTTAATAAATTTCAGTCATATATGTTATTACTATGGAGCTACAAATGATGCAATATCAAACTACCCAAAACTAAATGTAATTACAGTACTATAGCATCTATTTTTTTCCCTTTACCAAATATCACATTTCAAACATGAATTTATGTCCTGTATTCACATTTTGTTTTCAATTTACTTCCTTTGCATAAAATGCTTCATAAAAACGATTACGGTATATTCATATGCTCTCTAACAAAGAAATGTTTAACTTAAATATCATGTGACAGCATTATGGACATTTAGGAATTTTTTATATAAGATCATTATTTCAGCCATTTCATTCTGTACATTTGAATAAATATATACAATAAATTTTATATACGTTCATTTCTACTTTTCCTTTCAAACATTATATATGTATGTGCACACACACTGTTATGTTGGGTGCAATGACAATAATTCCATCTCAATATACAACTATTATTATTATTAAATTCTTCAAGTTAATGTCGAGTCTTGGTAGACATATCAATGCCATTTTTGGGGAATGGTCTATTATCTGTTTGACTTTTGTTTAATATCTTAGGCATCCAATATTGTGATGATAGAATTCATTCATTTCATTACTGGTCTTCATCTTTCACCATCAACCTTTCTAAGCACTGTATAATTTCAAGGAAATGCTTTAAGAAAAAAAACAAGTATGCTGATTACATGCTTGATTTCATAACTATCCATGCCTTTTCAAAAATCTTTACCAATATTATAGCTCAAATGCATTAATGTTTTTCCTATTTCCATCAATGATTAATTCTTGTATCCATATCATCAAATGAAATTCTAAAGCATGATTAAATTCTAATCTTTGTAAAGGTATATCTTTAGATGTAAATAACTTTTCCAGGTTTTCAATTGGAATTCTATTCAATGTTAGTAGGTAAGAAATCTCTTAATATCTCCTCTGTATCCTTTGTTAATGAATACACCTATATAAAATAAAATGATCATAACTTCTACACCATCGTCAAATTTAAAGATTGGTGTTGTCTTTATCATCTTAATATATGTTTCTTTATATTAAATCACGATTGTTATATACTTTTAAAAAAAAAATTCTAATAAGTGTTCTTATAGTTTTCATTTTTGTATAGTCTCTGCATGGTTTGGACTAGCAGTAGAATGACATTATAGAGTTCAATGTTATGGAGTACATTCCAACCCTTATTTTAAAAAAAAAAAACTTCAGCAATAAAGCTATTCAGCTATTTTAATAAATTTTTTAAAACATTAATCGCTTTTAAAAAATTAAATATCTAATCACTTAAAGTACTGCATACATTTTCAAAATTTATGTTGATTATATATATGTAATACTTTTGTAGAATACAGTAATTACTTTTGAGTTTCCTTTTCGACATGATCATCTGCTATGCATTAAATACTATATGGATATGAAACTAGTACCGTAGCTGATAAATTGAGATGTAGAAATTAAAAATGGAAAATCAAAATAATCGTCTGTTCAATAAATGCAAAATATTTATCAGCCAACAATAATCTAAAAACAAAAAGCGTATGTTTATATAAAAAACTAATTTTCTTTTTAAATGGACTTTTTTTTTTGAGATTTTAATTTTTATAAATCATAGATTGCTTACCTATAATTTCGAAAATTACAAACTTCCCCTAAATCTCGGTTAATCAATTATTGCGTTCAATAATGAATAACGTTAGTTATTTTTTAATAATCACACCGGGAATTGTGCCTTACTTAAAAAAAAAACGCTTAACAAATTAAATATTCTACACAAATATCTGCACACTTATCTATTTATATATAATCAAAAAAAATGTACAATAATATTGTTCTTAATAAATAATTTATTAGACTTAACAAATGTCCAATATCAAGTTTAAAATAATCCTAAATGTTTTTTTTTTTTGGAGAGGGAGAAGGGATGTACAAAAAATTGGCCCAAGGCTGTAAGATGGCGTAATTGAATCAGTTAGTATGCTATAGGTCTATATAATAAAGTTTGGTGATTCATTTACTGTTATCATTTGGTTCTATATAGACAAAGTGACGAAACGTGGAAATTAAAAAATAGCAATTATTTTAAAGCATTTTTCATATAGTTAAAGAAATATAAAAGACATTCAAGAAAATCGAGTATAGTAATTCCATTCTATTGGTTGACATTTTCCCTCTACTTTTCTCACCCGGGAATTAATCGAAGAACCATCCAGTAACCTCCAACTCTTGAGCCTGCAAGATAATATAGCCAGACAAGTTACTCATGCAAATAAAATCTAGCGTCAGGAAGTGGTCAAATATTACTGCACATGCGTTGTATTCAGATATTTTTAACATCCGGAATAAATTACGCTAATTTTTTTTTTTTTTAAAAAAAGGAGACATGGTGAGTGATATTGAATATTTTATTATTATTTATATACTTTTTAAATAATATTCTTAAATAAATTCAGTAGTTAAAGTGATTTGTGACTTAATATATAATTGAAAATTCCGTTCCCACTCATAAATGCTGTAATGTTGGACAAAAGCCTCTTCGATATGTATCCATTGATCTGTCTTGTGCTATTGGCCAATAATGCTTTGCATGATTTTGTTTTTTTAACTCATTGAATTTTCTTAATTTTTTTTCTCTTTGTTCTTTCAGTCTTGATATAAATATAAATTCGAAAATTCTTATAAAATTAAAATTAATTTATAAAAAATATTCTAATTGAATTTCGTGTAAGTTGACTTCAGTTTAATAATTAAACAAAGTTATTTACTGTGACAGTATTGAAAATTTTGATTTAGCAAAAAGTTTCGATAGTTAGTAAATATTGTAATAACTCCTAGTCTTCAAGAAACAATATTTTCATTATAATTAATCGCATTTTTCACATTAAACGTTATCTAATACATTTGAGATATTAAAATACACTTTAAAGCGTACTTTATTTATTATAATGTAATACACGCGCTGCTATTTGATATCAGAGATTCTTATTGCAAAATTGCATGACTATTCTCATTGTTAACTTTAATCAATTCTTGTAATGTTGGCAGTTCTGTTCTCACCATTCCCTCACCTACCCATTCCCTTTTTTTTAAAGGTGCATTCAATATTTTATCAGTTTGCCTTATAATTCCTCTTGCCTAAAAACATGCTGAATTAATTTCATGTCACAGATATAATGATTCTTTTCTAAGTCCATGATATGCTGTTTTAACGTAATCCATTTTTGATACTGATAATAATAAGATAGTTAATATTTTTAATTTAACTCCTTATTGAAATATTGCGATCTTTCGTTATTTTGTAAATATTCCAAGTCATTTTATTCCGTATTTCTTTTTAAACTTTCACATATTTTTTGTTAATTATGGAACTTAGAAAGATAAATCCTTTATACCTTTATTTGAATTAAATTTCACTATTTTTTCCAAGTAATAATTTTTGAAGTATGTTAGCAAAGTCAGTTTACTATTATATGTATCTTACTATAGACTACTTTTTTTTTTGACAGTCAAGCACCAAACTCCGTAATCTAATGATGTACAGTACTAAATATAAACTAAAGTAAATGCCAGTTAATAGCATATTGAACAATGATCAAGTATATCTTTAGCTTGATTACAATAATCTATTCTCTTGATTACTTTTTAATAATGTAGTTTATTAGTGATACCAACAACATGTTGAACTATGTCCATTTATATTAAGCCTGAGAAATATTCAAAGAAAACTAAAAGATGCTGCAACATGAACAATATATTATGCCAAAAAAGGCCCTGAATTTACCATAAAATAGTAAAGAGAAAGAAATGGAAAATAGATATAATGAAAAAGATAAATATATATTTAAAATTAACCTATTAATGAATTGAAATATGTAACAAAACAACATAAATGTTAGAATGGAATATAGTGAGATGGTTGGCTTTAAAATAGAGTAAAATGAATCCACATGCGGGAAAGTAAGCCACAGGAATGAAATGATAGAAGCATAGAAAATATTGTATATGATTATATGTTGTGTTTATTTAATTTTAAAAAGGTAAATAACTTTGACTGTAGAAATATACAAAGTACTTTTTAAATTACTATCCAAATTTATTTATTTAAATGAATTGTGCTTAAGATTGTTTTTTAATTTCATTAACAGATTATTTTTTGATTTAAAAGCAATCATAGCTTCTCATGTTTTCTTGTAAGATTAAAAACTATCTTAATAGATTTATTATTTGTGCATAATTTGTCTTTTTTAAACAGAACCCCCCCCCAAAAAAAAAAAAACTGCACATAACTGAATAATAAATTGTCTTCTGTTGCTATTATTTATTACCAAAATTAGCATTACACTTGGAATTTGAATACTATTCTATCTTTATGGTATTCTATGGAGGAGCATCAAAAGAAATAGTTTAATATCTTGCACAACTTTTAAATAAGTACAATTTGATTTATGAGATACTACAATAGTCTCTGCATTCATGGACTCTCCATTAATAATTTTGGTTACCTATATTTTTGAAAACTATTAGATAAAAAAATTATAAATTTGATTTTGTATATGCATGCTTATCTAAATGAGTGTCATCTTGAATTATTTCTGTCTCTATTTTCCTCATATTGCTCACACCGTTAGTCATATGATAACTATTTCCATCATCTATTATTAAATGTTGAATATATAGAAAATTTTAAACTTTATTAAAGTTTCCCAAAACAAATTGTTAATAGTAATTCACAAATTGACAACACAGGTTAGCAATCACACTAACCTGTGTTGTCTATTTGTGATTATTACTAAGAAATTGTTTATATTTGGAAAGTTTAAATAAAATTTAAAACGTTCTATACATTCAACATTTAATGATAGATGATGGAAATAGTCCACCATATTATCACATCTAATATATCATCATCACAAACCTTCAGGCAAATATGGTAGTTGTCTTTCTTGTTCTCAAGATTTATTATTGTATTATAGTATAAATATAAAGTATTTATAGTTCAAATCTCTTAAAAAGATAAAAACTATAAAAAAATTAGATCTAAAGTAGGGTTTCTCATTTCCTATAAAATTTAAATCCCAGGATAAAAATGTTTCTATTCCTGGCAGTCCAGGATTTCCTGAGATCCGTTAATAAGCACAAATTATTCTGCTTAGTGCATGTTGTGTTGTTGTGGGTGAAGTATATTTTTTCAGTTCAAAACAATACAAAAAAATTCACTGAGTTTTAAAAAAAAGATCATTTTTAATGTGGAAAACTTAAATACAAAATAATTCATTATAAACAAATTAATTTGAATAAAATATAATGAGAAATGAAAACATTAATTTTTATAATAATTTTTTAAAAAACACATGTTGTCAACGCCTTAAAGATAACTGAATTTTCATGATGAAAAAGACCAGGTGCTGAAAAAGCTCTTTCCGATTCAATTGATGTCAATTTGTGCGTTATATAATTTTTCTAAATTATTTGTGCACTTCCCTGTTGCTTTAAAAATACTCATTTCCTTAGAGATATTGATGTCATATGATATATCTTCTGGATTCTCGACTTTAGTCTTACTTATAATTCAATTTTCAAAACTTGCTTAAAAAATCTTTTTTATTCTTTAAAAAAAAATTCTAACCATAAAAATTTGTCTTTTAAGAATTAAGGATAAAATTTTCAAATGTTACTTAAGCACTTCTTTATTTACTTATGTTTTTGTTTATATTAAATTATCCCGCAGTAATAATCATAATAATAAAACAAAGTACATGTTTTCACCAAAAATAATTACAAATAAGCAGATTCCCTGAGTTTGAATTTAATAAAGTCAAATTTTTCATAATCTTGCACAACATTTTTGTTTACAAATTTGTATTAAAATGAATTTCAGAGTGGAAAATGATTTTCATAACAATAGGTTTTATAGTGAAAATTTTGTAAATTATAATTATAGGTAACAGATCACTACAATTTAACATATTTATATGGTAAATTCTTTATCTGTGACACGTGTATTGTATTTTTCTAATTTTGACTGAAATTCATTATTATGACCAAAAAAGTAGAGCAAATACGTATACTAAATTTCGAGTGCGAATATTTTTGATATCTTTAAAAAAAGTAAAAAGAAATCTTAATAAGAATTAGAGTAACCCAGGAAATTTGCTTTATAATTTCCGAATAAAGGGATAATTTTTTACCCCCAGGAAAACAGGATCCTGTTATCCCATTTGAGAAGCCTTAATCTAAAGTAGGATTGATTTCAGGTTACATTTCAAAATTTTTATAAATTCTAGCAATAGTTTTTAAATTACAAATTTAAAATAAATATTTTCATTAAATATAAACAAGAATTACAGAGAAGCTTTAATTTATTTATTTTTTTTTATTTTGCTTAGTTTTTTCAGAAATTATTTTATAATAAATCGTTTTAATAACAAACTTTTTAAATAGAAAAGAGTGATTTTGGATGTTGATGTGCAATGTAGGTTAACTACTATTTTTAATAAATTAAAAAGAGTATTTTATTATAGTAATATAATTATTTCAACTAACATACATGTGCTGTTATTTTGACGAATTTATTAAAGGGAAGTAGGACAGATATTAGTCAGCTATTTACATTCTCTTTAATTTATTCTTTAAACACTGGTTTGATGACACTATTCTTTCATGACAGCAAAGCAATATTTAAAGAATAAATTAAAGAAAAATGCAGATAGCAACTAGATCAATACCGTTTTTTCTATCTTCTTTTTCTTCTTTAATCACTTTGGTTATTGTAAGGCCTGATTGTCATCTCATGCCATCAGATTCCTCCTTATTATTGTGGCTATAGAACTGTTTGTACATTTCCATCTTTTAACTACACACACACTATTTGTGATTTAAATATTCTTTTTTTCCTTCCTTTAATTCAAGTCTTTGAGAATTAAGGAAACATTGATGCGAACAGGTTCAATAGACTAGCAGTCCTTAGTTGTTATCTTTGCTTGAGGCAGTAAAATCAGTAATAAATCAGTTTAAAATTGGATTTAAGTAAGGCAGAAGCCCTGCCTACCACAGAAATGGAAGGAACTAGAAAATGAGGTTAAACATGGTCAGTCTCACACAGTTTGGCTAGTTTTCTTTTCTGGTGGATTACTCATTTAGTCAATGTCAGTAGTAGTGATGAAGCAAGAGGCAATGGTAGTACTAAAGATAAGTATTATAATGGTAATTTTTGGCTAAGTATAGGTACATTGAATGTGTGAATTTTACTTGATGCAAACTTCAAGACCAGAATGGATGATTGCACTTGTGGCTAAAGAACTGTCAAGATTTAAGATTGGTTTAGGGTACAAGTTGTTTTTGGAAATGCAAGTGAGTTAGTGAAGGGATAATGTATAGTGTTGGATTTATTGTGAAATCTAATTTAGTATCTTCTATTGTTGGAATTCCTTGTTTCATTGAAAGGCTAATGATCTTAAAACTCACTTTGCATAATGGTACTAGTGTTCATTTTATTAGTGCCTATACTCTAATCTTAGATTCAGAGAAGAAAAGTTTTTATTCCTTATTGGATAGAATTTAATTGATTCAAATTAAAAATTCCACCATCAAACCTGTAAACAAGAATTTCATTGTCTTGGATTCTATATTCACAGTATACTGATAATTGCTATCTTTGCTAGTTCGAAAGATGATCTATAGAATGTTTTTAATGATTTGAATGTCACTTATAAAGATCTCGATTTATTAATTAATGTTCATAATAACTCAAATTCTTTATTAGTCAGTAATGTTAGAAAAATCCTCAGCAATTTTCAATTTGGATGATTATCAACTTGAGAATGTAAATCAGTTTAAGTATCTTTGTGGTTTAATAAATAGAATGGTGGACTGGTGTTGAGATCCAATATCGATGCCAATATGCACTACTGCTTTTAACAAATTAAAAGATAAAATTTTTTATTATAAAATAACTACTGGTGTATATAAAGTTATTTTGCCTAATTTATTCTATGGATGTGAAAGTTGGACACCTATCTGCATAATAAAAAGACATTAAAAAAGTTTCAATTTGAAGTTGCTCTATAAAATTTTAGAATACATTGGTAAAATTGTTAATCCAATCAATATGTTCTTCAGCTTGCTGGATGTGATACTATTGAGTCCACTATTTAAATTCACACCTTTGTTGGATAAGACATGTAAAAGGAATGAACAATAGACTTTCTTAAAGGGTCTTTTACATTAACTTAAGCATGTGTTTCATAGATGGTAGACCCTGTCTGTTTAAGAATTATATCAAAGGCATTCTAAAGAGATGCAATGTCAATTGGTGGTCTCTTTCTAGATCTTTCAAAATCTCTTAGAATCCAGTTTAAGATTTTAACTGTCCCTCTACAATCATCTCTTCTATCAATATATTCAGTCCAGCTCCACTTCAGTCACTGAATTCTTTTAATGATGTCAGTAACATCTGTTTATTTTCTCATCCATGTATTTTGATTCCTTTTTATTACTCCTAACATACATCTCCACGTATTTTGCCGAGTAGTCTGAAATCTCTGTAATGCTTTTCTGTTAAGTATCCAAATCTTAGATCCATAAGTAAAAACTGATAACTCATTTATTAAAAATTTTTCTTTTTAAACACATAGGCATATTTTCTTTTCATATTAAATTATTTCTGCCAAAACACTTCGAGTTTAATTCTATGATTAATGTCATCCATTATGTTTCCATCTGTATTAATAATCTGACCAAAATATTTTTAGTTGCTAACTTATTCTAATTCACCATTGTCAGTTTTTCTTTTTTTCTTTTGAGAAAATCCATCGAACATTACTTTAGTTTTTGCAGCATTAATTCCTTGCAACATTTTCTGAAACTCTGAAGCATTATTTGCAAAAACAATTATATCATCTGCAAAATCTAGATGATTTAAATAATCTATTTACTTCTTATTTTAATCCACAAAATACTTGCAAAACTTCTGTAAAACGTTTTGGAGATCTGGAATTACCCTAGCATACCTTCTCATTATTGGTCTTCCTAGTATTACTTTGTAATCTAATCATTGCTGTTGCATTTTCATAATATTCTTCAGACTATGATAATAGTCTGGATCTATATCTTGCTGATCTAATGCTTTAATTATTCAAGAAATGCTTTTAAAATCAAATGTCTTTTCATAACCTACAAAGCCAAAGCATAATGACCTCATTCATTGATCCTTTCTATAACTCTTCTTAATACTCAGATGTGCACTATATTAAAAGTATTTTTGATCGAGCTTGTGCTTTTGGTTGGTTAAAATTCAAAGTTAGCTGTTGGTGAATTATAATTATCTTGGTAAAAATTTTGTGTAAAATTGATAAAAGACTAATAGGCTGTAATTTCTAATATCTTTATCATCAATTATTTTGTACATTTTTATCATTTAGACATTTGGAATATATCTTGGCCAACAATTTTTCTATTTCTTCACCTGTTTCTTTTAAGATATTGAATATATATTTCACATTTATCCAGGGCATTTCCCTTCTTTTTAAATTTAATTGCATGTCTCAGTTATTCATTTAAAATCCTGGACATTTCAGAAGATGTAATTATAGGGAATACTTTTCCACACACTTCAATATATAATTTTTCTTTTTAGTAATAATTTCATATTTTCGTATTGTAGAAATAATTTTCCCTATCAATTTTAAAATGTTTTACACTTTTGAGACTTTTATACTCTTTATAACTTTTCTTGTTAATTCACTATTATATTTTCTTATATCATTATTAACTCTTTTCCATACCATTCTAAAAAATTCTAGATATTCAATCCTTCTTAAGGGATCAATTTAATATATTTTATTAATCCTTCTTATCTTTATAGATTGTTGTCTCAGTAGTAACTTCACTGGTCAGTTGTTGCATTTTTATACCAGCTATTTTTGTTGTAGCTCTTATTAGTATATCAATTATCTTCCTATTGATTTCATTCAAATCTGAATCATCTTCAAAATCTGTTAATATTTTAAAATGATTTTATCCTAAAATATATTAAATAAATAATGCTATATAAAAAAATAATTGTAAGCTAGCAATAATTAAAAATGCCACTAAGGCTCCCTAGTTCAATATCTATTTTTATAGAAAAATATTAATTTTATTAATTCATATACATGACATTGTTAAATTACAATTAAATAAGTATTAAAATCATGAGTATATAATATATAACCTAATGTACTATTTAATTTGAAATGAAGCCTTTTTTTAAATACATAAAATCTAAAAGAATTTGTTTAATTTACATTTAGAGTGTGTGTTAGTGCTATATACGATGTATTCATAAACTTAATGTAATGTGTTTTAGTATAATGCTATTTTATGTCAGACAATGGAGCTTAAGATCTTACACCCATCTCAATGTTAACCTTCCTATTATCATTATGTAATCTAATTGTTGCTGTTGCATTTTTATAAATATTCTTCAGAATATGACATTATCCTGGGTCTTTGCCCTGATGATCCAATGCTTTAACCACTGAAGAAATGCTTATAGAATCAAATGCTTTTTCATAATCTACAAATCCAAAGCATAATGGCAACTCATATTCATTGTTCCTTTCTATAACTTCTCTCAAAACCACTTTTAAATCCAGCATGTTTGTTCTCTTGGTTGGTGGAAATCCAATGTTCTCTGTAGACGAGTTGTAATTATCTTGATAAAAATTTAGTATAAAACTGAAAGGTCTGGAATTTCTAATATCTTCTTTATCATCTTTTTAAAATATTAATACTGTATTCTTCCAATCATCTAGTACATATTTATCATTTAGAGATTTGGTATATAACTTGTCAATTCTTCCCTACTTTTTTTAATATATCAATTATAATTCCATCATTACCTGGAGCTTTTCCTTTCTTCATAAATAAATTCCAAAAATCACTATCACAAAAATTGAAAACAATGCTTCTCCACATACCATCTTTGTTTCTCAAGTACTTACGAATTTTTCATTTATATATAAATAAGATTCTAGTGTGTAGAAGCTGTATAATAAATTTTGGATAATCAAAATCAACAATGCCATATACCTTTTCTATTAACTGAGCTCTGCTGACTAAATAAAAAAAAATCCCAATATATACATCATTTTTTTTGTTTCCAACACTTGTCTTGTGTTTTCTTGACACCAAAAACCATGCCTATAATGCTTTTTAATTCTCTAAAATCAGTGTCAAATAACCATCTACGACTGGATGCAACCTATTTAGCAAAATATTTGAAAGTATCTGTGCTATTAAGAATAATATAATGATATTCTACAATAATTATTGCAATTTTAATTATTTCTTTTTTCTTTAAAGATTGACTACGGTAATATTTTTGAAGCTTAAATATATTTTAAAACTTTCAGATAATATCTTCCCATTTTTAAGAATATGGAGGGCTGTTTTGACTTCATGGAACTAGATACCTTTGTCCAGATCTAAATGAGTAAATTAAATGGATATATATCATTAAAAGTGGACATCTCAATTCTTGTATTATTATTCAAAAAGAATATGATTCTAGATTGACCCTAATAAGTCAATGTATTTTCTTTGCAGTTTTCATCTACACATCATTTTAAAGCCTTATCAGTCATTGAAGTTCTACCTTCAGATCTTTGTTTTATAAAATCCCACATTTAATCTATTATTCTATTATCTGAAAATGACATTTTTAAAAAAATCAAATCATTAATAATAATATTTTTAGGAAACAGTCATGATCCTTATTTTTAGCGAATCCACGAATAGATTTACTTGGATCCATAACACTTTTTAAATGAATTCCATGCCCCAATAATATGACAATCCTGAAGATCACAAACTATCATTTACAATGTTTAGTAAATTTAATGTCAGTACTTCTAAAGAATAATCTTTTTTTGTGTGTGTGAATATAAACAAAGTAAGATCTTTTTAATGCATCTATCATTTTAAATTTGGAGCCTACTAATCTATGATCTGCCCAACAATCTGATGCCTGTAAGTGCTCATGTATTAAGAACTTCTCTTGCATTCTTACTTCTAACTATAATGTAATTTTTCTGCGTATATAAACTATTTGTGATAATTAATCCATGTATTCAAAAATTTGAAAAAATATTTGAATTAACAGCACCAATATCATTATTTTTAATAACTTTTGGCCAAAATCTACTATTTGTATGTACTAAATAGAAAATGTGATCTGTTAATGATACTGCTTCAATAGTGATGTTAAGCGTGGAATACTTTCTGAATTTTCTGAATCTAAAATTGGAATGTAGGCACTAATAAAATGAGTTTTAGTATCATTGTGTAAGGCAAGTTTTAACAGTATTAACCTTTCATTGATACAATGAGGAATTCCAAGAATAAAAGATATTAAATTAGACTTTACATTAAAACTAACACAACATGTATTCTCTTTTCATTTATTAATCTGCTCTTCTAAAAAAGTTATAGCTATTTACTCATTCTATTAAATTTTAATTTTCTGGAAGATTAGGTTCATTAACAACAGCTTCTTTGATTATAAAATTCAACAGCTCATTAACCATCCATGCAATATCATGGTTGATGTTGAAGAGTTTGTATTAGGTAAAATTTGCACACTCCATGTATTATTTATATTCAGAAAAAAATTATATTTATAATAATTACCTTTACTTCTATAACTGGCTTCTGCTTTATCACTACTACTGTTAACATTATTTCTATTGTTTTAAAGAATAATCAAATAAAGCAAGACAGTCTAACCAGACTGTGACATAGATCATTTTTAAATCTCTTCCTCTTCCATTTTAGAAAAGGGAATACTTTAATAGGACTGTCTAAGCATGCAATCTTTACCAGTTGAAACTTTTATCTCAATTCCAGTTCCAGCTGACCCATTAGTGTTTGTATTGCCTTAAGCAAAAGTCAAACTAAATACTGCCAGGCTAGTATGTGTGACCCCATCATTGTTTTCTTAATTCTCAAAGACTTGAACTAAAACATAATAATAGAGGGGCAGAGAGGGGAGGTTGGAGATAAAAATATTGCATGCTTAGTAAAAAAAAGATGGAAAGAGTCTCACAAATGTGTAATCTCATCACAGTATATGGAAATGATCTATGGTATGAAAAGCTCATGATAGTCAGACCTTATAATAATTTAAGGTGACATAAGAATGAAAATAGGGAAATGGAAAAAAACAGTATCAGAAATATTACTTAGTCGTTGATGAATCAACATCCTATCCTACAAGTGGTAGCAGGAGGTTCTTTTGGTCAGGCATTTTTTTTGTAGTTAGCCTTTATATCTGAAAGTCATTCTATTATCCATTACATGTGGGAACCGTCAGTAGCCTGAGCATATAAAACTAAAAGAAGTAATAATGTTTATTAAAAGAATTCATCATTCTTAATATTTACTTACAAACAATTATGGTTATTGTGACTAAGATAAAACTAGAAAATAAAAAAAGAGAAATCTGCATACACAAAATTATATACATATATCATATATTAGTAATTTATATAACATCCTGCAATACAGAGTTTTAGTTTCAATATCTTGTCTAATTGTAGATCTTTGTATTGTATCTACAGTTATATCCTTCCATTTAAAGCAATAAATGTTCATAGAAATAAATTTTCATAATAGAAACAGGATTTTCCCCCTTCCCCCATAAAAACTAAGATCAAAATAATCATAAAAGATTTTTTTAGAAAACTTTTAATTATTTATTTGCTTTATATACCCAATTTAGGACATGACCTTATAATAGAAGAGCCAATAGATCAAATTCAGAAAATTGAAAAATACTGACTGATCTTACATCAAATTTTCAGAATCTTAACAGGAAATCCTTAAGTGAAATGTATTACTGTGTCTTTATGTTACAGAATATTGGTATCTATCAGTTATCTATATTTCCATTATGTTTTTAATTTGTTCTTTAAACACTGCTTTGATCTCTTTAAAATCTTTCCTTACTTTTTCTGGACAAATCTTTTTTTTTGTCTGTGAACTTTTACTCATGTTTTCAATTTTTTTTTTGGTTTTGAGAAAATGGGAGAAGGAAGGAGGAAAAAATTCTGTTTTTAAATTTTCTTTGGATTTCTCAGTTGTAATACTACCTAATATTGATTTACAAAATTAATTGATATAGAATTTCAAACAACCTCTTTTGATTTGTAATTGACACATTTGTTTTGGAAACTATTATTTGTCTTTAAAATGTTTTAAATTTATTCCTTCTTAATTGGCTTTTCAAGTGAGGAGAGGAATGGAGGGAGTGTGGGAAGGCAATGATATGTGTTGTCAACTTTGATGAAAACTATAATTATCAGTTACCTTCAATACAAAGTACAAATCAAATCAAGCAATCCAAATCAAAATGAACTAGCTTGCTCTGAAAGAGTAATAAATTAACCAAAAACTCATTTAAAAGCATTCTGTCCATCCCTCTTCTATGTATTTAAATGGATACTGTCCTATACGTGAGGGATCAGTGACTCGAGGTCGACATGGGCATGACAACATTATCGGCATCAGCATGGGATTTGGGAATTCTATCAGATTTTCAATGGTATGGATGGCTGAAGAGTTGGCGTGGGTTGAAGCCTATCCATTAAACTGTAAGGATTTGCTATCTTAATATAAACTGAGCACTGATTATATATATGGGAGATGGTAATCTGGAACAAGTGATGAGTGCTGGCTTAGCACGAAATCCCCATATTGGTGATTATTTATCTTTTTTGCATGTGTGGTCATGTGTATAAGTAGTATGAGATAGTGGATGGTGAAGGGATTAGTTCAAATCCCCTATATTTACAATTAAGCTCCATGTTTAATAGTGCCTGATATTTCAAATTTTTCTAAATATAGTATATGAAATGTGCAAATTTTTTCTGATGCAAAGTTTATAAGATTTGAGTGGAGGGCAGCACTGGTAAATATGCAGTCAGGATTTGATTGATATTGCTTTCTTAGTGAAACTCATTTTTCAGGAGAAGGAACTTTAATAGGTCAAGTAAATAACTAAAAGTTTTTTTTTTTTGTAAAGGTAGATCTGTCAGTGAAAGGAGATTATGGGGTTGAATTTTTAAATCTGATTTAATATTTTCTATTTTTGGATTCAATGTTTTATTGAAAGATTAATGCTATTAAACTTTGCTCCCATTCATTTTATTCGTGCATTTGCTTCAACATTGAATTCAAAGAAAAACAAGCTTTTATTTAATCCCTGTTGGATCATGATCATTTTCAACCATTATTCACTGCAGAATGGTCTCCAAGTTCAATCCATATCTGATTACTAACATCACTTTTTCACATCACTCCAGCTCACTTCCTTATTTTATTCATCTGTCTTCTAGGTCTTTTACAATTTCTTGGAATCCAGTTTAAGATTTCAACTGTCTATTATCTTTTCTAGCAATACGTCCAGCCCAACTCCACTTCAATCTCTTAATTATTTCAAAACCATGTATTTTGTTTTCAATCTCTTCGTTAATGCATCTTTCTATACTTTGTTGAGTGGTCTGAAGTCTCTATATTGCTCTTCTGTTACGTGTCCAAGACTCAGATTTGTAAGTAAGAACTGGTAACACATTTATTAAAAACTTTTCAAAAAGATAGGCATATTTGCTTTTAATATGAAGTTATTTCTACCAAAAGGACTTTAACTGTAATTAATTTCATTCATTGTATTTGCATCTGAAGTAATCTGACCAAGATATTTGTAGTTAACTTCCTATTCATCATTATTCAAGCACAAGGGCGTGTGCGGCGCAACTGCTCCCAAAAGCTGTTAATACAAATACAAATAGCTAACTAAAAATATTAAAACAGCTGAGCGCTTTCAAAGGAACTTGCCTTCATAATCATAGCTTGCTTACGTTTAAATTTATGCAAATATGCTAATTCCATCTTTTTGATAGAGAAAAACACGTGTCCTTCCTGTTTATGGCATCGCTGTCGCGAGAGATAAATAAAGCCTCTTTGATCTTTCTTTTGAGGTCATGTCTCTCTCTACATACGATGGTAGGATTGTCCGGAATGCACAATCTAATTAACAATACCAAAGATCAAACTCCACTGTTACAGATCCCCCATACAGTATATAACATTGCTTGTCCAAATAACTATTGCAAAGGCACATATTATGGGGAAAGCAGAGCATCTTTGGCCACACGATTGGCACAATACAGGTATTCGTACAATAGAGCTCGCAACGATCCTTCTACTTATTCAGTTTTTTATCAGCACCAGTGCACAAGTCACCATGAGTGCATTCCGGACAATCCTACCATCGTATGTAGAGAGAGACATGACCTCAAAAGAAAGATCAAAGAGGCTTTATTTATCTCTCGCGACAGCGATGCCATAAACAGGAAGGACATGTGTTTTTCTCTATCAAAAAGATGGAATTAGCATATTTGCATAAATTTAAACGTAAGCAAGCTATGATTATGAAGGCAAGATCCTTTGAAAGCGCTCAGCTGTTTTAATATTTTTAGTTAGCTATTTGTATTTGTATTAACAGCTTTTGGGAGCAGTTGCGCCGCACACGCACTTGTGCTTGAATACATACATTTCCCAAAAGTAAAATTATTCAACTTAATCGGATTATTCATCATTATCAATCGTTAATTTTCTTATTTTGAGAAAATCCATTGAACATTATTTGAATCTTTTTAACATTCATTTTTAATCCTGCTTTCTTATTTTCATCTGATAACTTTTGCAACAATAATTTGCCTCTTTTAATAACTTTTTCAACATTGCCTGAAGCTCTAAAGCATTATTTGCAAAAACATTATCTGCAAAATTTAGATGGCTTTATTTACTTTTATTTCAATTTTAATTCACAATATACTTCTTGCAAAACTTCTGTAAAAAGATTTGGAGATATGGAATCATCCTGTCATACACTCTTCTCATTGTTAATCTTTTTTGCATCACTATGTAATCAAGCTGTTGCATTTTTATATTCTTCAGAATATGACCATATCCTGGGGTTACCTTGATGATCTAATGCTTTAATCAATGAAGAAATGCTTATAGAATCAAATGCCTTTTCATAATCTACAAATCCAAACATAATGGCAACTCATATTCATAGGTCCTTTTAATATGATCCACTGTACTAAAACCACTTAGATGATTTGTAATTATTTTAGAAATTTTTTTGTATGAAACTGATAAAAGACTGGTGGGTATGTAATTTCTAATATCTTTTTTAAATATTAATATTGCATTCTTCCAATCATCTGGTACATCTTTATCATTTAAACATTTGATATATAACTGTCAAAATTTGTCTATTTCTTCACCTGCTTTTTTTAAGATGTCGATTATAATTCTATCATTACCTGGTGCTTTTCTCAGTAGTTTACTCTTAACATGTTGAAACTGCTTGAGGGCGTAATTTATATGTAAACAAACAATTATAACGTTACAGGACCATTGTTCTTTTTTTTTTCCAACTTGATTTACAATAAAATCATAAATAATGAAATTTATCTAAAAGAAATAAAATAAATTAGATAAATCTTTTTTTTTTTTTTGTAAATTTTTATTTTTCTAAAATGAAATTTTTAATTTTAACAAGAATAAAACAAATAAAAACATTGTGGCAAGGGGAAGAAAAATAAATAATTTCTCCAAAACAACATCGTGGCCACACAAATAAAAATTTTAATTTTAACAAGAATAAAACAAATAAAAACATTGTGGCAAGGGGAAGAAAAATAAATAATTTCTCCAAAACAACATCATGGCCACACAAATAAAAATTTTAATTTTAACAAGAATAAAAAAAAATAATTTTTCCAACACAAACATCGTGGCCACACAAATATACTTTGTAATTTTAACAAGAATAAAAAGAAATAATTTATTCAAAATATCGTGCCCAAAAAATAATACTGGTATTTTTGATTGGTCTCGCGATTTTTCTCATGCAAACATGAATTTTAGCGTGATTTTTTACAAAATCACACACCTTCCCTTTGACAATTAATTAAGGTGTCACCCTTGACTATAAAAGCTGGGCAAAGTTTCCACAATTTTTGTTACCTCATACTACATCATTGGATTTGGAAAATGACTTGGGCATGCGAATTTCAAGACTTTTGACAATCTCATTTATAGATACCCTCACAAAATACCATAGCAAAATTTAAAATGGGATTGTTCATATAAACTGTGTAACACAAAGTTCACCGTAAGCTGCAGCGGCCACTTTCATAGAATAAATGTCTTATTTCTGTGCTATAAATACCGTAGTGAAATTTGAAATGGGATTGTTTGTATAAACTGCAAAACACCAAGTTTACTGTAAGCGGTGGCCACTGCGATAGCATAGAAATAGGCGCCGCAGATAAGTAAATGGACTATTTCTATGCTTAACCATTGAAATAGAATGTTATATAGCGGTGTGGCCATTTAAACGGCATATTTCTGTGCATTTGCATAGAAATTATACCATCAAGCGGTTTCAACATGCTAAGAGTAAACTACCCTTTTCTCTTCATAAATTTAGTTGCATGCCTCACTTTTTCATATTAAAATTTTGGGCAATTCAGAAGATATAGTGGTAGGAGGTACTTTTCATTGTTCTTTATTTGCTATATAATTCTTGATAGAACTTTTTTACACATTATATATCTCTTTAGTAATGATTCAATCTTTTTTCTTATTGCAGAAATAAATTGCTTACCAATACCAATATGTTGTTTTACATTCTTGAGACCTTTATTCTCTTCTATAGCTTTCTTGTTAGTTCATAATTGTACTTTTTTGTATCATTATCAATTTTTTTTGGCAACATTTTACTAAAGCATTCAATCCTTCTTAATGCATCATTTTTATATATTTTTACATTACTTTTTTTTTTCATAAATTGTCTTGTTTCAGTAAAATTGTACTGGTCAATTGTTTATTTTTTATAACAGTTATCTTTGTTGCAGTTTATAAAAGTGTATCAGTTATCTTGATTTTGTTCATATCTGAAACTATTTAAACTTTACTGCAGTATGACTTGAGAGTACCTGTACTTCAACTTTCCGTAACTTTTGAAATGTCTTTCAACTAATCATGTTGCAACTGAAATGACATAATATTGTCCTAAAAATTGTTGTCCTGTCTACATGCTTCCCTATATATTTTTGAAGGGAAATTCGGTAAGTATCTTTGAAAATAAAGTTGATACACGATAATGTCTTCACTCACGTTTGCACGAGAATCTCTGAGATACTAACAAAATGGCTGAATGCAGTAAGCAGAATTTAAATCTTTGGCAATTGCCTGGCGACAGAAAATGAAGCCATCAGGTTTTTTCAGGAGAAAAATATTCTGCCACATTGCAAAACGTGCTTGTGGAGCAACCATGAAACAGAAGTGTTCCAGTTCAGGTGCAAGTCTGCCTCCTGTAGACATAAGTGTTTGATCTGAAAACAAACCTGGTTTGACGGCTCAAGAATACCATTACTGAAAGCTGTACGCCTCGTGTACTTTTGTAGTTGGGAAGAATCGTCTGTGGAACATGAACGCACAGAGCTAGAACTCTCCAAAGACTATCATCCAATGGACTGAGGGAACTGTGCCATGAGCATCACGTCCCGCCTCTCTAATCGCGAAAATATACAGCCCGGATCGACCATCTATTCGGACTGTTGGAAGGGATATAGAAGCTGGGATCTAGAGCAGGCCGATTTTCAGCAGCTGACGGTCAACCACTGCTACAACTTTGTTGACCCTAACACAGTTGCCCACACGCAAAATATCAAGCATCTTCAGGGGAGTCCTCAAGTGGTCCAATAAGTGTGGTACACCAAAACCCTTGATGGAGAACTATTTAGGTGAATTTGTGTGGCAACGTCTCCACAAAGGTCTTGTTTGAGGCCATCCTAGGCGAAAAGTCATTGGCAAAAACAAAGACTATTTCGAAGCAGCAGAGTGCGTAGTATCAAATAGCACACAGCCTACTTTTCATTGTCGTTATTATTGTTGTAATTTAAAAATAAAATCTTTCCATTTTAACAAATAAAGTGATTTAAAAATAAAATGATTTCCTTTTACAAAATATTGTTATTTAGAAATAAAATTATTCCATTTTACCAAATTTTACAAAATAATGTAATTTAAAAATAAAATGATTCCATTTGAACAAATAATGTTTGATTGTAAGTTGTTTAATAATAGTTTACAAAATGTCAGCCCGGAATGGTTATAATAGTTTTTCACAGAGTAAGAATGCCACCAAGCGGCTGGCCTAAACGATAAGGAATTTATAATTTAAATTCATTAGTGTTTTCTGAATAGGAATATCAACTGTGAATATTGTTTTTAATAATTTTTCTCTCTCTAGTTTTGTTTTAACGTCTCTCCCTGTTTTGAATTTATTAAAAACAT
Source organism: Epiperipatus broadwayi (assembly GCA_028023455.1). Taxonomy (NCBI): domain Eukaryota; kingdom Metazoa; phylum Onychophora; class Udeonychophora; order Euonychophora; family Peripatidae; genus Epiperipatus; species Epiperipatus broadwayi. The sequence goes on from JAQFVV010006227.1 coordinate 7,613,661, forward strand.
TACAATCTTAAAATACATATTTTCTATTAGTCAAAACGTAATCCAATTCTGCTAGATGCTTCCATATCTATTTCCGTTTAATATTTTTCTCAAAAAAGAATTCATAATGTTTTTCATTTTCTGCAAACTCCACAAGTCTCTGACCTCTCATTTCTATCAACCAAATTTAGCTGCAGCACTTTCATTTTTCAATTGTTAACCAATTCTAGCATTAAAGTCTCCTATGACAATTTTAAAATATTTTGTCTGATCAAAAGCCTTTTGTACATCCATATAAAATCCTCTACTTTGTTAGAGCATAAACCTGAATTATCCGCATTAGATATGTGCTATTAAATTGAATAACTAATTTTTGCCATTCTGTCTCATACACCATCAATTTCTCTCATGTTGTTCTTCCACTTTTTATTTGTAATAAGTACTATTCCACTTGTACTTCCAGTGGATGTGCTTTTGTAGTACAATATATGTCCACTTTGAGTTTGTGAAATTAGAAGAAAAGGTGAAGTGACGATTTAAAAAGTGAATATGTATTGTACTACAAAGATACAAACATTGGAAATACAAGTGGAATAAGATTCATTACAAGTAATTAGCACTAAAAGATCAAATTTTACTCTTGTAGACTTTATTGCATGTGTTGGTGCAATTAATAATTATTGGAAATAACTATTAATATCATAATTTCAAATGATCTTTTGTTATTGAATTTTGCATTACACATGGATTGTCTATCACAAATACTTTGTGAGACAGAAAAATTAAGTTGAATGTGGAGATTTAAAGGCAGAAGTTCAACATCAGGCTAGAAGTCTCATTGATTATAAGCATTTTAGATCTTTCTTTTTTTTTAATGCATTCTAAATTAATATATGGATCTGAAAAACAAATTCACAATGAAATTTTCAACAAATGAAAGAAATCTTGAATAATGGTGCAAGAATTGAAATGACAACCTATAATAAATATATCCAATTGTCTTCTCATTTAAATATGAACAGATATTCAGCTTAATGAAGTTAAAACAATTCTTTGTAATCTTAAAAATGGAAACACTAAAGATATAATACCTCAGAAGTTCTAAAATATATGTTAGCTTCAAAAATATTGGACTTTTTTAAGAATAGATGAATCCATGCTCAGAAATAATTATTTTCAAACCTAAATGAATTACTATAAGATCCTCCAAATTGTCACACTACCCCCCCCCCTGTAAACACGTTATAATTAGGAAATGTGGTGACTCGGCATACCTGAATCTAAAGTCTCATACCTTGAGAGAACTTGCGTTGGTGAAAAAATGCTACTTGTGAAAAAAACATCGTTCAAGCTGTCTCTATTATCTAATATATTAAATTACGGTTCACAACAACAACAAAAAAACATAAAATAAAGAAACATTTATTACCAAACAAAAATAAATTGGTTATTGAGGCGTTGTTTATCAACAAAAAAATAAAAGCATGATTGAAGTAATCAAATCAACATTAGTGCAAAAAAAACTTCACAAATCAACATTTTGCAAATATATTCAATTACTTTCCAAAAAAAAAAAAAAACCTAACCTAACCTAAATGAACATTTCTCACAAAACAAAAAAATCTTGGTTATTTAAAAAAAAAAGCTAAAATAAAGGAACATTTATTATAAAACCAAAATAAATTGCTTATTAATTGAAAATCTATAAAATTAGTTTCAAAAATAATACTAATTAAATAACATAATTTTAAACAGTTGTCTATGTATTGTTTATTTGTTAAAATATTAAAGAAAATGTAATGGCCCGCTAACGTTATATCAATATGTTTCGTTGGAGGAACAACGCCATCAAGTGGAGTGGATTGTCCTAAGTTTGAGAACCGTTAATTCTAAAAACCACTTGTGAAAGCTTAACATTCATATAAAATAAGTGATACTTTATATGTCTCATTTATAGAACCAAAAAATATAAGCACTCTGAATTTCAATGAACACTAAACAATAGTGCATTCAGAATCTTTATGGTTAATTAATAACAATATTTCCCATATAAAAATCATTATCATTTATTTAATGACCATTGATTTATCCAATAGTAGTGTATAGTTTAGTTCTACAGCAGAGAAATAGATATCACTATTAAAACTAAAAAAACAATGTAAAATTGAAAATGATGAATCGAATAACATGCTTAACATTCAAAAAATGTAATATAATAGTTGGAAAATTTCACCCATATACATTTAAGCTACCAACAAATAGAAGTGCATTAAAGATATGACCAGATACAAGACGAGAAAACATCAGATATGTAATCAGTAATTAAATAAAATCAAAAATTGTCACAAATGTTTATATCACACCATCCTAAATGATAAAATGCTCCACTACAAAATATGAAACAAAAAAAATAGTGATCAGTGCTTAAGCAGAATTATATTGTCATAAAATATTCCTGCTACTAAGTAGCTCTCCTACTTTATAATTTAAGGCTGCTCTGATGATGATATAAACCACTAAACATCGCATGATCACCTGCACTACTGTATGGAGTTTTGCCTGTTTTATGATGATATAAAGGTAGATGAAGTTCAGACCCATATCATATAATTGTCTGATTCATGATATCAAATGCCCTTTATATTTAGCTTATAACTCATTGTCTGACATGTTTCATTCCTGATGTCAGTGTCATTAAATACTTTCAAAATATTGAATTGAAATTGTTACATGAACCAATCATTTAAATAAAGAACTGCAACTATCACTTATGAAAAACATTTAATTTTTAGAACAATTAGCAATGCAATCTAAGCAATTACATCATTTTTGGATATACTATAACAGCATTATGTGAATATTTAACATAAAAACATGATCTGGTAAACAATTGCCCTGAAATGCACTCTTAATACTTTCAGCATATGATGGGGTCTAAATTTTGATGAGTTTTAAATTTTATTTTATATTCTAGCTAACACCTATTGATCTGTAAGCCATTGTCACTGCTTTATGGGTGATGCAATTTCAGATATCTAGCAGAATATTGGAAAGATTTTCTAACAATTATAAGCATGAAACTTAAAATTTATTAAAAATTATTTGAATTAAGAGAGATATTACTGAAATCTATTAAAAGACCTTTCATAATTAAAATAGATTATTTCTTAATAAACAGTTTGAATATTTTTATCTTAGGAAAAATTAATGTAATTTTATTAATTCCACTTAAAAAACATTAACAATTATTTTATAAAAATAAAACAAAATAATAAAAAAATTATACATGTAAAAATTTTTTGCAAAATTTTTTTTTTTTTTAATAATTTATTAACAAAAATTGAATACTAATCATTTTTCATCTTTTGTAAACTGATATTATTTTACATTTAAATACAGTATAATAAATAATTTTTTTTTTTTTTAATAATAAAAGTTTAAAAAATAAAATACAAAAATTAACATATAATACAATATTGTTTTGTCTAATTTCACTTAATTTGATTTTCAGCATAAGATTTTTTAATAAAAATGAATTTAAAATATAAGGCAAGGAAAAAAAAAAAGAAGGTTCTGGTTTTAGTTTTAAAAATGTAAACAAATTTGCTTCTAAATATCTTTTAGTTCATTCAGTTAGAATTTTTATTCTAAAAGTTAAAAATAAAAGATATATATATCATTCAAGGAAAGTAAAATTAATACATGATAAATTATATAAAAAGAGTTGCTTCTATTTATCAAAATTGACTTGTCCTTGATTCCAAGTTTTAATATTGTATTTATTTAAAAAAAAAAAAGTCAAATGAATCTTATTGTTATGAAAAAAAGCATTAGGATATAATATAATTTTCAATACACAAATTGATAAATTAAAAAAATTTCTTTTTAAAAAGTAATTATTTACAATATTCTTATTTCAAACTTAATCCCAAAATTGAAAGTCTGAATCTATCAAAACAAACCTGGTACATCGTCATAATAATAAAAATGAACATTTTTAAATATTCACTTATACATATTTAATATATATAAATTACAAAATATTCACGTGTTCATTTTATTAATAGGATTATAGATAGCATAATGTTCTTCAAGATGGATGACTTTTGTTGAAAAATATTTATCCAAATATTATTAACTTTAATATTATTTTTTCTTTGCTTAAAATAAATAATTTAATACACTGTACAGGCTTACACACACCTGCACATATATATTGTAATATATAAGGGATTCGAACCTACCTGATCACACACGTTGAAAAGATAAATAATCACCACTATACGTATTTCATGCTAGACTAGCAATCACCAGTTGGTCCAGATTACCATCTCCACACATATATACAATCAGTGTTCAGCTTTATGTTAAGATAGCCAATCTTCATACTTTAATGGACAGGCTTCAAACTACTCTAACCCACAACTCTTCAGCCATCCATTTCTTTGAAAATCTGATGATGGAATCTTCAAAGCATTCGTTAGTGCCAAGGTTGTCATTCTACCCATGTTGTCATTTAGTCATATGAGATGGCATGGAGAGTTGAGGGTCATGTGAAAGTCTGAGTTCGAATCCCTTATATAGTACAGTATATATGTGCAGGTGTGTGTAAGCCTGTACCGTGTATTAAATTACATATTGAAATATAGTGCATTAAAGGTCTGCCCATCCCTCGCATATATATGTAAATGGATTATTCTCCGGTACATGAGGGGTCTGAATGACTAAACGTCAACATGGATAGGATGACAACCTTGGCACTAACGACGGTTTTGAACATTCCCATCATCAGATTTTCAATGAAATGGATGGCTGAAGAGTTGTGAGTTAAAGTAGTTTGGAGCCTATCCATTAAAGTATGAAGATTGACTATCTTAATATAAAGCTGAGCACTGATTGTATATATGTGTGGAGATGGTAATCTGGACCATGATTGCTGATTTAGCATGAAATATCTGTATTGGTGATTATCTTTTCAACATGTGTGTGATCAGGTGGGTCAGCAATATGAGATGGCATGGAGAGTTGAGGATCATGTGAAAGTCTGAGTTCGAATCCCTTATATATTAAAATAAATAAATAATCATAATATTATATATTATTAATTGAAAGTTATTGGAATGTAAATCAATGAAGAGATTAAGTCTGATATTAAATTTTTAAATAAAGTCAAAAATTTGCTCATTTAACTTTACACTTTGGATATTTCTACACTATTTAATCCTTTATATAGCACTGATTACATATTTTCTTGTCGTTATTTTTATGTAATAATTATGAAATGAAAAAGAAATTATTTACTTACCTTTTAATCTAAAAAAAAATCTAAACTTAATTAATCTCGAATAATAAATTATAAAAATGTTAATCAAATTTGTAATCTTTAATATACAATTATAAATAAATTAAAAAATATATTTAAATCACAGAAGTATCATTACCATAAAGCAGCAGCAATTTTGCAAACTAATATGGGCATTTCAACTCCAAGGCTTTGCAGTGATTATACAAAGCAATCTGTATTTTTTGATGCTGTCTTTTAACTTCTTCAGCAAACTTTTCTTTCTGAAAGACTTTAACATGTCTATCTATAGCTTTCCATTGTATTTTATGCTGACATCTTTATAATGTCTTTGAAATAATCTTTGTAACATAAATGGATTCTGCCTCTGTTAAGAAAACTATGCTCAACTTCACTGTAAAATAGTGTTCACTCATCTCACATAATCAATCTAATGAAAATATTTTATAATAGTGAACTCTATAGTATGGCATCCATCAAGTTGAAGAATATATTGATTAGTCTTATAATTTTGTCGTCATCCATTTATATTATGTCTGTAAGGGGTCCATGTCTTATGTCTATACAATAAATTAATTAAAATAGCAGCTAACTAGTTAAAAGCATAGGCAGCATATTATCACTTGTGTTGCATCTCAATATCTAAATTGCTTTTTCTATTTAAAAAGTCACCAATACATTTAAATTGACTGACATTTTCAAGTTGATTAATTACATTAAATAAATAGTATAAAAATTGAAACAAGTCATATATTTACTTAAGATTAAAAAAATATAAAGCAATTAATAAAGATTCATAGTCTATTATAACTTATGTGTAGATTTGTATATAAAATGGCCATATCCACTATCATGGGCCCTATTAAGTTTGCTTATGGAGTATCCCAATTCTTATAAAAGTTTAACCTATTGGCTTAGCTTATTATCTTTGTGATCTTGGTTTAGAAAAGAAAATGTACAATTTCTGTATAAGTTTCAATACCTTATTATAATATTTTTTTTTGTTTTGTTTTTTATAGATGCCAGAGGATTAATTATAAAGAAGAATCACCATTGATTGAAAGCTTCAGTTATTTTCTGAAAATTTTATCATAATTAGAAAAAAATGCAATGATTGAAATAATAGCTAGTATAAATACCATTAGGTCTAGAAAGCAACATGGGATAGATAAATCAACTACAATAACTTGACTACAATATTTTAACAAGGATATCAAGAATCATTCCAAAGAGTATAGTTCTCAATGAATGCAATTATAAAAAACATGAATTTATTTTTATTTTTTAAGCTCTTCAGTGGATTTGCAAGAATTTGTGATATAATCTTATAATGGAAATGACTATAGTGATTATTGTGATTGATAAATTGTAATCAGTGTAAGTTATTAATATAAAATTAAACGTGTTAAGTGCAAATCATTGCAATAATTAAAAGAAAACATACGTAAGCATATAATATTGAATTTTATTATACGGATCAACTACTGAAATTAAAAGCTTTTACCAACAATGAATCTCATATTGAGGTCTTTTCGGTAATTATAACTGTTATAATTATAAAAATAAGATGACTAACAAAAACTTTATGTATATAAAATGAAATAATATAACAAATGAGAACATTATGAATCTAAAAGTATCTTCAACTACCTTGTATAACTGAAAATATTAGTAAAGTAAACAATGAAAATAAATTCTGGAATAATCAGTTTAATACAAATAAAAAGAATGCCTGAAATATGCAATTTGGTGGCACTAAGCTAATGCACAATATTTACATATTACAACATATATATGTGATGTAAATTACAAAAAATTCAAATGTCATTTTGTGACTAATTTTTTATTTTATAAAATATTCTTTATTGCTCACCATATAACACTCATTTTGTAAATGAGATCTTCGGTTTTAATATGAAACAAATGCAAAGAGTATTTAATGAATTCTATATAAATGTCTTGAGATGACAAACTTATTGTTTTTTTTTTAAAGATAATAAAATGAATTCTTTAGAATACAAATTTCATTGCATTAGTTGCGTATATAAGACGAACCTTAAGAGCAGTTTTATTGAACATAACATGAAACATGCTGGAGAATATAAATTTCATTGCAATGATTGTGATTATAAGACCAACCGTAAGCACTTATACGTTGAGCATAATTTGAAACACTCTGGAGAATATAAATTTCATTGCAGCCATTGTGATTATAAAACAAATCGTAAGCACAATTTTCTTCAGCATAGTTTAAAACATTCTGGAGAATTCATGTTTCATTGCAATGAGTGTGAATATAAGTCAAATGACAAAAGAATATTTATTCAACATAATATGAAACATGCTGGAGAATATAAGTTTTATTGTGGAGTTTGTGAATATAGGACAAACCGTAGGAACTTATATATTGAGCATAATTTGAAACACTCTGGAGAATACAAATTTCGTTGCAGTGATTGTGAATATAAGACTAATGACAAGAGAAATTTTATTCAACATAATTTGAAGCACACTGGAGAATATAAATTTCATTGCAATATTTGTGAATATAAGACAAACCACAAAGACTTATTTATTGAGCATAATATGAAACACTCTGGAGAATATAAATTTCGTTGTAGTGAATGCGACTATAAAACAAATCGGAAGCGCAATTTTATACGCCATAACATGAAGCACTCTGGTGAATACAAATTTCATTGTAAGGATTGCGATTATAAGACAAATGATAAAAAAATCTTTATTCAGCATAATGTGAAACATTCTGGAAAATATAAATTTCATTGCACTATCTGTGAATATAAAACTAACCGTAAAAAATTATATGTTGAGCATAACTTCAAACACTCTGGAGAATATCAATTTCATTGTGAGCATTGTGAATATAAGACAAATAACAAAAGAAATTTTATTCAGCATAATTTAAGACACTCTGGAGAACACAAATTTCATTGCAATGAATGTGAATATAAAACAAACCACAAAGACTTGTATATTGAACATAATTTAAAGCATTCTGGAGAATACAAATTTCAATGCAATGAATGTGAGTATAAAACAAATCGCAAGCACAATTTTGTACAGCATAATTTGAAACATACTGGAGAATACATGTTTCATTGTAATGATTGTGAATTTAAGACAAATAATAAAAGATTATTAGTGCAACATAATGTAAAACATTCTGGAGAATACAAATATAATTGCAGTGATTGCGAATATAAAACAAATCTCAGGGACATGTTTATTGAGCATAACTTGAAGCACTTTGGGGAATACAAATTTCATTGTACTGATTGTGACTATAAGACAAATGATAAAAGTATGTTAATTCAACATAACCTGAAACATTCTGGAGAATACAAATTTCATTGCAGTGACTGTCAATATAAGACAAATTATAAGGACTTGTACATTGAGCATAATATGAAACACTCTGGAAAATATAAATTTCATTGCAATGATTGTGAATATAAAACAAATAGGAAACATAATTTTATTCGGCATAACATGAAACATACTGGAGAATACAAATTTCATTGCAGCAAATGTGACTATAAGACAAATGAAAAGTTTATGCTAATTCAACATAATATGAAGCATACTGATGAATTTAAATATAATTGTACCGATTGTGACTATAAAACAAATCATAAGGGTCAATTTATTCAACACAAGATGAAAAGTTGTGGAGAAAACAAATTTAATTGCAATAATTGTGGTTATAAAGCTATTGTTAAGAGCAGTTTAATAAAGCCTTCTGATGAACACAAATTTCAGTGCAGTGATTGTGAACTTAAGGTAGATAAAAAAATCGATTTTACCACACACATTATGAACCATTCAGAAAAAAAAGAAATTTCATTGCAATGACAGTGTATATAAAATAAGTCATCAAAATTGTTTAAATATACTTAATAATGTAAGGGAATTAATGTCTGGAAACATGATATTTGTGATTATAAAACCTTAAAACATTTTTTAACCATCATAATGTGTTGCTTGATAAAGTTTCCAAATGTACCATTACTTAGGATTTCAACAATCGCGAAACATGTTCAACATTAACTTAAAGCCAGTGAAAGGGCAAAAACAGATTCGTATGATTTAATAAAATATGGAGATCATCATTGTAAAAAGAGATGGATAACAAAAAACTTTATCAAATCTAATATTATTATTAGTAATAATTTATAATTTTGATAATAAATTCTATGAATGAGTAACTAAATGTAATGCAAGAATTCCTGAAATATAAAGGATTCTGTATTTTAAAAAAAAAACATTCACAAGTCTTTTTAAAAAAGTCTTCCTATCATCACATCAGTTCAGTTTAAAAGGAATTCATTTTTCTCATCATTAATGTTGCTGTTACTATCATTTTATATCTTTTTTTTTTTTTTTTTGTAAATATGAAATAAAGTACCACAATCCAGTTACAAATGCAACAATCATGAATTTCAATTAATGAGTTTAATTCTGTAAATGCAGTAAATTTATTTGCAAGACTTATATAAGTGCTGCAAATAAATTGAGCTTCAATTTGAAACTAGTTGCTAGAGTTTATTAAACTTTATATAATCTAATAAACAATTCTTGGATCATATGTAATTTATTTCTATGATTTTTTTATAGCAGGAAGGATACAATGAGACTAGAATAATATGAGCTAAATAATAGTGATTTCTTATAAGTTACTCTTATCAACTATGATTTTTCATGTGCGTAACTTATAAATGATAACAATAGCTGCAGATATTATTTCTTTGATTATCATTTGTCATATTTATATAATCATAGAATTTTGAAACATATGTTACGTTTCTGAAAATATCACCAACCTAATTGATTTCGGATATTGTTTTACATAATGCAACCTTTTTAAAGGTAGACAGGGACCAACAATTTTAGAAACAAGGGTATCATTTCAAGAGTTAATTAAAAGTTTCAGTAGTAATATGTTTTCGTTCTTTACTTATATACTATATATATATTTTCAACAAATTTTATAACACTGATAACATATAAATATTAAATATGAACTGCATTTGTAAAATTAATTAAATGATAGTTTACTTGAGCTTGATTCAGCGACTACTCTAGATTTTGTTGTGACAATAAACAGCATTCTTTATTATTAATAAAAAGTCAAAATTAGTAATCACTGACATTCCATCAAGACAGGAGCAAAGTTTATTTAATCCATTCCACTGCTGTCATTTTTATGAACAGATATACACAGCAAGCTAGAGTAATGAATGGATGCCAGAAGACTTGTGCATAAAATCCCCATCTAGTGCCTACTCATCCAATATCCCCAGACTAGATTCTGGCTAGTGGCCTTCGTCAGTGAGGAGTCTTGGATCTGAAAGCACTACACCTAGATCTTAGGATCTCAGATCCAAGGCTCTTCACTGATGAAGGCCACAAGCCAGAAACTAGTCTGGGGATATTGGATGAGTAGGCACTAGATGGGGATTTTATACACAAGCCTTCTGGCATCCATTGATTTCTAGCTTGTGTGTGGCAATACATATAGTGAGTTTTGCCTATTTTAAAACAGTTATACACAAGCATAAGAAGTGGTGGTCATGTGATGTTTATTTGCTATTCTCTTCAAATCCCTAGATAAGTTTGAATGTGGATTTAGTACATAGAAAATAAATTCAAGCACTACTATTTAATATTTATTGATTTCTTAAGTTTTTGATTAATGATAACAGTGGATTAGAATAATTAGAGTTTGCTCCTGTAAAGTATTGCGGAAATTAAGATCATGTGATGCTTTTTGATATTCCATCAATCTGTAATCTTTTGCAGTCTAGACAAAGTTGTAATAACCTTTGGATAGCATATGCTGAAATAAAAGCCTTCCATTTTTACTAATTACATTGTATTTATTGATTATTTTGAGTATTGTTTCTAAGACCAAAATATTGAAAGTAATGAAACAGCTTTGTTATTGACAAATCATAATAATTGAAAAATCATAATATATCAAGATTGAACAACAGTTAATAAATGATTTCAGCCAATAAAAATTAGACAAAAGTAAACAGCTTCGCTTGGAGGAAATTTTTTAAAAATAACCTGAAATGATCCTTATATGCAAAGTTACTAACAAATTAACATTTTTGTTTCATTATTCATTCTTAATATCATCACCTAAATATGTTGCTACTAAGTAGTTTTTTTTTCCATTCTGCTCCTGAACCATTTACTATAAACTTGTGTAATTAATAGACACTAAACAGTAGAACTATTTCCCTAAATTGGTTTGAGGCAAAGCTGAAACTTATGCATCTAGGAGTCATCTTTAATTCCTTGATACTATCAACTTAATACCTTGAAATTAAAAAATCTAAGGTTTTGAATTCAAGGCAACTTTTTTGCATAATTATGTAAATCATTTACAGGGTCAGCTACAATATAGTTTAATGACCTGTTTTTATGCTGATTGTAGCTCTGCCTTTTGGCTAGTAAAGTTAATATTAACAAAACATCACATGATTTTCAGCTTACTCTTTATTTATATGGTTCATTTTCAATACTTTTATTGGGTGACTTTTAATCTGATAAATGTATTTTAATCTATTAAGATTCTGAAACTAAGAATACTGGAAAATGAATGTTTAACCTGCAATAAACTAATTTGATTATAATGAACAATAAAATTCATAGTAACATTTATAAATATTTAAGATTTTTATTTATGATAATTATAGAAAAAATAATAAAACCTAAAAAAAATTCACAGTTATACCTTAGCATCAAAAATTTTAATATTTAATAATTTGCACACACATAAAAAAACTTAAGTTTGGCTTTTAGCAATGAATCCATCTCAATTATATCATAATCTTTTACAAGAATAGAAACTCAGACCCATCTTTTCATGCTTGCATTTCTGTTTATCGGGATTTTCCCACTTTGGTTCTAGTTCTACTGAACCACAGTTTATTGCTAAAAAGATATAATGATATTAAATTATGTTTTTTTAATAGCTTCAAAATAAATAAAATAGAAAGCAAGTAAAAGTAGAACTTGACTATTCAGAAGTCAAAAATTATTAATACCAACATAAATAAAATTATATTATATAGTCCTTCTAAATTCTTTTCTTCCTCCTTTGTTTTTGTTGTCATCATATATAATATTCAATTTCAAAAATCTTACACTTTTCATCAAAAAAACTTTTATTATTGATTACAGTTTCGATTGTACCATGTAGTCTTCATCAGATCTACAAAATTTGAACACATAAAAATACAACCATATTTATATAAAATTATTAAATTCCTATCAAACTTAAATTTTTTAAAAAAGTTTTTTTTTAATTTCCTAACCTTTTCAATTCATATAATATTTTTAACATATTTACCTGCCTATTTTATATTCTTTTAAAATCTTTTCTATCCTCTTTTAATATTTACATTTATAAAGTAATTTTAATTTCACTACTCCAAAAAAATTTTCTAATCACTATCAATATAACCTTTTTTTTTATCTTTTCTTATTTCCATTCATTTTATCATCTTAATTATTCCATATAAAATCTTATCTTATTCTCTTCTTTTAACCTTCTCTATCCTCCATTTTACTCTAGTAATTCAAGAATCTCTCAGCAATTATACCAATAAAAACTTGTTACTACTTAATTTTACATTCCCCAGTCTAAGTTTTCCCATATTCTGCTCCATCCCATTTCCACAACATAATCTTTGTCAACACTACAGCCTTTATATCTAAATCCCCCTTATCTTTTTCTAAACCCAGCATAAAAACCAATAATCTACTTTCTGTATAATCACTTTTTTCATATTTATTTTTCCATAACTTCATTATATGTGCCCTTTCTGTTTTCAAGCATTTACATTCAATTAACAAATGCCTAATATTTTCTATTCCTTCCTTACATAATTTACAGACTAAATCACCCATATTTTTCCATTTACATGTATATACTCTTGTTGCTAAAGATCCTGTTCGAGCCTTAAGCAATAAACTACTTTCTTACTATTATCATAAATTAACTCACACCTAATATTCTGTTTATTTCTATATATATTTAAACTCTTTTTACTCTCCATACTAGTTCTCCATCTCTCTCTAACTCCCTATTCTTTATTAATAAACCTATTCTTTTACCCTATTCCTTACCACTATAACACTCAACAATCCTCCTAACACAATCATCCCATCTTTTGTACAAATATACAGATATAAATTCTTTATTCAAATCTTTTGCATATCGTATTACCGTTCTCACCCATCTTGTTGCCTACCCTTTACTCATAACCCAATTAAATACTACTTTAGCTATTCTTTTATTATCCATAAACTGCAATCTACCAAACATTTTCATTTTACTTTTTGCATCTCTAATATGAAAACTTGGCCATCCCATTTCTCTGAATTGCCTCTCTTGCTGTCCATACATCTGCATCCAATGCATGTCTTCCTACTTCCCTTTGAACTTTTTCTAAGTAATTTAGTACCCCATTACTAACATACAGTGCATCATTACCATATATTAACCCTGCTACGGCAACTCCTTTTCATATAATTCTAGCTACATCATATTTATTATATGAAAACATGGTTAATTTCTTTATCAATCCCTTTATTTTCTTTGCTTCATTTATCAATTTTCTCTCCCATTCATCCACATAATTTTTCTGATTACTTAAAATAATTCCCAAATAACTATATCTATTCACCACACTTAACTTAATATCTCCCAACAAAAATTCTACATCTTCTCTTTCCCCAGTATTAACCATCATTGTGACTTCTTCTTATACGGAGTCAGGAATCTCTCAGCAGCTATGCCCAGAGAAACCTGTTCGCCACTTTACTTCTCTTTCTATTTCCCATCCTAAGTTTTCCCATATCCTGCTCCATCCCATTTCCACATCATAATCTTTGTCAACTCCATGGTCTTCATATCTAAATCCCCCTTATCTTTTTCCAAACCCAGCATAAAAACCAATAAGCCACTTTCTGTATAATCACTTTGTTCATATTTATTCTTCCACAACTTCATTATTTGTATTATTTCTGCATTCAGGCATTTACATTCAATTAACAGATGCCTAATATTTTCTATACCTTCCTTACACAGCTTGCAGCCTAAATCACCCATTTTTCTCCATTTACATGTATATTCCTATCCTACAACTCCCTCTATTAACTATTTTTATAACTATTAATATTTTCTGGTTTTTTTTAAAAAAACATTTATCACACCCCAAAAAACTTCTTTTTCTCTTATAAAATTATTCCTTTTATGCTATTATTGTTTTTACCCCTCCCCCATTTTTATTAAGATTTGGTTTAATTTTCTTTATGAATATTGCTTCCTTTATTTTCCTATCCCTTATTTTATCTGTATAACTAATTCTAATGCTCTCTTTCCCAATATTATGACCTGTTTCTATAATATGCATATATATTGGTGACTTTTTATCATATTTATGCTGTACCAATCTAGCATATATAGAATTTTTTGTTTCACCCACACTTATTTCTAATTCCAGAAGTGCTAAGAAAGAATATAGAAAGAATAGAAGAGAAATTTAAAGAGGAAGAAAAGGTAGAGAAGTTCTCAGGAAAAAAGATGATAGAGAGAAGTATATAGGAATTAAAACTAATGATAATAGAGTAGTTAAAGGGATAAATAGAATTATTAGAACAATTAATAAAACTTAAGAATACTATAAAGTGTAGAATAGTGAATAGAAAGAATGTGATGGAAATTTTAGATAATAAATATATAAATGAGGAGAGGAAGAAGATTAATGGGGTGTATGAAATAGAATTTAAAATATGTAAAGATAAAAGAATTAGAAATAAGTATGTGGGTGAAACAAAAAATTCTATATATACTAGATTGGTATAGCATAAACATGATAAAAGGGTCACCAATATATTTGCATATTATGGAAACAGGTCATAATATTGGGAAAGAGCATTAGAATGATTAGCTATACAGATAAAATAAGGGATAGGAAAATAAAGGAAGCAATATTCATAAAGAAAATTAAACCAAATCTTAATAAAAGTGGGGGGATGGGTAAATACAATATTAGCATAAAAGTATAAGAGAAAAGGAAGTTTTTTGGGGTGTGATAGAAATATTTAAAAAAAAAAAATGAAAATAAATATTAGTAGTTATGAAAATAGTTAATAGAGGGAGTTGTAGGATAGGAATATGAAAGAAAGATTAAAAGGAAGTTGAATTACTGGAGTAAAATGGAGGATAGAGAAAGTTAAAAGAGAATAAGGTAAGCAGTTTTTATATGGAATAATTAAGAAGGTAAAATGGAGATAAGTGTTCAGTTAAAATAAAAGATAAAGAAAAATTATGTTGATAGCGATTAGAAAATTTTTTGGGAGTAGTGTAATTAAAATTACTTTATAATGTAAATATTGTATGTATTAAAGTTATATGTATAGGTATTATACGTTATAGAAAAAAATAGAAAAGATTTTAAAATGTAAATATTATATGTATTAAAGTTATATGTATATGTATTATATGTTATAGAAAAAGATTTTAAAATATAAAATAGGAAGGTAAATAAGTTAAAAATATATGAATTGAAAAGATTAGGAAAATTTAAGTTTGATAGGAATTTAATAATTATATATAAAATAATTGATGTATTTTAATGGGTGTATTTTTATGTATTCAAATTTTATAGATCTGATGAAGACTGAATGGTACAGTCGAAACTGTAATCAATAATAAAAGTTTTTTTTGCTGAAAAGTGTAAGATTTTTGAAATTCAATATTATAAATAAAATTGTAATGATTTTATAAATTATTAACTTTTGTAGCTAAAAGTTATCATTAGTTTGATTAATAAACATTTTATGTTTTAATATAAATGCATTACCATGAATTTTTATTATAAATAATAGCAAAGAAATATAATTTTCACTATCGAATTTGGCTCCAATTTTTTTTATGCATAGTTAAAATATCCATAAGCCAAATTATGACTAAATTTGTAGATGTCACAAAAATAAAATATTTAGTCTTTCACAGTGTAGTGAAATATTTTATTAGGATTTATTCTTTAGTTATTTTACATTTCAAATGTGCATTCACTAAAAAAAGAACTTTATAAGATATAAGTAATTTTCTAAAATTATAAATTGAATAATTTAACTTGAAGAAATTATAATAAAAAATTTTTATATTATGGTGTAAGGTAGCCATGGATTCAGTTTTTACATAAATACAAGACTTTTCCTGCCCCCAAGTGAAAGTCATATATTATAATCATTTATTCTTATTGCAAGTGATCATCAATCATTTGACTAATTCTATATCTGAAATATTGAATAAGTAGATACAAATTTTTTTACTTTTTTTTTTTTTTTTGTAACCGGTTTGATGTATATATTTTTCTTAAAAATCAAAAAATGTTTTTTTTTTTTGCCTTTTAAAAATATTCCGTCATTTTTTTATTTATTTTTTTGACAAAAAACAAAAAAAAAATATTTCTTTTTGTCCGGTCTCTCTCTTTTTTTTTTTTTTTAAAGAAAGAACCTTTTTTTTTTTATATAACCAAGTCTTTTTGGATTGTTTTTGAAGAAACTTTTTTTTGGTTTTTTTTTTGTTTATCGAGAAACAAGGCTTTCTCGACAGACCTGTCTAAGATCTGTGGTCATATTCCTTATGGCCGTTTTGACACCTTTCCATGTCAGCTGAAATACGCTTGACTATAAGCTGATCCCGTGTTCAAGAATCAATTCGCCGTACTGGTTGGGAAAAAGCAATTCCCAGCCAGCCCTCAAAGCCCGTCCCATAAGCGAATGGAACCCCTTCGTCAGCATTGACATGATCGAGCTTCCATTCCAGATATTTGACAATGCCTTAATTTCATTCAGCCACCACAAAAGACAGTTTTTTTTTTTTGGCTGTGTCAAATATTTTCTTTTTTGGGCTTGAAGAAAGGCCAGCGCATTTGCCTTCTATAGCAGGTTAATCTCAAAACTACAACGTCGAATGGTCATCTGCCGTTGCACTGTTGTTTTGATCTTGAAAAAGTCTCGGAAAGTGCATGACTTGATCGTGAACTTTGCCGAATTGTGATTTACACTCCTCATTTTGTCAATTCTGACGCCTGACAATGAAAGGAGGGCTGTTTGACAATTCGTTACAATTTTTACCAACTCACATCAATTACAATACATCGAAGCAAAAAAAAAAAAATCCGTTCAAGAGACTTTTCGTCATTCCAAATACAGAAACCTTCATATCGTAAGCTGTACAATAGTCAAGAGTAATGTCTAGAGAGAGTGTCGTATACTTGTCGCTAATAATGTTCAACATGCTAGAGATGTTGGGGTAAGGGTGCACTTCAACATCTTAGTGTTTGAACAGTTTACAGGCTGTAAGATCTATGAGCGGCCTTGTAAACAGCATATTTATGTGCTTTAGCGTAGCAACAGCGCCATCAAACGGTGTGGCTCAATAGATGCTGTATTACCAAAAGAACTTGGATATAAGTAATTTTCTAAAATTATAAATTGAATAATTTAACTTGAAGAAATTATAATAAAAAAATTTTATATTATGGTGTAAGGTAGCCATGGATTCAGTTTTTACGTAAATACAAGACTTTTCCTGCCCACAAGTGAAAGTCATATATTATAATCATTTATTCTTATTGCAAGTGATCATCAATCATTTGACTAATTCTATATCTGAAATATTGAATAAATAGATACCCATTTATTGATCGTTATTGAATGGCCACTGGATTCACTACTTGAAAAATAAGTCTTAAAGTTTAGTTAAAAGCTGAAAGAAATCAATATTTACTCAAACACTAGGTTGTGAGCATGATGGTCGAATGTATATTCCAAGAGTCTTTTACACACACACACAAAAAAAAAACCTTAATAAAAAATTATATCAGTATATATATAATGAGATGGTATTTTATGACATCTCATGTGTAAATACATATGCAGTGTTTTCAGGGAGTTAAAACTCAGCTGAAATTGCATTAATAAAATTGGATTTGTAGAGATTTGTAATTTTAGATTTTTTTAATTATTATAGGAAAACAAAGAATGTTATAATATTGAAATTTGGATACAAAAACAAAAGATAATTAAAATAAATTGTTATCAGTTCATTCAGCAGGCCTCAAATATTAACGTGGTCTTTTTTATTAGCTTGTTTTAACGCAGTTCATCATACTTTACCTGTCCTTAAGCTACAACTATTATGTAAGTTGTAAACTCCTTTACCTTGTCGGCATTTGGGCCTACAGCTTAACACATTCACTCGTCAAAGAGCAAAAACTAAATCATTTCCCCCGCTTTATGAGATCTCTTGTCATTTTTTTTCTTTGCCCTCTAATCGTTATTTCTAGAATTAATCAGTCCCACCATTCAGTGCACCTCCCCTCACTATAGAACTTAATCTTTTAGTCTAATTGGTAACTTGTGTTCTTATGGGTTTCTGAGAATAGGAGGTCTTACACTTTCCTGGTCTGTTTGATTGTATGCAGAGCTAGTGGAGCCTGTTCTTTCTTGTACCATACTTAATGTGTCAGGTTCAACAAATAGATTCTCTCCTTGTCTAATCGGGTAGTTTCCCTTTCCTCCTTTGTTAAAAGTTCCTACTGGCTAGCGGTTTCAATAAGTCTCTTTCTCATCCAGTGGTGCAACTGCTTCTCTTCTCCTTATGTGGTTTGTATATCCATACAGAATAACCATTTTCCAATCTTATGTTATAAATAACTCTAGACATCACATTTATAACAATTCCAGGTACACACTTCTTCTTTATGATGTCTCATACCCATACTAGATCATCACTTCTAAACTTTGGGAAATGTTTACGAGTGTCCAGGTAGACCCCTGGACTCTCTTCAGTTCTTTCCTATAGAGGCATAATTTTTGACAGATGCATACAGCAAGTCCTGCTGAATAGTAGAATGGCAGTTGATTTCCCATTACTTGATTAAGGTAGGAAATGTTGGAAAAACATGATCTCAATTAACACATCATCCATTTTTGTGTGATTTGTAAAGCCTGCCCTTTCAGCCAGTCCATTTGAGGCAGGATGATAAGCAGCTGTCAAGGTATGTTGATCCCCTTTCAGTTTTTGAAATTTATTGATGTGAAACCAGTCCCATTATCTGATACCAGAATATCCGAGTATCCATGTGTGGTGAAAATCTCATGGAGAGCTTTTATGGTACAATTAGCATGATTGATTTAACTAACCGATATTCAGTCCAATTGCTGTAAGAATCCACAATTGTCAAAACCAAATGTCTATTTATAGGACCTGCGTGGTCAATGTGAACGCGTTCCCAGGGTTTACTATCCAGTCCAAGAACTAAATGTTTTATTTGGCAAATTAGTTTATCCCAGGGTGTCCAGCATGGAATAATCTTAATACCAGTGAATGTCTCTCCATAGATATAAACACACGATCTGCTCTAGTGTCATTCCAAATTGACAGACACTGACGAGCATTCCAGATAGCTGTATGTAGAATTTTTGGGCTGCGGCTAGGCCATCCTTTTTTTAATTCACGTTTTCAACAGGTGACAGCCAGGGTCTCTGAGTGGCCATTCCGCTATCTTGGTAGTAATTCAAGGTATCATTCAATTTATACAACTTCTAGTAGGTTTACCTCCACAAATTCACGCAACTTATCAGCTTTTAACAGTAGGCATGATAGGGCATCGCTTGTGGTATTTGTTTTCCTGGTTATAGTCGTAGGCTGCAAGAATGTTTATCTATTTAACATCCTTTGGCTGCTATAGTCAGAAGTTTTTTTGTTTTTTCCCAATATGCCCAATAATGGACAATGGTCCATACACACGGTGAACTACCAGCCATATATATGCTGGTGGAACTTTTTTACTGCAAAAATAATAGCGAGGGCTTTTTTGTCCAATTGACTATAGTTTATTTCAACTGACGACAAGAAGCGGAAGGTGTATTCTATTGGACGTTCATGACCATTTATTTGTTGAGAAACCACAGCTCCAATACTATTCTTGGAAAGTGGCTCTGGAGACTATAATTTCTTGATCATTCTGATAGTGTACTAGCAGGGTTTCTGAAGACAATAGATCTTTTGCTGTTTGGAACACGATCTGTTGTTCGGCCTGCCAGTTCCAGCATTGACCTTTGCATAGTAGTATATACAGAGGTTTTAAGTTGTGTGATTTTCCCTTCAAGAAAACTTTATAGAAACCAAGTAGTCCCAAGAAAACCTGCAAGTCCTTTACATTTTTTGGTGTGGAAGCATTTTTTATGACCTTGACTTTTTCTGGATTTGGGCATTTACTGTTCTGGTTAATGATGTGTCCCAAAAATTTTATTTCCCTCATAGACCAAATACTTTTGGTGACATTAATTTTTAATTCCCACTCATTCTAGTCTTGCACATATGGTGAGTACGCGTTCTTCCAATTCCATTTCTGACTGAGCATAGATCAATAAATTATCCAAATAGGGTATTACACCTTTCACGTTGTGTATTAATTGATTGATCTTGTATTGAAAAATATTAGGGGCTGTCATAATTTTATATGGCAGTTTGATGCATTGGAAAAATCTGACATGCGTACTCAAGGTTAATATTTTGGTGGTTTTATCACTGACTGGGATCTGGTGGATAGCCGACTTCAAGTCAATTTGTGCAAAAGCAACAATCTTTTGAAGTGATGCCAGTATTTCTGAAACATTTGGAACAGGATATGCACTTTTGTTTAGATAATGGTTTATCGTAACCCTATAATCTCCACAGATCTGTAAGCTTCTATCAGGTTTTGCTACAATTGGAGTAGCCCAATCCGAATTTTCTATGGGTGATAACACGCCTTTCTTTATGAGACTTGCTAAACTCTTTTCGACTTTGAATCTGAGTGTAAAAGGAACCTTTCTTCCTTTATGAGACTTGCTAAACTCTTTTCGACTTTGAATCTGAGTGTAAAAGGAACCTTCCGGGGTTGGTTGTGCATCTTCAGTTAGTTCAATATTTACTGGGCTTATTTTTAACACAGCTATTCCTTGAAGATTTTTGGGAATTGCTTACGCACTATATTTTCTAGTTTTTATCATTTTGATAATCTGAATGGATATGTCTAATGGGCGGAACTAATTTTGGCCTAGCAAAGGTTTGATGTTCCTCTTGACTATATACAAAGGTAGTTTTGTTTTTATTATTTAATTTTACTGGAACAGAAACCTTCCCACAGATTTGTATGTTATCACCATTCACATTCGTGGCCTTTATATTTGTTTTGTGTAGACTTAATTTTGACTTGGGTGTAGAATTTATTTTATTCCAATCCATTAGAGGCATGATGGATAGTCCCGCTCCACTGTGTATCTCCATTATAACTAGTTTCTATGATTATTAAATCTAGTATAATCTCATCGCTTATCTTAGTTTTTACACTTAATTTCTGACCTTTTGTTTGTGGTTCTGGTTAATTTTACATTTGACCATTGTTGATCATTATTCTTTCTGCAAATGCTTGCTATGTGGCCTTTTATGCCACAATTATGACATTTTGGTTTTTGAATTTACAACTCTTTTTGCATGTCCCTTTATACTGCAACAAAATCAAGTAAAACCCTCTTGGCATTTGTGATGATGTTTCCGCTGTTTCCATTTTACAGATGCTCATTGCAATAACCCTTTCGTTAGTTCCAACTCGGAACTCCATTGATTTGTTACCATCATCTCGTGAATAACACATTTAGCAGTTGCAGCATTATAATCGATGTCTATTTCTCTGAGCAATAATTTCCTTAAATTATGGTCGACCATGCTGTAAAGAAATTGATCTAAGAGCATTCTCAAGATCAGGAAATATACAGTCTCTAAAGTTCACAATGCGAGATTATACTCAGAGTAGGTTTCACATGAATGTTGTTTTCGCATTCTAAACCATAGGTAGGTGACCCTTTTGATGATTGCAGGCTGAAAATAAGCAGTAAGTTTTTCCACAAATACTACGTACGATAACTGTTTTAGGGTTTTATTGTCAGCTAATTGTTTGGGAATTTGTAATACATCTATTCCGGTAAAGAATAATGTCTAGACTTTAGTTTCGTAGTTTTTGATTTTATTTAGCCTCATGCATTGTTCCACGTATAGAGTCCATCCGGCTGGATTTCCCATCTCAAATTCTTGGATATTTTGTGAAGAAAAAGCCATGTTCGTATGAACTATCCAAATTTGCTTTTTATCTTCTTTTACACGACGACCTATCTTACCAGTACTTCATAGTTTAACATCATATGAATCGCATTTCTGATATTACATTATAGTTTTACTTAAGCCACATCTTGACTGAGAGCACAGAGAGAGGGATGAGACTTATAACATATATCTAATAATGAATCACATGCATAATAAATCAGGTACACGATCAAATAACTAAACCATACTTAATGGGAAATACATACATTATAGGAAATAATATGCATTTTAATTGATGTTTGATTGGTTTGGAATGCGGTTCTAAATGATAATGAGGCGAACTAATTCTAACATGTTTATTATAAGAAATAATGGTTAACATGAAAATATAAATGATTAAATTGAATATTAAAACATTGGTAATAAATGAAATCATAAGTTACACCATTTATAGAATGAGTACAGTGCCAAGGGTTTAATTCCAATAACTTTGAAAATATCTGTGCCTTATGATGATGGACATCTATATTAAAATATGCATGCCAAATATGATTTTGTTAGTTCCCTATAGCATTTTCCAGACAATAATTAAAAGTGACTAAGACATATACTATGTGGTACAACATTAATATATTTAATTACTTAAGATAATCAAATTAATCTCTAATAATAATTATTAAAGTTTGCAATATAACAATAAAAGGTCAGCTCTACCAGAGTTTACAATACTTTCAGGTAAAATCATGAATAGTTATAATAAGGAAGGTAAAGTGGGCTGGCTTTATGTTATATGTATTCTGCTACAAGCAAATAAATCAAACTTATTAAGGACTTGGCAGTGCGGATGAGAAGTTACATCAATATATATCTGATGCATGGTCTATTGAAACTGAAAAGCTTGCTAATAAATTAATACAAAACATTAACATGAGAAGTTTAGAACTCAGATAAGTTACTCAAAGGTCCTGGTCCATACCCCAGTTTCATATTTAGTGCTCTTATCCAAACGATTCAGCCTCTAGGTGTGACCCTCATCCACTGTTATGCATGCAGTCGATATAAGTGGATCAGTCTTTGCAATTATTCCACGATATTAGCAAGAAGGATATATCTATACCTATATCACAAATTCACATTAGAAATGCACATGTGTATTATGTAAATTAAATAATTATATTTGCAATTAAAATAAGGGTGTACCACACATCTGGCAACTTCCAGCCAGTTTCATAAAACAAGCACTGAAAAGCCAATGCAATAATAAAATGGATGGGTTTATTAATGCTAATTTTCACACAACAGATATTTGACCAACATTATCCATTATTTGATCAATGGTTAGGAGCATCTCTAAGATATGATAGTTTTTATCACTAATGATGAAATGCACATTTATACTATAGATCTACAGTCTAAGTTGCACCTATTTATTAAGATAATCTCTGTAAATTACAATTCCTATAGCAGAATTGGCAAATTGTGATAATAACTTATAAAAAAACACATTAAATTTCAATTTATTAATTAACATAAACTCTTATGAAATTACAGGATTTCAAATATTTGGATTAAACAAATTAATTACAAAATAAAACAGACAAATCTCACTATATATATTGCCACACACAGCAAGCTAGAGTAATCAATGAATGCCAGAAGGCTTGTGCATAAAATCCCCATCTAGTGCCTACTCATTCAATATCCCCAGACTACTTTATGGCTTATGGCCTTCATCAGTGAGGAGCCTTGGATCAGAGAGCACTGCACCTCACCTAGACCTTAGGATCTAATGCAACACTCCAGTAATCACCTTTTATCTCCATTTAACCACAAAACTATGAGTCTTAAACTGAAAACACCTTAATGTTTTCAATCCAAGCCCATACATTTTGGTGTCTTTGGTTCTTTAATAACCACCATTATCCTATTAGGCAGGATAAACATCACATGACCACCACCTCTTATGCTTGTGTATCCTCTTATGCTTGTGTATAACTTGTTAAAACAGGCAAAACTCACTATATATATTGCCACACACAGCAAGCTAGAGTAATCAATGGATGACAGAAGGCTTGTGCATCTGGGGATATTGGATGAATAGGCACTAGATGAGGATTTTATGCACAAGCCTTCTGGCATCCATTGATTACTCTAGCTTGCTGTGTGTGGCAAAATATATACATATAGTGAGTTTTGTTTTAATAACAATTATATGCAAGCATAAGAGGTGGTGGTCATGTGATCTTTATTGGTTAATTACAAAATAGCAAATATGCTTTGAATAATGAAATGTTATTCTATAATTTCATATTAAGCATGAATTAATAATATCTCCAAACCCTCAACTTGAGTTACTTAATGTGCTCAGTATTTCATGTGGCATTTGTCATGTTATCACATAAATTAGAAAATAAAATCTCAATAACTAAAATTTAAAGGACAGATATAGACATAATCTCTTGCATGAAAGCAAAAGATAATTACTTTTAGTAAAAGATTTATTAATTTAACAACTCATTGTTTAAGTAAGATTACAGGTTTTACCTAAGGCAAAATAAATTTTACACATTTAGAAAAATTTATAAAATAACTATAGCATGAGGTTTATTATGACAGTTCTATTAAGAGCTCTTTGAGGTGGTAGTAGAAATTTTACCTTTACATAATCTAAGAAAACATATCAGTTGGTTTCATAATTTCTTGCTTGCAGGTAGAATAGCCACCATTCCCATTAGGTTAGGTAGTGTATTTTTCTAGGTGAGCAGCATTAGCATGGCAGGCCCTTCATGGGAATTTCTCCAACCATTGAAAAGACTGGATGTTCTTAGCACATAGGACAGAGATAAAGATACCACCCCCAGCTTGGAAAACAGCAACTCCCACTTGTCATACTCAGCCATATTAAAATTCAAACTGGCATGGGTTCTAGTAGAGTTTACAATCTAATTTATAACAAAGGTGATGATGGGCTATATATACAAGCATTCATAATAATTTATACATTTTATTGACAGTTTTTTCCCATAACCAAATAAGTCATTAGCACATCAGGTGGTCTGATTTTAAAACCAAAATAATTACTGCCTTTGGTCTGAGGTTAGTAATGAGATGTTTACAAAAATTGACTTTTGTTTTATACAGCTTTTAGTCTTAGTAACATAATTTAATCTTAGTGCTTATTTCAAAACAAAATTTATTCAAGTAAACAAATATTATTTTAATTAATTTTGACACATTGATTCTCGTGCTAACTTTTAGTAAGATTTAAATCATGTGATATTTTTTTATAATTTATTTGAAATCAAGCTTTCAAAATATAAAAAAAAATTTAAATATCAAGAACACTTCTTATAGATAGATTTGTAATGGTAGTATGTAGGTCTCACATATATATACATGCAATTCTATAATTTAAGCTATTAACCATGGTAAATTGACCTTTGTAGTTACATTACATTAATAAATATGTAATTGCTAGAATACAAGTTAATTTGTACATATATATCTTAGTTTGGAAAGGAAAGTATTAAAATGATAAATCGTACTAAAAATGCGAGGGATAGAAAGATAAAGGAGGCTATATTGATTAGAAGCATTAGGCTATCTCTTAATAAGGATCAGGGTTTGAAAATATTAATTTTGTAGGAATATTTTTGTTAAAGAATAGGTATGAATAGATTTTAAAGAATTAGAATAAGATATAGTTTTGGAAAGTGTTCATAGAGGGCATAGAAGTGAAGAAAATGAAAAAATTTAATTTTTTAAAAAGTTATTTCAGTTAGAGGATGAGGTTTATAAAAGGTAAAATTAGTTAAAAAATTAAAATTAAGAGGTGAAGAAATAGAAACAATTTTAGCAAAGTTATATACCAAATGTCTAAATGATAAAGATGTACCAGAAGATTGGAAGAATGCAGTAATAATATTAATATTTAAAAAAGGTGATAAAGAAGATGTTAGAAATTACAGACCTATCAGCCTTTTATCAGTTTTATATAAAATTTTTACCAAGATAATTACAACTCGTCTACAGAGAACTTTGGATTTCCACCAACCAAGAGAACAAGCTGGATTTAAAAGTGGTTTTAGTACAATAGATCATATCCAGGTATTGAGAGAAGTCATAGAAAGGACAAATGAATATGAGTTGTCATTATGTTTTGGATTTGTAGATTATGAAAAGGCATTCGATTCTATACACATTTCTTCAGTGATTAAAGCATTGGATTATCAAGGTATAGATCCAGGATATTGTCATATTTTAAAGAATATTTATAAAAATGCAACAGCAACAATTAGATTACATAATGATACTGGAAAAATCAACATTGAGAAAGGTGTAAGACAAGGTGACTCAATATCTCCAAAACTCTTTACAGCAGTGCTGCAAGAAGTATTTTGTGGATTAAAATGGGAAACTAAAGGAGTGAAAGTAAATGGAGAGTATTTAAGTCATTTAGATTTCGCAGATGATGTAGTTGTTTTTTCAAATAATGCTTCAGAGCTGCAGGAAATGTTGCAGGAGTTAGCAGATGAAAGTAGAAAAGTAGGACTAAAGATAAATGTTAAAAAGACTAAAGTAATGTTTAATCGATTTGCTCAAAATATGAAAATAAA
This sequence comes from Epiperipatus broadwayi, assembly GCA_028023455.1. Lineage (NCBI taxonomy): Eukaryota > Metazoa > Onychophora > Udeonychophora > Euonychophora > Peripatidae > Epiperipatus > Epiperipatus broadwayi. The sequence continues at coordinate 7,640,758 of JAQFVV010006227.1, forward strand.
GATTGATTATGAAGAATTAGAAGAAGTTAACAGTTACAAATACCTTGGTCAGATTATTAATACAGATGGAAATATAATGGAGGAAATTAATCATAGAATTAAACTTGGTTGGAGTGCTTTTGGTAGAAATAACTTTATACTAAAAGGAAATATGCCTATGTGTTTGAAAAGGATGGTTTTTAACAAATGTGTTTTACCAGTTCTTACTTATGGATCTGAGACTTGGACACTTAATAGAAGAGCAATACAGAGACTTCAGACCACTCAAAGGAGTATGGAGAGATATATGTTGGGAGTAACAAGAAGAGATCGAAAATGCAATGTATGGGTAAGACAACAAACAGGTGTTACTGACCTTATTGAAAAAATTAAAAGATTGAAATGGAGTTGGGCTGGACATATTGCTAGAAGAGATGATAATAGATGGACAATTGAAATTTTAAACTGGATTCCAAGAGATTGTAAAAGACCCAGAAAGAGACCACATGTGAGATGGATGGATGAAATAAGAAAATGGCAGGGGTGTTGCGGAGAAGAGAAGCTAAAGATCGGAGATGGATTAAATTTGGAGAGACCATCCTGCAGTGGATTGATAATGGTTGATGATGATGATTATATTAATATTATTGTCATTGATTAATGTATGTATAATATATAAGTAATTAAAATAGAAGAAATAAATTAAAGCAAATTTAAGATTTAAATGATTAGAATATGAAGAAATAAATGTTAAAATATAAAATTTTATATAAAAGAAATTGATTGAATGTAAGTGTGGGATAAAGAGGTATTAGATTGTAGAGATATTGAAGGTCCATATTTAAGCTAATAGATGGAATGTCTGAAATGTTTTTTTGGTAAAGGTTTACTATAGCGGCCCCAATATGTTGGCCCTCTATTGTTTAAAATTATAACTAAATTATTTGAAAATCTTATGTATATGCTACTATATTACAATTACATTAAAATTTAATCTATGTAAAACACATATATACTACTATATTACAATTACATGAAAATTTATTCATATATACAAAATAATTAAAAAAACATTTACCTTTTTAAGCATAATTGTGTCCTATGCATATTAGGAAGTTGGAGAAAAAAGTGGTATTGCTGTGTCTACTCCGGAAGGCATATTCATGCAGGTACAATGAAAACAAAGCTCTGCTGGTACCAGATTGGAATTTTAGCTTACTCTTTGCTCTCATCCACATATTTTCAATATTCTGGGTGTGTATGCCTTGGTCTTTGGGATGCACGAAGTTGTCCTGATGGACGACAACCGAATGCGTATACACATCGTTGTTGAGACTGCTGATGTTATTGTACACAGCCCAGCCATCTGAAATAATGTGCACACCTCGTAAAATGTACTGCTGTATCAGGCTCTCCAGTGTATCAGCCATCCTGTCTGTAACTTCTGTCAAGAAGCACTTTCTTGATACTCTTTCTATATCACCAAAGACCATTTTTTTCCAACTATAAAACTACACGTGTGCATGTAATTCGAACTGTTGAACACAGAGGGTGTCTTTTTTTTTGTAACGTGTGCTATAAATGTTGATAGTTTAAATTCTTAAGTTGTTGATAGTTTAAATTGTTAACTTTCAAATAAATTAAAACTAATTCTTTTAATTAATGTTGTATAATTAATCCAACATTCAAATTCTTTAAAAAGGTAAATGTTTTTTTTTATTATCTTTTACATTTGATTAAATTTTAATGTAATTGTAATATAGTAGCATATACGTAAGATTTTCCAACAATTTAGTTATAATTTTAAAGAATAGAGAGTCAACATATTGGGGCCGCTATAGTAAACCTTTATTTATACATACATTTGTTTATGTATGTGTATATATCTTGGTATATATGTATGAAAATAATAAATATACGAACTAACTAAAGAAAAAATAAAAACATAAAAAAAACACAGAATTACTTCTATAAAACTGCTTTAATATTTCAACCAGCAGGCTGGTTTTCATCAGAAAGCAAAATGGCTACTTACAGAAATTAAGCACTAAAATATTACAGACAGTTACGTATCAGATAACAAAACTAATTCCTATAGGCTAAAAATCTTTAAAAACTTTGTATAAAAATATATATATATATATTTACAAAACTTTGTATAAAAAATACTAAAAAAATTATTTCACAAAAAAATTATTTTAAAAAACTAAAACTATACGTACATTATATATTAAAATATATAAAAAAACAATAAAAATACTGTATATTATTATATATGCACACACTAAAAAAACTGTATATATTCTACTATATGTATTTTACTATATACATATATATCTTATGCACATATATATTTATTCTACTTCGTGCTAGTCCACTTATAAAATAATTATTTAGGAAATAAAAAATAATTATTTAGGAAATAAAAAAACAAATCCCTAGAAAACCAGGCAATTCAAAGATGTGATAGTACCTATATTCATATTCATCCCATGAGGATGTAATGTCTTAAATTTAAAAATAAAAAAACTCCTGTTTTCTTTCTCTCATGGGGAACAGCTTTTGGCACTAATTTAGTGTCAGAAAAGGGATGTTTTTCAGTTGGGGATAAGAGATGTCTTACATGCAAACATATTATTGTTACAAACATTTTTCAGGGAGATACCATTCATGGTTTTAAATGGTATATCCCCAACTATGTAAATTGTAAAAGTATAAACTTGGTATATTTAATAGAATGTAATAGACGCTTATGTCGTTACATAGGTGAGTCAGCAAACAGTCTACATATTAGAATGACCATCCATAGGTTTGATATTTTACATAAAAATGAAGATAGACCAGTTTCTAAACATTTCAATTTATCTGATCACTCGCTTGATGATTTAAGAGTGGTTATATTGGAAGATAATTTTTCTTCCATGAGAGAAAGAAAACAGGAGAGCTTTTTTATTTTTAAATTTAAGACATTACATCCTCGTGGGATAAATATGAATATAGGTACTATCACATCTTTGAATTACCTGGTTTCCTAGGGATTTGTTTTTTTATTTCCTAAATAATTATTTTTTGTTTCCTAAATAATTATTTTATAGGTGGACTAGATGAAGTAGAATAAATATAAAATATATATAAAAAATATGTGCATAAGACATACATGTATATAGTAAAATACATATAGTAGAATATATATTGCACCAATATTGAAATTGGCACATATAATTTTATCTAAAAAAAATTATTAAAATAATCTTTCATAAAAGAAAAATGTAAAATTAAATATTGTAGAGTTTATTACAGTTTGTTGTCGAAAAAGAGAAGAGTCAAATAGTTTTCTATCATTAGTTTTGAAATAAAAGTTAGAAAAGTTAAACTAAAAGTTTTATAAAAGGAAGTAAAGAGTTTTTCTTATTAGCATTCGTAAAATATAAATAATTTAAAGTTTTAAAAATACAAATCTCTTTTCATTCGAATTAAAGAAAAGTAATATATGTGCGATTGTCAATAATACAATGTATGCGTAATCAATGTTATAAATAAATGAAAGTTAAAGAAGATTATCATTAAAAAACATGGCAATGGCTATTAATTAATTAAAAATATAAAACAACGCATCTTGCATGGCTATTACTAATTAAACAATCTTCCAAAACACATTGTCAAAGGATTATCAATGAAATTTCGACAACAGATATTGCAGGAGGATATCGAAAAGAAAAACACTTCGCAGGTATAAATAGTAAAATTTTATCGGATAATCAGTCAGTTCAGAAATTAATTGAGTCAGTTAAGTCAAGAGAAGACCATCAGTTGAGTTAATTGTATCCAGAAACAAAATGCAGTGCTGAGCAGTTTTGGGAAATACACGCCTCTCCACAGCCTGATGTCCGATGAAAACAGCAAGATCTGCCCATGAAATAATGTCAGCTTAACAACTTGGAAATCTCCATCAATATCTAATTGTCTTCAATAATAATAATCATGAAGAATAATGAAACGTCCCAGCTGGCTGGAAGTATTCATAATGGAAGAAGCAGCAAACAAGAAGAAAACAAAGTTCTAAATCTACGTTCAAAATCCCAGGTAAAACATTTGCTTATTTTCGTTTATACCATAATAGCCATTGCACTAAAATTCATAAAGCCTCCAGAGACAAGTAATTTGAACTCTATAATCATGCATAAAATGAACTATTAATGTGCGTGTTTGTGAATGCTATATGATTTTATAAACGTCAAACATTATTTATGCTTTTCATAAGATATATATTATAGTGTGTTAATTTAAAATGTGCATGTGTTGTATTAGTTAAAAAATTATAAAGATGTTTAAATTTAGTAAAATAATGTTAGTTAATAAATTGTCTTAAAACTTAAACTCTATTTGTCGGTCAATTCTTTTACAAATTTTTATCAATTCTTTTCACCACTAATTATGTATAATCTATTAGTGATTACAAACAGCTGAGCTAGTCAAGGATTCTTGGGTGTTGAGTTAGTGGCCATTATTCAAAGTGCGTTATTTATTCATTCTTGAATAGATAGCTGGCGCCCGTGTTTATACACAAACAAAAAAAAGTGCTTTGAACGTGGTGTTGAACTCATCAGTCGAGAAGAAGTTATGTCTTGGAAATGTAACGCTAGTTATATATATTTTATAGCTATCATTTGGGCATACATACTCTCCGAGTATGTTCTTCTTTGCCTAAGAGGCCGGTGTTTCGATGTCCCATATTCGAACCTGGTACAATATATAGTTTTTTTAGTGTGTGCATATATAATATATTTTTATTGTTTTTTGATATATTTTAATATATAATGTATGTATGGTTTTAGTTTTTTAAAATAAGTTTTTTGTGAAATAATTTTTTTAGTATTTTTTATACAAAGTTTTGTAAATATATATATATATATATTATACAAAGTTTTTAAAGATTTTTAGCCTATAGGAATTAGTTTTGTTATCTGATATGTAACTGTCTGTAATATTTTAGTGCTTAATTTCTGTAAGTAGCCATTTTGCTTTCTGATGAAAACCAGTCTGCAGGTTGAAATATTAAAGCAGTTTTATAGAAGTAATTCTGTGTTTTTATTTGGTATATATGTATAGATAGATATTAATTGTATATGTTTAAATGTTATAGCTCTGATGATGACTGCTGCACAGTTGAAACTGTAGGCAAGAGATAAAATAAATCATATGTTAAACTGCATTGTAGAGTGTCAATTAAAGTGTATATGGTGTATTATTTACATATATATCTATGTGATCACACATACATGTGTGCACTGTTTTTGAGACATCTTTAGGGTTTGAATATGAGGAAATCAAATTTAAATTTCATAAATTATATTAAAATATAGGTTTCCATTATAAAAGGATTGTAATAAATAAGTGATTGTGCTTAAAATCAAAGCAATTTTAAAATTTAGTTTTAAAAAGATAAAGAAACTAATTTATTTTAATTAAATTTATTTCAAATAAATTTGTTCTAAAAATTTTGTTATAGGAACAAAGGTTAATTAAATACTAATGCAGAAAATTTTGCTGAAATAGCTTATCTTTTTATTAATTGAAATTCTTGTGTTAATGTTTTAAAAAGTCAATTAAACATATATTAAATATCATCTATAAACATGTGGGTTACAGATCTAAAAAATTGTGTAAACATGAGTAATTAAAATAATTACTGGCTTGTTTAAACTTTTTTTTATATAAACATGGATAATTAAAATAATTACTAGCTTATTTAATTAAAGAAAAAAAAAAGGTGTTTTCTAAAGTTGTCAATGATATAAAAAGGCCTCAAAAAATAATTTTGTCTTTGCTTTTTGATATGGAATTCATTGAAAGTCAAAACGTGTATTTAATGTGATATGTGCATTATATATAATTCAGTAAATTGATTTATTGTGCTTAAAATTCACAGGCAGTTTGCCTGATTTAGTTTATCTGCTTGACATGCACAACTGAAATCAATGATTGGGATATATGTGTGCATTTTATGTAGTGATCCTATAAATGTTTTATATGCCACATTTGATTTTTATATATGTGTGTACTTGCCTTTCCATATGTTATTTTCATTTGAAGTACTCGCAGATAATTTTGATTTGGGTGCAGAGACATTTCTTGCCATGAATTTTTACTTTAAGTGTAAGTGGTTAGAGACTTTTTATTGTTGCATTATTTTATTGCAATGAAGGGACCAAATGTAAAGATCTACACATTGTGAATATTTATAGTTAATTTTAGTGGCATTGTTATTATTTATTTTTTAATGCAAAAGTGAAACATATATATGTGCACATCTTGACTTCACTAACATATATTTAAAAAACTTAGATAAATAACAAAGTTACCTAAAAATGATACAGCATCATAATGTAAGTTTTTATGAGTAATGATATTTAAAGGCTGCCAGATATAAAATGTAAAATATATCAACGCAAAAGGCACAATTTCAATTGATATACATTTGTGTATTATATTGAATTGTTAATAAACATTGTTTTGTTTATTGTTAATCAAATTTTTAGCATTTGTTTACTATTGTCTGCTCTGCCAATTGATATTTTTTAACAATCTCTAATTCTCCATGATCTAGAGGGAATTTTAAATGTCTATGAATAAATGTGTAGGTATTTATACTTAAAATCCTCACTAGCAAACTATCATATTCTAGGCTAGAGGTTTAGTGCTGCCCTCTGATATTGCTGTGTCTATTGTCCATTACATAGGATATTTTACTTTTTGGTCCAACTAACTGGGATCCTGATGATGATTGAACCCTGGTAGTTTGTATATAAAAAGGTCATACATGAAGATCAAATATAGATACATTTTGAAATATTGAAAACCAGTTAGCAGAAGATTTATTACAATTTGAAAATGGTTGGCTCAAGATAATAACAAGAAATAGAATCAAAAGTAATTGCAAAAAAAGTGACATTCTTGGAAGTATAGTAAGATGCTTTGGAATGAAGTTTTACATAAACACATGTAAAAATAAAGTAGAAGAAAATATAACATAGTTAAAAGATAGTTTTATATATTGGAATATAATTTTTTTTTTATCTTTATACAACATGGAATCAGAGAATGAAAATGGAAAGAATCAAATAACAGAGGAAATAGAAATGCTTGCTAATATTGTACAAGAAATGTTTAAAAAATATCAGTGCTCATTACAAAAAAGAAAAAATGAATCAAAATAAGAATGATATGATACAATTAATCAAACATAGTTAGCAATGGAACAAATGATAGACCACAGTCATGATATGTAGATGAAAGAAAATAAGCAAACACAGGATCAAGACAATATACAAGAACCTCTAAATAATAAATATTTACTAATTGATATTAAGATTGCTACAGGCAGAGATAAAGTTATTAGAAATATTACTGATCTTAGTGAAGAAATGAAACAAGACAGCAACAGAAAAAAGTATTTAGAGAAAGAGATGGAAGATGAAAAAGAAAAAGGTGTAGAATGCTAAGATATCAAAATATGTAAAATGAGAAAGAACAAATAGTAGAAATTATTCCAAGACAAGTGGAGATAAAGATATTCAAGAAGAAACAAAATGTAGAAAAACAAAATACAGATCTAATAAAACGAGTGGATGTAAATCATGATCACATGGATTATGCTGATTTAAAGGCTGACATGGAGTGATATAAACAAAAATCACTCAGATATTAATACATTATTTATGAATTGAGCTGATAGAGAAATTTTGTTTGCAAAGGAAATTTACAACCTATGAAGAGCAGAGTTATGATTTTATCAGTCAGTTTGATTATTCTTTGCATAACAGAGCTACTGATGAGATGAGTAAAAATCATATCCCTGAATTTGACATAAATGATTATATTAATATTTTAGGAGAGAAGTTAAGCAATACTAAATGGATAGCTCAAAGACTTCAGTATGAGAAATAAAGTTATTTTTCAGAATTTTTTCTTATATTTTTACATTATGTTTATGGTCAGAAATAAATTTTTCAGCACAACTTTTATTCAGAACATTGACAATAGAGAGATGTTCCATAGTACAACAAATAATGATGTCATCTGATGAGACTGGTTTTTCTCAGCCAATTAAAGAGTACATAAACGAGGTTATTAAGACTTAAAAATTTTTTTATGCAAGTAGAGTTGAAACTTTTATAGATGAACTTGGAAAGAATAATGAAGATGAAGAGCAGAGTAAATTAATTAAACAGTCATATAGCTTAAGAGCAGTAGTATGCAACAAGGTTGAAAATGTAAAATGAAAGAAATAATAATATAAATTGACCTACTAAGAAAACTGATGCATGACTTAAAGTAGAAAAATGGTTTAACACTGTTTGAGAATGCATTTAAATTGCAGAGGTATTTTTAATAATAAAATTTAGTTTTAAAATAATCAACATTTAGTTTCAAGTCAATTATTTCTTTTAAATAAAAAAGTTTTAAAAAGGATATAATAAAGAACCAGTTATTTTAAACAGTTAAAATTAGGTTAAAGTATCTGAAAATGTTCAAGAAATCATTAATATAAGTCAAGATTTGTGGATCTAATGTGGTATTATTATATCATCTAAGTAATTCAGTGAATTGATTTTATTGTGCTTAAAATTCATAGGCAATTTACCTGATTTAGTTTGTTTGCTTCACATGTATCTGAAATAAAAGAATAAGCATTAAAACAGGCAAAACTCCTCATACAGTAGTGCCACTCAGTACAAGCCAGAGTAATCAATGGATACCAGAAGGCTTGTGCATAAAATCTCTATCCAGTGCCTACTCTTCCAAGATCCCCCGACTTACTGCCACATTTGAATTATGTATATGTTTACTTGCCTCCCTATGATATATTATTTCTACTTGAAGTATTCAGAGATAATTTTGTTATTACTTCAGGTGCAGAGACATTTTATTCCATGAATTTTATTTTATGTTATACACAGGTGGTAAGAGGCTATTTATTGTTTTATTTTAACATAGTATAGGGATTAAGTGCATAGTCTAGAAGTCCGAATTTGTAATGACCTGCATATTGTGAACATTTATAATTAAATTAAGAGTTAATCTAAGCTGCTTTATTATTGCTTGTTCTTTAATGCAAAAAGTAAAATATATAACATATTTTGACTTAGCTAACACATATCTAGTAAAATCAAATAAATAACAAAGTTACTAAGTAATAATCTTCAGAGTTAATACAGCATCAAAATACAAATTTTTGTGAGTAATAATATTTAAAAGCTGCTGATATTAAATGCAATATATTACAATACAATTGAGGCAATTTCAATTGATATATATTTGTGTATTATATTGGACTGTTAATAAATTTTGTTTTGTTTATTAGTGTTTGTTTACTTGTTGTCTTCTCTGTCAATTGAAATTTTAAATGTCTATGAATAATAGTGTAGCTGTAAGGGCATTTATACTTAAGATCCTCATCAGTAAACTCTCATATTCTAGGCTATAGGTATTAGTGGTCCTCTGGTGTTTGATATTGGGATGCCTACTGTTCATTACAATATATATATATATATATATATAAAGAGAGATACAGATAGATAAATGAACAGAAACTTAAATCAATATAAGCAAAGGTGCTTATTTACATTATTTCAATTTCACATATACACTTTGCATATCATAACACTATTATATTTGTCAATCATAGATCAAATACTCAAATCAATTAATATCAAACATATTTACATCACAAATTTGTACAGCTTAACTTGGTTCCAGCATAAATAGATATTAAATATTACATTTAATGAGCAAACCTATAAGCAATATTTCATTCCACTAAATATTTAAAATTCATTGTGCATTGATCTAAAAAAATCTTTCTAACATCTGATCAAACAATAATTTTAAATATTATCTACTTCTATGCTTCTTCATAGTAAACATATGATGTGTCATGAATTAGGAAAGTAACACTATCTTTGAAGAATCTTCATACATAATAATTTTGCCACATTAATGAAGGTGATACAATCTACATACAGACTATATCACTTTATACATCTCAAAAATAAATTTAGTGTAAAACAATGATGTTATTGCCAAATATGAATATCACATCAATCTTCAAACATTTCAATATATTGGGAAACAAGTAAAATCACCAGATTTAAAGCTTAAGTAAAACATGTTCTTGACTTTACATGCATAACATGAATTGCATATTATCACTCTTTTTCATATATTGTAGTAACCAATATAAAATAAATGAATTATAAACTCTTTTTTCAATACTTATATTATTTTCTACATCAAAAGAAAAAAAAGTCTATTCCTGTGCATAGTTCTCAGGTGAATTAAGAAGATATTTTGCAAGAATTTTAGTCAAAGACACATTAATTTTATGAAAATTATTTTCTTTTTCTCATGTTATAAAGGATGAGAAGACAGAAAATACAATTTTAATAGTATACAAATTTTACATTTTCACAACATAAATAAAAGTAATTAATTACTTTGTGCTTATTTGATATAAAATTATTTCCCATTTTACAAGATGAGGCATACCTTCATTTTCCATGCATAACCTCAATTCATATATTTTCTTGAGCATTAAAAGCTAATTAATTAATAGTAGTTATGAAAGATTATTAACATTTCTACACAATTTTTTTCCAAATACAGGCAATTTGCAGGCTCATTATTTCTTTTTTGGCAAGTTAAAAATATAAATCCTTTCATTAAAATATTACATAATTTGCATTCAGTTAATCTACAACACATCTTTGGATGAATATTAAAGTTATTTTTTTTAAAGATTTTTTTTTACTTTTGAGGCATCATCAATAACTTTATTGACAACTTACATAATGTCACATGATCACCATTTCCTATGCTTACACAAACTGTTAAAACAGTGACAAACTCTCTATGCAGGAGCGGCATCCAGTGAATGTCCTAGTAATTAATGGATGCAAGAAGGTTGTGCATAAAACCCCTATCTAGTGCCTACACATCCAATATCCCCAGACTAGGTTCTAGCTTGTGGCTTTCACCAGTGAGGAGTCTTGGATCTGAGAGCACTGCACCTAGATCTTAGTCACTGTTCTAACTTATTTAATGACTGCCAAATATAGCAACATATGCCTCTGTCTTTTACAAAATATTACCTCTAAGGCAATTTAATGTTTTAAAATACATTCCTTTCTATTTGATGTTTTTTCAAATACTGATAGTGATCTAAACTAAAATGAACAATGAAAGAAAAGTTGTTTAATGAAGAAGTTACAAAAAAATATTTCTTATTATTCTAACATGTTAAAGTCACACTATTTTCATTCATTTGAGATAAAAATTCAAAGAACATAAAAAAATATTTGGAATAAATTTTATAATTTAGCGGCATGAACATCCAGTAGCACAGTGGCAAGATGCATCATTTGTACATCTGGCTCCACATTGGCACTTCTTTTGACCTGAAAATTATAATAATAAGAAATAAAATATTGTTAATTGATATTATCATTTGAATTAATAAATAGGCAATAAAAGAGCAAGAAATAGACTAACTTACTAGAACATTTGCACTGAGCCTGACAGTTGGCACAAGCACAGCTGTCTCCACATTTACACGTATCTTTAGAACATCTGCAATGAGGTCCACAGCTGCAAATTCCAGCTAAATTAGATGATACACATAATAAATCATTATAAGACATTGTTAAAGGTGGCAGTAAGAAGTGATAAAGATAACTTTTAATATGAAAAAAAAACTAGTACAAAGACATAACTAACAGAAATTTAGAATGACCTTGTAGCAGTTAAACAAAAAAACATGATAAAATGAGTATGCTAATAATGAAAAGGAAAAAAAAAACAAGTTCATCATGATAAGTGTAATATTATTGGGTATAATAAAATTTATGTAGATGTGAAAATATGAAGAAATATTAATTTAGATGATGCATAATGGGAGGAGGGGAGGATTCACATCCACAGCAATATAGATTGCAAAGATATGAGAGTGAATTATGAAGACAATAACATTGGGAATTGGAAAATTGATTTCTATAAAAATGTTAGACATTGAATGTGTTTATTAAGAATGAGTTAATATGAATCTTTTTTAGAGAATTATAATTAACAAACCATTCCAATGAATTATCCAGTGATTCTTTCTTGGTAAAAATTTTTAAGAGATTCAGTCATAAGATGGACAAGATCTTGATTTTCATCTATTTTGCAGTGGTTTGTACATTTGAAAAGGAAGCACATTTTTTCTTAAATATAATAAATATTTTGAAGTATCTAGTTTGTGGAATAGACTCTATGTGGAATTGAAGCATTGCTCCATTTGGTTTAGTATTTCATTTCATGAACGAGCACAACTTTAAATTTGATGAAACAGAAACAGGATTTTAACAAAATATAGTTGTTGGTTTTGGTTGCAAAACACTTAGATGTTTAAATCTCATATTATTGGCTTGAAGATATTTTATGAATATGTAGTTGCAAATCCAGTTTTTCTCATTGACAAAAATCAAGGACTAAAATATGGATTAAAACTTGGTATTACCATAATCTTTTTGATAATGGATAGTTATTACAAATATATTATGATAAAATAGGTGATTGAAAATCAATGGTGCCCAATGTTAATAGAAACCTTAGGTCACTAAAATATCCATAATTGGTAGTCTGATATCAGATCTATATAATGACATAAGAAAACTTTAGTTCAAAATTTTTATGAAAATGAAAAATTGAATAATAATAATTAATAAATACAAAACATTATGAAATATGATAACAATTATATACTATTCAGAAAAATGTACAATTTTTTAATCTAACTTGTCCAAATTATCTTCAACATTTCAGTTACTGTATTTAAAAAAAATGAATATGCTAATGCGTTTGGAAAAAAATCTTTTAAAAATGGATTTTCCAGTATCTGTCTGTGGATTTTGAATGTATGATCAATATTGTAACGATATACATATGCCATTACATTATTTTAAAATTAAAATAAATAGGAAAATAATTGTAAATAAAATTGATTTTTAAAAACGTAAAAGAAAACTATTTTTTTAAAAAAGTATTTAAAAGTAAGAAATGTAAAAAAAAAGTAAAGATCTGCAGATGAAATAATATAAAAGAAAATAGAAAAATGTTGATTAATTTCTATTTTAAAATCATGTAAAGATCTCAGTGAATGGAATTGATTGAAGTATAATTGTATCTAAAGCAAACTAGCCCTTGGGCACTTAAATGATTGTAAGGTCAGGTAAGAGATAAAAATTAAAGATTTTGAGTGACCAATGCAAGCACCAAGCCATGCACGGGCCAGAAAGGAAAACATCCAGACCTTCAGAACAAATGATCCAGAGGATTTGTGATAAGAGAGGCCAGAAATTATAAAAGAAAAATTATTGAATTCATGAATAAATCTGACTATTAATCTTGTTATGTATTACAGATAGCTATATAGTGCAGACTTCATGATGTAGGAGTCTGACCCTAGATTTAGTTTCCTTCATTTGTGCCCGCTGAGGCCTCCTGACCATGGTTCCAGAAAATATGGCTTGTAGCAGTCACATCTCCAAAGAACTATTAGCAAACAATAGGACAGCAAGGACTTTCATAAACTGAATAAAATCTGAAGGAGTCATCAAGACCAAAGGGGAAGTATAAACTTTTATCAGTTTAATTTTTTTTAAAATATATCTCTTCCAATAAATAGTCAATCCGTAAGAAAATATAGCTTTTAAATGAACTCTTATCTGACTATTAAAAGAATTCTAAATCTGTTATTAATACTTTTTTTTATGTATAAGTTTGCTAATCAATAATTTTCATTTTTCTTTATTTATTTTTGTATTTATTAACTAAATTATTAAAATGCATTAAATTTAAAGTTGGGTATATATGGTTGCATAGAGCCTTTAAGTTTGGGGTTAGATCATTGGGGTTAATTTCAGACTATTTGTTTTGTAGTTGAATCTCTGCTGGTAGAAGGATATATGGGTGTTTATATCAATGTAATGTGAAGTGTGTTAGCATACAGGGCAATGTGCACAAGTGAATGCATGGCCCAATGGTATAGCCATCATGTTGCAAATGGATGTGGAGTATTTACTTGCCATTGATTTCCCTTTTCACTCTATGGATAAGGACTATAAGTCAGCAAAGACTGCTCTCCCTCCATACAAAGTATTTCTTATGAATGTTTTATATGTATGATTCCTTCATCAGACAGATGCACATTCCTGGACTGGATGAAGTTCATTTCTTTTAAATAATATCATGCTGTAGAAGCATATTTCTGTCAGCATGTTTTTATGCTACCATTTTCATATTGCATTGGTTGTGTCTGTATATCAGAATGCTAGCATGCTTTGTCTACAAACTTTTAGCCTGAGATTAAAGGTTTTGATAAGTTTTTAATTGCATAATCTATGTAGCCTATCTATACACAACATTCTAAAATATAATTATATAAACTGTCCATCTGTGCGGACTTACTAAAATAACAATTTAAATTTAAAATTAATAATAAAATCTAAAGAAATATTAATTTATTTCTCAAAATTATAAATGTTTTGTGATAATTACTGACAGTGGTTATTTTTTTTTATCTTTTTCTTTATAAAAAATATGTTTTAAGAATTTGGATCATAAATCTCAGCTATTCCATGAGCCAGTGTCTAGGGCTAACGGTTTATAAAAGTTGGATCTTTCCCAAGGTGTATCTGCCTACATTATAAATTTTTTAGGTTCAAATAACCTAGAGGCACCCTGTATGGCAGATAGAATAAGGGTTCATATTTCCTAACCATTATAATATGTAATATAGAATCTTCACATTGTATGGAAAAATTAAAATGAATCAACATATTGATGAGATATCATTGAAAGAAGTGGAGCTGGTTCTATAAGTTACTAGAAGTGATGGCAATAGGTGGATAGTTGTAGTCTTAATATAGAATTCTAGTGCACAATAAAACTCTTAGAACATGCACTCAAAAGATTGTGTAAATTTCTATATGATTTATTCAAACTATCATTAGTATTTCAAACTTGTCTTTTGCTATGTACCATAGTAACTGGAGATTTACACAGATTCATTTATCTATTGAATAAATAACACATAATGACTTCCAATCACTGAAGGGTTCTAAATAAAAAACTCTAATCAAAGTTTGGGTTAATATGTCTATCTTCAAGATAGTATTTTCAATTAGCTACAAAATGCCACAAAAATCTCATTTGTTTAGTGAATGACAGGAAGATATCAGCTAAGCAAGCCATGTGCAATGTACAGGCAGAATTCAAGAATAGACTAACCGGTTAATGTGGAGTAGACAATGGAGAAAAATACTAGACAATGTTTGCAAGCTCCAGGACAAGTAAAGGTTAACATACACATACTTTAGTTATTTATACTATATGTGCATATGATTTGCTTTAATTTTAGGCATCATCAAGAACCAGGCAAAGCAGACAAATGTCTACCAGAGCCAATACAACATCAGCAACATATCAGAACAATAAAGATAGTAATAAGAACTGGTCCAAATCAACTTGGATCAATACTTATCTTAAGTAGATGGATCAGATCCAGAACTGGATTTATATTCAGGATGGACAAGCCCCAACACTATACTGTTGTGTGAAACCCAAGGACTGGAACAAGCAACAGCAAAGTGGATGGACTGGTTATCTACTGTTTGTATTATTATTATAACTCAGTTGTGACTAATTTTCTTTTTTTCTGTGCCAAAGTAATTATTAATAATAAATTAATAAATGTATTTTAAGCATTTGTATTTCTGGAACCCGATTGCACAGTGAAATCAAACAATAAATTATATGTTTAACTTCATTTTTTCATCTTTATTAATAAATAATAAAACCACTAAACATTACACAATTACCATCTCTTATGCTAGCACATAACTGTTATTAAACAGGCAAAACTCTCCACACAATAGAGCCACCCTGTGCCAACCAGAGTAATCAATAAATGCCAGAAGGCTTGCACATAAAGTCCCCATCTAGTATCTATTCATCCAATATCCCCAGACTAGTTTCTGACTTGTGGCATTTGTCAGTGAGGAAGCTTGGATCTGAGAGCACTGCACCTAGATCTTAGGATCTAATGTAACCCTCCAGCAGCCACCTTTTATCTCTACTTAACTACAAAATTTATGAGAATGAAATTAAAAACAATATTTTTAATCTAAGCTCAATAGCTTAAATAGTCATATGGGTCTGAACTCAGTTCAGCACCCATATATTTTGGTGTCTGGCTCTTTAACAACCATAGCCGCCACTATCCTATTAAGCAAGATTGGTGTTAAATCACTAAACATCACATGATCACCATCCCTTATGCTAGCACATAACTGTTATTAAACAGGCAAAACTCTCCATACAGTAGTGCCACCATGTGCCAACCAGAGTAATCTATGGATACCAAAAGGTTTGTAAATAAAATCCCCATCTAGTGCCTACTCATTCAATATCCCCAGACTAGTTTCTGGCCTGTGGCCTTCATCAGTGAGGAGCCTTGGAACTGAGTTCAGACATATGACTATGTAAGCTATGAAGCTTAGATTGAGAATATTGTTTTTAATTACATTCTCATAGTTTTTTAGTGAAGTACAGATAAAAGGTGGCTGCTGGAGGCTTGCATTAGATCCGAAGATCTAGGTGTAGTGCTTTCAGAGCCAAAATTTCTCACTGACAAAGGCCACAAGCCAGAAACTAGTCTGGAGATATTGGATGAGTAGGCACTAGATGGGGATTTTATGTACAAGCTTTCTGGCATCCATTGATTACTCTGGTTGGCACAGGGTGACACTACTGTATGAAAAGTTTGCCTGTTTAATAACATTAACATGCTAGCATAAGAAATGGTGATCATGTAATGTTTAGTGGTTTAACACCAATCCTGCCTAATAGGATAATGGTAGCTATGGTTGTTAAATAGCCAAAGACACCAAAATCTATGGGTGCTAAACTGAGTTTAGACCCATATGACTATATAAGATCTTGAGCTTAGATTCAAAATAATATGTTTTCAATTTCATTCTCATAGTTTTATAGTTAAGTAGAGATAAAAGGTGGCTGCTGGAGGGTTGCATTAGATCCTAAGATCTAGGTGCAATGCTCTCAGATCCAAAGCTGCTCACTGACGAAGCCCACAAGCCAGAAACTAGTCTGGGGATATTTGATGAGTAGGCACTAGATAGGTTTTATGTACAAGCCATCTGGCATCCATTGATTACTCTGGTTGGCACAGGGTGGCACTACCATATGAAGAGTTTTGCCTGATTAATACCACAATTATTGAGAATCTTTCTTAATAGTGTTTGTCCTAACTTTGTGTTAGCATCTGTATTATCATTTCTAATTTATTATAATCAGTCTTTATTTTTTTTTAAAAATGATTGAACATTATTTTGGCCTTTTTAGCATTTATCTTTAGTTTTAATACCCTCACCTATTAGCTTTTGCATTTTCCCCTCAGTTCTGAAATACTATTTATGAAATGACTTCATCAACTTCTAAAGTTAGACGTAAGTAATCATATATTTCTATTCACTTTACTTTTTAGCTATTTGTTTAAAATATTTTTGGTAAAAAATTCTGAAGAGTGAAAATAATGTTGTTGTCCACGTTATTTTAAAGTTTTCTGTGTAAACATATAAACCATCAGTTCTCAACTTTTTTAAAGTCATGGAACATTTTGGAGAAAAAAACTCAAGGAATATCAAACTCAGTAAATTTATGTTTGTCAAAAAGTGATTGGATTGTTCTGTGAGTTACATGTATATTTATTATAACTAACGTTTAGTAAAATCTTGTATTATACATATAGGCAGTACATTAAAATTATTATTGGTATAAATGTACTCTAGAAAATTAGCATAAAGTTTAAAACCGGATTTGATATTGAGCAAGATCAATATATTTAAATGAGCTCTACTATGTATTCTGAACTGCATAAATATAATCGGATACATTCTAGTGGCAACTGAAAGCATTTATACGATCGTGTGAGCAGCAATTGTGTAAATTTGTAAGCAGAAAATACAACATGTGCGCTAATCATTGTAGAAGTCAAAGAAATGGTTAAATTAAAGACTGTTATTAGAAATAAGTTTAGAATGTCTCTATGTTAAAACCAAAGTAAAAGGATACACACAGATAATTAGACTTGTATACTTGTTTATGCATATGAATAGTTTATCATGCGACTAATTATTGGAATTACTAAAGTGGTTTCGTTCATTTTATTTTATTATTATTTACTTTATTATTTTCATTAAATTATTATAGATGCATATGCATTTGGTAAACATAAATTTTATTCCTGTATATAGTAGTGATAGTAAAATATTAATATTCTTTTTATTATACATATATATATAGTAATTATTAAAAAAACACATTCTAAAATACTATTTTTTTAATAAAATTTAGTGAGAAATTTGTGCTTGAGTCATTGAACAGATATAATTAATGTCAGGATTAATATATACAAACCTAATTTCTTATAACTTCGCAATCTTTTCTCTCTTTTTGGTTTTTATATTAATTAGTATCAAAAAACGAAATTCACATAAATATGATCTTCAAAATTATAACAAAATTTTAAGAGATTTTTGAGAAAGAGCAAAAGAGTCTTCCCGTGTCAAACTCCAAAATTCATCCAGATTTATTTTAGAGAATTTTACTTTTAGAATGAGTCTGATGCCAACATAGCTAGCTCTTCTTATTTTGAAGAAAAATCATGGCTACTATATTAGCATAACATGAATTTTATATCCAGTTATAATGTTCTATAGTTAACTTTGGACTTCAACAGCATGGAATCTCCTTTATGAAAAAAATTATTTCACTGATATTTTTAATCTGAAGTGAGGAAATATATCAGCTATTTTTATGAAATGCAGCTTTTTCAGAGGCATATTTTTTTGAAGCGCAGATAGTTTATCTAGTGATATCAAAATAAATTTATCTTATCCTTGTATACTAGTATAAACTTGACTTAAAATACTAAAAATAGCAGTCAAATATATTACTTTTGAGTACTAAATATCATTACTAAGATATTTTATGAAGGTATCTATTCTTTTATTTTGGAAAAAGGTCAACAATTCATCCCTGAAGTATAAAACACAAAATGGTATTTATCTCTTGAGAACCATCTTATGTTGTTACGTAAAAGTAAAAACTGATGCTCATCATAGATAAGCAAAAAATTTTAAAAAGATGACTTTTTAAAAGCTTGGTCTTAATATAGTATACCATATCTCTAACTTGATCAAATACAAATTTTGATGTTGCTGAGAATGTTTTAGAAATTAAAGTTTTCCCATGAAAATACAATTCTTAGATATGCTAGTTCATTTCTGTTTTTAAGAATAACAAATTCTTTAATAGAGCATATCATTGATGAAGCACAACTTGTGCAAATTCCAACACATACCTTCCTAGTTATTTTTAAATTTTCTAAGTATGAATTAATTCAAATATAATCTATTATACATTTGATAAGTTTTTTGCAGCATAAAAGTTGGCTAGCTATTTCATTTTGTTTAATAAAATAAGTCAATAAACATCACATGAACACCATTTCTTATGCTTGCTCATGACTGTTATTAAAACAGGCAAAACTCTCGATACATATTGCCACTCAAGCCAGAGTAAACAATAGATGCCAGAATGCTTGTGCATAAAATCCCCATCTAGGGCCTACTCATCCAATATCCCCAGACCAATTTCTAGATTGTAGTCTGGGGATATTAGATGAGTAAACACTAGATGGCGATTTTATGCACAAGCTTTATGGCATTCATTGATTACTTTGGCTTGCACTGAGTGGCATTATGTAGAGAGACTTTTGCCTGTTTTAATAACAGTTATGAGCAAGCATAAGAAATGGTGATCATGTGATGTTTATTGGCTTAAAGCTAATCCTGCCTAATAGGATAGTGGTGACTATGGTTATTAAAAACCAAAGACACCAAAATGTATAGGTACTGAACTGAGTTCAGACCTATATGACTATATAAGGTAATGAGCTTCGATTGAAAATATTATGTTTTCAATTTAAAACTCGTAGTTTTGTAGTTAAGTAGAGATAAAAGGTCGCTGCTGGAGGATTGCATTAGATCCTAAGATCTAGGTGCAGTGCTCTCAGATCCAAGGCTCCTCACTGCCAAAAGCCACAATCCAGAAATTGGTCTGGGGATATTGAATGAATAGGCACTAGATGGGGATTTTATGTACAAGCTTTCTGGCATCCATTGATTGCTCTGGCTTGCACTGAGTGGAAATACATATAGAGAGTTTTTCCTGGTTTAATAAAATAAATCCTAGAACATAAGCTTTACCACTTATATTAGTTGCTCATCAATTTGCAAAGCAAAATAATGATTAGAAAGATTTTTGGCAATTGTTTCTTCAATCTTCTTGAACATATCTTTAATTTGTTTTTTGAAAGTATATGAAAGAGGAATTTTTAAAATTTCATTTTTTATATTTTTCTCCAACTATAATTTTTATAGCTTCACAACATGCTAGCAAAATTAGTAACGCTGCTATAGTACATGATTTTATGCAATTAATTGTGCTACTTTATATAAAGCAATTTGTGCTTTTTCAAATATTGCAATCATTTTTTTCCTTTGTTTAATCTGATTTTCCAACAATCATTGAAAATAATTTTTATCTTTGGACTCAACATTGGAATGTTTAATTGTAAAATGTCATTTTAAGTAATATCATTGAACTATTACTCAATTTTTCTGCATATACAATGCAGAGAATAACTTGGTATTCTTTCTCACCAATCAATGTGAACTGAAATTAAAGTAATCATCAGAATATTGCAACTGAACTTTTTGACCTTTTCTCTCCATATTCTTAGTATTATCATTGATACTAGTTGAATTGTAATATAATCATATTTTCATTTTAAAAATTTGTTCATTTTCATTTTGGTTGATCAAATAATTATGAGAGGTGTAAGTAGAGCTATTCCATTCCATAGGTAGTTAGAGGGTTTTCTCATAAAATCAAACCTACCAGACTAGACCTTATCCAGTGTCTCATCAATATAAAGAGGGTGAGGAATAAATCACACAGATGATGGAATGGGGAATTCTGTCTAAGGGTTCATCATTCTTTAGCAACCCCGAGATAGTAGAAAAGATGAAAGATGGACTGGTTAGGCTATGCTTAGATGCTAGGCACTTAAACAAAATAACAATTTCTTATCAAACTATTTCTTCTCCCATTAATGAAATATGGATGAAATTTAATAGAAAAAGGTTTTTTTCCACATTTGATTTAACTTCTAATTATTGGCATATTCATTTCCATCCTGAGCATCACCCGTATACAGCATTGATACATGGTAGGTGTTCATATAAATTTAACAGAAAGTTGTACCATCTAATAAATAATAGGGGAGGATATTAAAATGTCTGAAATCATGTCACCTTATCTGAAATATAGCAATGATGCTATAATGGCATCAGTGAACATACAGAAGCACTTAAAACATCTAGAGATGTTTTTTATGAATGTTACAAAAGGAGATAAATATTAATTAAAAAAGCACTGACAACCGAAGAAATTATTTTTAGGAGCATATTCTGGAAAGTAGGATAAAAGACTGCATCCAGACAAAATACAAGTCATACAAGCATTCTCCACACCTAAAACCAGAAAACAAGTTCAATCTTTATTAGGACTTTGTAATTACTAAAATAAATTTTAGTATTTGAACTTTATCCAAAAAGTGGAATAAGTAAATAATTAATTTTAATAAATTCTCATTTATATATCCCCAAATACCTGAGTGCTATAAATCTGATTTAACCAGCTGAAAACATATTTAACTAAAACTAACAAATTAAACTAAATAAACCTTCACTTTGTCAACATTCATAACATTATAAAACTAATTATAGTAAAATAAGTAAAGGAAAATAACCTGAATATAATCAGTTTTCCAGTAGGGTTGTAAACAAAATTGAGCTGTTGCTACAATTTCTAAGAAAAGGAATTCTCTAGTCATGGATCCCTGTACAAGATATAGCATGAAAAAGTCTTAGAACAAATGATACTGGCTTTTCCTAACTTTTAAAACCTTTTATCGGATTACGTATATTCTACATCCAAGAGGATAGCCAATTTGAAGTTCTTCATGTTATAAGCTGTCTTTTAAAAGAATCTGACATTAATTATATGGTCACAGAAAGGCAACTCTGGCCATTGTTTGGGCATTCCAGAAATTATTTCAATTTCTGTTGGAGTTTCAGATAATGATGGTCATTGACTACCGAAGTTTTAAATTCATGAATTAGAGTTATCTAACTAGTAGTCATTTGGTTATATGGAGTCTGTTCTTTCAGGAATTTCAAATAATATATTTTAAATATATTATCTAATACTGTAAAGGATCAGAGAATGCAATTGCAGATATGTTTAAGCATAGTCCTATATAAACACTTCAACATCTAAAATCATATTAAATAACCATAATGACTTTAGAAATGTCCATTGTTGATTTGGTGGTGGAGGATTTATGGCATTTATTTAAAAGGCAACAAGAAAATTTCATGATAAAGCATAAACAGCAATATAAAGGCCAACATCCTGAAATATAACATACAAACTAAGATAGATGAATGGAGAGTAGTTTTACATCAGCTATATTTAATCAATTGATAACCCTCTTATGGTAATTATTGGATCCATAAAACCAAGCAATCGTGCAGTTGTTTTTATTGGTTTCATATGCATAGTAATATAATGTCTTTGCTATATGATAATGTACCAAATCTAATAATAAAATTTATACAGTGGCACATTGCATTCAATAATTCCTCAAAACCATATGAAAATTATAATCATAAATTTTTGGGATCCATTATTTTCCTTTACAAAGATTAAGTATTTAGTCATAATATATGATGTTTTTAAATTTGCCACAGTATACTCTGTCGAACAAGCTAATTAATGCAAAACATACCCTCAAGCTGTTAGAGACCCAACATTTTTCAATCAAAAGTAAAACACAGATTATTGTAACTGATTACTCCATTTATATCTCAAAGAATAGAATAGGTTGACAGCAAGGCAAACATTAAATGTATTAACATAAATAATGAAACCCCAGTCAAATCTTTGTAAATGCATCCTGTAGTTGGGGTAGTTGTTTTATATTTATTTAAATTCCAAACATTGAGGTTGGATCAGTTGTAAACTACATTAATTGGATGGTGAATAAATTCACTGGATTTCAACTTTGCATTTAGGCAAAAATAGTCTAATCTTGTTTAAGTCTACACTTCTGATGATTAAAAAAGAGAAATAGATGTGGAAACTGATAGAATGCAAACTCACAAAAGATTATTAAACATGAATATAAGGAAAATCAAAATATCTCACTTATCAACATACAAGTTCCATGTTGGTGATGAAGTATTAATCAAAATTTTTAATGTGAACTGTACAAAAGTTCCATTAAAATTGTGGAATGCCAAACTAAAAATGCCTTCTGAATGAAAGATAAAAATAACATGAGAGGAATATATAATGCCAGAATGCTGAAGCACTTCTATAGTAAGATATAAATTAATGAAACAGAGTAGTTGGTCACCATATCAATTTCTATCATCATCTGAAAAATGAGTGTAAACAGTGTCATGATATATTTCTCAAATTTAAAGGTCTGTGTGGAATTCAGTAATCATGTGGAAATATTGTATTATTTTTACTCATGTATAATATATATTTATGAATGTTCTTCTCAGTTGAAATGTCCTGAAGATATCTGCATATTAATTAAGCATTCCTTATATTTTTAATTCATATTATACCTGTGGCAAAAGACCTGGTGCATATATAGTCAATTGATTGTTATTAACAAATTGAACATGCATGTGAGTATTGTAACATTAATTCTCAATTCTAATGTATGACAGATTTCTTGTAGAAATTTCTGATGGCATAGTTGTCCATGCAATTGATTGTTTAACTAAAAAGGATGGAATGATTTCAATTAATTTTTCTACTAGTGGAAGATTCTGAAGCTTAGTTAAAGATTCATTGGTAAATTATGGAATATAAGCCTATAGTTTTGTGGTTGGGGAGGTTGGTAGTGAAGGACCAAAGAGTTTGGGAAAGTATAATTTTTCCTATACTATATAAAAAAATTTATATTTATTTATGTAAAGAACTTTGGAATCACAGTTGAATATTATCCAGAAGTATAACAGATATATTTAATATGACTGTGTGAGAATATTATTTAAGAAAAATAATTGGAAAAGTTTAAAACGCGGTTGTCTTTTAAATCTTATAAAAGATATTCGAGATTGAGTTATATAAAATATATTGCTCTCTGATTTTTGTAATATGGATTTTTATTTAAAAGATTATATTTTTAAAAGAAATAATTATCTTCGAAGCAAGTGATATTTTTTAAAAACTTTTTGGAAGTAAAGAATCTTAAAGAGATAGCTTTTATAATAACTATGAATTGCTCATAAAGTTATACTAGAAATACATGAATATTTTGGTATAATAAAATCTGCTATCTTAATTGTGATAATTGAATTATAAAGAAGGAAAATGGATAATAAAAAAAGAATATTATTATGCTAGAAACAAATGACTCTTATATTTTAAAACCTGCATTTATCTGATATCTTATATGTACCTAATTGGAATATAATTTCTAAAAAAATGAAAAGATTTCTGTTTGTGTTAATTTGCGTACTTATTAAAAAGTGTCCAAAAATGATGAATCTCTCACTGAAGAAGAAATTCATGTGTATGGAAAGGAATGGACTTACATAAAACAAATGTTTTTTAAATATCATATTAATTATTGTATCCTGTGAGAAAGTGACAAAAAAATAGACTGTTTGAATAACTTTTGGAAGAAGGATGAATAATTATTTTCCAGATTTGCTTGGATATTAAAAGTCAACAATATTATTTTTTATTTGTGAGTTTACGTGCCAAGAAGAGGAAAGCTGGAAGGAAAAAGCTTTAGACAATGTTTGCCACTTAGTAACAGTAACTCCTCAGATTATTAACTGAACTTGTTATATGAAAGAATACGTAAAATTTTTATTATTATTTATTTTAAAATATACTAACAATTAGAATTATAATTTAGTTATAATATGTAGTAAAGGTTACATTTTTTGATATTTTTAAATCCTAACAATATTAATATTTTTAAAAAATCTTTTAAGAATTTTTCTTAAATTTTTTTTTTGAAAACATTTTTTATTAAAGTGCATTCGTTTGTACTGTGTGTGGTATAAATGATATTTCAATTCTTATATTTTATGTAAAACTGGACTGGAAGATATTAAAGATAAATAGTAAAATTATATAGGTAATTTAAATTATGATAATTATTATATGATGTGTATTTTTTTTGGAGATTTAAAAAAATATTTATCTTATGATACATGAATAAATGAACATATTGTAACGAGCACAGACATTCGTTACATTGTTTTTTTTTTATTTATTAAACATGAAAGTAAATTAAAAAGTTCGCATTTAAAAATTTTCTTTAAGAATTAAAAATTGAAATTAAATATCATCTTAAACTCGTATATATTAAATCGCACAGATAATGAAAAATTATTAAAATAAAACTTTATTAAAGAAAAAGTATTTTAAAACTAAATTTTAAAAAGATTTAAAGATAAAATTATATCTTTAAATTTATCTTTAAATATATCTTTGATTTGGAAAACAGGTTAATTAATCAGAAATGGAAATGATAAATTTAATTAGTCAATTGTAAACCAGCCTTGGGCATTTAAATGTAAAAACATCGGTCTGATAGAAAAACAATAGAAACTTTTAGCAAATGAAATAAATCCATTGGGAAATCGGACCTCAACGAAAAGGATCATCACATCGATGACGTAATGTTAAGTCAATCTTTCAAAGTAATATAAAAGGACAAGTTTGGAAATTATTGGGGAGTTATTATTGATTATTTACGATGTGACAGATATGTGTTAGTGCGGAAGTGAAGGAGAAGGGATTGAAAAAGACGCATGTTCAATCCCTTCAGTTGTTATAAAATGGAAAAATGAAACATTGCTTTTCTTATATTCACAGGACCACATGATCATCGGGAAATTTAACGCTGGATTTTAAACGGCAAGCAACTGTAAAAGATGAACATTTCTAAAACCGTAAGAACTTTATAAAATATAACGAACAATATTAATTTGAAAACACTAAGAACTTTAAATTTTAAACTTTCCTAGTATTTAATTGTTACAAATAGAATCCTATCTGACCAAACTAAATTCTTTATTAATAGTGTTATTTGATGTATTTTTTTTCTTATTTATGTAAAATCATTTCCATTTATTTATTTTTTGTTCTTTAAGTTTTTATCATGATTTTTTTTGTTTTTCGTTAAATTAATTATATAAATGTTAAACTTAAGTCGGGCATGAATGGCTGTATAGATTTGTAAAGTTATATTAGGGGAGATAATCTTAAATTATTTGTGTCGTTGTTAAATTGGGTCAATGGATTGGATATATTGATGTAGTTAGTAGATGTAGTCGGAGATTCGCTACTGGCAGAATCGCTTCATATGCCGCACTCTCCCGTTTTGCCTATGGAAGGAATTATAAGACGCAGAGCGCAGTTCCTTTCTATGGAGTTTTTTTTTTATTGCTCTTCTTGTCAGATAGATGTCATATTCCTATTGGACGAGAGGCAATTTCTTCTCTTAACTTTTGGTGCCGCCGTATTTCGTATTACATTGGATACATTGATATATCAGATGGATTGATGCCAGTTTGACTGCGAATTTTAGCCTAAGGTTAAATAGGGATAGAATGTTTATTTTCAAAAGCAAATTTATGTAGTCTATTCATACTCGACCCTAAATAAAAATGCATTAAATTTAAGTTGTTTATGGACGCTTGCATGGATTGGTTATCGGTTAATTATGTTTTGGGTTTTCATATTTGATAAAAATATATAGACATTCGATAAATAATGATACCTTACGGTGAGTATCTAAAATGTATTGATTCGGATGTCTTTTAAGTCATTGGTGACAATGCAAGTATCTTATGGTGAATACTACTGGGTTACTTATAAATTTCCCTCTGCAATTGCCAGTATCAATGATTTTATGTTTTGATCATTTATGTTTACTTTGAAATGTTTTTAACCGTGTAATCTATGTAACCGATCTATAGCAACATATTAAAACAAGCTTTTATAATCCCATCTGTGCGAACTTAATTAAAATGTAAACTTATAATATAATAGAAATTAAAATGTAAATTAAAATCTAAGGTAAAGTTAAAAATAATGTTAAATGTTAAAATGTAAAACTAATACTAAAATAATTTTAAATCTTATATATATGTGCATAAATAAATGTTTGTATGTTAATTACTGGCAGTGGCTTATTTTATTTGTTTTTTTAATATTGAAATATAATTACATAAGATATTATATTATTTAATCTCTGCTATTCCACTGAGCTAGTGACATGGGCTAACGACCGGAACCAAAATATTTAAAAAAGAAAAAAAATTTTTTTTTTTTTACTTACGTATCTGCCTACTTTATAAATTTTTCTAGGTTCAAATGCCTAGATGGCGCCCTGTAGTGCAGTTTACGTAAGTCTACCTACTCCGGATCGTTACAATATAGATGTGTGAATTAATAACACCTAGATTTTTATTAAAAAATATAAGCTAAGAGAAATATACATATATTTAGTTTTTATTTATTATATTATAAAGTTCATTATAATTTTATAAAATGATCATAATTTTATATGATTCTTTGCTAGATAAACCATATGATATTTATTTTCAAGATATGAATATTGAATGGATATTTTAAAATCAAATCTCATTTGTATTTGTAGATAAGTTTGTGTGTAAAACCTTTTCTTATAGTAGTCATGGTTTGATAAAGTGATATGTAACTTTGTTTATTATTGGGAAATATAAATGCCTAAATCTATTTGAAATAGAAAATGGTAGTGACAGAGGAGTAGAAAAATGAAACTCTGAATGCTTATGTAGTAGGATGTGTTAAAAATATAGGATAATTAGCCTATATTATATGTAAGTAGTTATTATGCAAATACAGTTAATGTAGCCCTGTACTTTGTGTTTATTTCATGGTCAGTGTTTGGATCTTTATATTTAATTAGTCTGTAAGTGCTCAAAAGAAAGCCTAGACATTATTTTTAAAGGTATTAGATGAAGTCATACCTGTTATTTCTCCACACTGATTTCCATGAGGTTTATTGAATGGTTTTATACTATTGAGTCTTTACTCTAGTTATTCCTTCATGTCCTATGCATTGTATCGTTATGTTTTGAACATGAAGCACACATCATAAAATAGAATGGTGCCAAGAAAATTATATTATTTAGTACATGAATAAACGTATTTTATTAATTTACATTTCATTAACTTAGGATAAACCTAATAATATATTTTGGTTTATAAAATTTAAGCTAGATATTTTTTGTTATATTTACTTAAAGTAAAGCAATATTGATTATTCATTGATCTAGAGATAAGTTTAATATAATATTGTAGAATGAATAATAGAATGTTTTTTGAATAATTAAGTACATGATATATATTTCTAAATAAAAATTTCTAATAGAATGTTTTTGAATAATTAAGTACATGATATATAATTCTAAATAAAAATTTCTAAGCCAGACTAATAATTTTTTAGATTGAAAATCTATAAATTCAATCTTTCTTCTATCTGAATTTTGTATATATATATTATTAACTTTAATATAATATTTGTCAGTTTTTTATTTTTATAAAAAACTGTAAATATTTTGTATATACAGTAATTTTTTTCTAGTATAGAATAAATTTGTTAAAGTTGTTGCTATAAACTTGTTGTTTGTGTTATTATTAATCTACTTCTCACCACAGGATTAGATTTTACAGAATTCGGAACTAAACATATTACATATTTTGCACATTATAATTTTAAATGATATTATTTATTTAAACAATATTAATCATTATTCATAACATGACACAGCAAAATCACATAACATAAAATTATTTTAGTCATGGTTTATTATTGAAAATACTGCCATATAATTAAGTATATTTCTTATTGCCACATACTGTTCAGATTATACCATACTTATAATATGCCACATGAGAAATGAGAGAATAGGAATATTATTATTATTGTTATCATTATTATTATTAGTGACCAGATTATTGAGTAGTAAATATTGTACCAAATGTTAGATTAAGTATAGGAGCATAATTTATTATTTATTCTTATTATTATTATTGTTTAGGGTAGTTAGGAATAATACAAAATTCTTTATCATACTTGGCTACAGGAGATTGTAAATTAATTAAAGATTTTATTGAAAGAATCTGAGATAATTATATTTTAATAACAGAATTATTATTTATTTATTAATATTATATTTGATTATTTATAATATTCTTTAAAGTCTTAAAATTGCTATGTTTTTATACTATTACTTGAAATAAAAGAGGGATAATGTTCTTATGCCATCGAGATTGTATCTTTCGGATATATGCTCAATGTAGTCCTACTATTACTTTACGTTTCACCATATGTCTCATGATTATTATTATATTATCTTATTATTATTTATTTAAATCGAACCATATTTTTATTATTATCAATTTGAGCTAGTCTAGTGGTCAAAATTATCATAAGATATTATTTGTACTTAATTTTATTATATTAAGATTGAAAGTTTAGGTGGAACATTTATTTTATTTTATATATGTTTATTTCACTTGGTGGTGAGGGTATTATATATATATATATATATATATATATATATATAAACTTCAATGTATCAATATTTCATTCTCTGTGGTGTGGATTTCCATTCTTGCTATTAAAAGTGAGAATGTTGCCTTGACAGCAGTGAGAAATATTGATTACTATCTTTATTGTGAATGTTTAGGTGGTTACTGGTTGGTTTCTAATGGTTATAGATATATGCAATATACAAACAATCTAACAGTAAAAAAAAATTGTTTGTATATTACATATAATATTTTTTATACCAGTATTATACTTTTGCATTTAATATATATATATACAGATAGACAATTAAATAATTCAATGTGTGCAAATATGTTTATTTACTTTGTTTTTTAATTTTCCAAATATATTTTGCATACCATAACACAATTATACTTGTCATCGATACTTCAAATACCCACTTTAATTATTTCCAAATATACTTATGTCACAAATTTAGCACTGTTTAACTTGGTATTAAACAAATGCTAAATATTACATAAAATGATCAAAATTATAAGCAACGTTCCACTGCACTAAAATGCATCTGGCACTGGTCTAATAAATATCACTGATATCTGATCAATTAGTAATAACTTTTAAAATAAAATTGCCTGTATGAACTAACATAATAAGAAAGGGGTGCATCAAAAACTATAAAAATAATTTTATCTTTGGAGAATAATCAAATTCTGTATATGGACTCTATTCCTTTACATACATAAAAAATATATTGTTCAATATTGGTGTTATTTCCAACTGTGAAAATCAATTCACTCTACAAATATTTCAAAACACTGACAGACAAGTAAAATCAAAGTTTTAAAACTATTGATGCATTACATCCTCTACTTTAATTTACTGTAACTAATCCTGAATAAAACATCATACTAAAGAGCTATGTTTGCTTCTACATCAAGTGATAAAAACAGTTTAATGTACAATGCTTAAGAGAAGTGAGATGACATTGATTCAAACATACTTTTAAGAATTTCAGTCAAAGATATTTTAATTTTATCAAAGTTACCTAAACAATGTGGCTCTATCAACTTTGAAAAAATATCTATAAAAAGTTGATTGTGAAGAGATGAAATATAGTTTACTTGTCCACAAAGTACAGTTTTTCATCACCTGCAGAAGCCCACATATTCAATCAGATGATCAAGGAGGTTTCATTGTGAATCACATGAATCAGTCAACTGATATGGACTACTGTTATATATATAGTACTGAAGACATAAACTGATCAATCCATCTAGAAGCTTACTATATTAATTTAAAAGTGGCTATGGTAATAAGATCTTTAATTTACATACATAAAAATTAGAGATCTCAACTATCTATAAAATTTTATAAAGATATTTTAATTTAGAACATAAAGATTATACTTTTTTGGTTTGTTTATGAATACTAATAGAGTAACTCAATATTTTGCATAAGTATTTATGTAACATGTATTTATATTTAATTTTTGTATTTATATTTAATCTTAATTCATTTTTCTAAAGAAAGTAATAATGTTTATGTAATTTCAGTACATCAATCTAGATCTGGGAAATAAATTGTTTAGTTGTCAGTCTCATCTCCAATGCTTTCATAACAATCTTCCATCGATTTGAATTTCTGTTCCAAACCGAAGTCAATTGCGGTTGTTGCTGAGAAAACTGTAATGATGTTGCCAGAGAGCAGTGTATTCACAGGTGTTCTTTCTTAGAAGAAAGTAATGCTCCAAATTTGAGTTAGTTGCATTCAAACTCTGTCTATTCAAATAACATTTATGGATGAATGTGAAACCTTCTGAGATGATTTGATGTATGATTGTCAGAAAATATAACTGAATATCGTATATGAAGTTATTATATAAGGTTTGATCATTATCATTAATATCCATTACATTTAATTAATCAAATTCAAGTAATCTTTGTTAAACAGATGATTTGCTCATTGATTTTAAAATAATTTGGTTATATGTCACAAGTGTTTATCTGTGTGTTAATGTATGTGCATATACGAATCATCAACAGACACACTATCACTATCCCCATTGGATTAAATTCATAGTTTAATATATGTATACTATTAAATAAATCAATGTAAGTGCAGATACTTACAAGCTTTGTTATTTTAATTTTATAGATATACTTTACTACTATAATAATTTTATTCTTATCATCAATAAATCAAATATCCAGCCTAATTAATGTCAAACTTGTTTATATCACAAATTTTGCATTGCTTGAATTAATACCAGCTTAAACAAATACTTAGTATTACATGCAACGATCTAACTCTTAAAAAACTTTTCACTCCATTAATCTTGTCAGTTTCTGATCAATTAATTACAATTTTAAAATTAGCCACTTCTATGCATTCTCATAGTAATTAAAGGATTTTGTCACTAATTAAAAAAGTAACTATATCTATTAAAAAAAAAATCTTCATATATATATTTTTTCCATGTGTCAAAGCATCAGCCGAGAAGCGAACCCGCGACAACTGCTGTTTGTAAGGCAGCTGTGCTGACCACTCGGCCACCGACGCTTGACTGTGATCATTTTTCTTTATTATTCAAAGTGATAAAATCTATGCATTAACTATATCACTTTAAACACCTCAAAAATATGTTTAGTAAAATATTGATATTGTTGTCAACTATAAAAACAAATCATTCATCACCCATTTCAGTACATTGGCAGACAAGTAAAATCATGGCATTTAAAACAAACCTAATACTTGTTATTGGCTCTATTCTACATGCATAATATAAATTATGCATTACATGCTCTTCTTTTTTTTGTAACTAATGCAAAGTAAAAAAATCAAATACTCTTCTTTCAACACAAGTCTACAACTGTTAGGTAAATTAAGATGGCATTGACTCCCAAGATATGTTGTAAGAATTTCAATCAAAAATTTAAATATTATTAAAATTATTTTATGTTCCTCATGTTCGTAAAAATAAAAAGGTAGCAAAAGTAATTTTAATCATGCAGAAAGATAACATTTTTTTGCAATATAAATAAAAGTAATGAATTGCTTAGTAATAATTTGATTTCTAATTATTTTCCATTTTGTTAAATGGGACATGCTATTACTTTCCATGAATAACTTGAATTCATAAGCTATGTAACTAATAATCATTTTGAAAAATTAATAGTATTTCTGTAAATTTCTTTTTTTCAAGTAAATGCAATCTGCAGATTCATTGTCAGCCATTTTTTAAAAGCTAAATATATAAATTCTTTCATTAAAAAATTTGCACTCAATCTGCAATATATTCTCACGTTTCTTTTCTCATATTTTTCTTGCTAATGTGATTTCATTAATATCTTTGTTAATAATTTACACAATGACTGCCTAAGCATGCCACATTACATTGTTCATTAACATGGTAACATGGTGCACAAAAATGTATTCCTTTTACTTGAAGCTTCTTGAAATGCTGTTTTGTGTGTCTGTTCAGGCATATGGAAATACAAGACCTTATTTTGGCTTTGATATGTTATGTGTATGCTTAAATACACATAATATATAGGTATAAGTTAATTAAAATAATAAGTTTAAATAAATTAAAGAATTTTAAAAGATTGATGCTTTTAAAATAGGAACAAAAAGTTATTTAAATCTTTTTAGCCAATAAACATCACATGACCACCACCTCTTATGCTTGAGTATAACTGTTGTTAAAATAGGCAAAGCTCACTATATGTATTGCCACACACAGCAAGCTAGAGTAATCAATGGATGCCAGAAGGCTTGTGCATAAAATCCCCATCTAGTGCCTATTCATCCAATATCCCCAGACTAGTTTCTGGCTTGTGGCCTTCATCAGTGAGGATCCTTGGATCTGAGAGCACTGAGCTAGAGTAATCAATGGATGCCAGAAGGCATGTGCATAAAATTCCCACCTAGTGCCTACTCATCCAATATCCCCAGACTAGGTGCAGTGCTCTCAGATCCAAAGCTCCTCACAGATGAAGGCCACAAGCCAGAAACTAGTCTGGGGATATTGGATGAATAGGCACTAGATGGGGATTTTATGCACAAGCCTTCTGGCATCCATTGATTACTCTAGCTTGCTGTGTGTGGCAATATGTATAGTGAGTTTTACCAGTTATAACTTTTTAGATTAGAAAAAATATTATTTTCTAAAAGTAAAAACAGTTTAATTAATGAGAGTGTAATACAGTATGATAATGAGATATAAAACAATTAAAGGAATTAGAGTTTAGATTTCATTCATGAGATAAACTATAAGCTAAAAAAATAACTTAATTAAAGGTAGAGAGATAATGGTTTAAATTCTTGTATCTAGAATAGAGAAGTGAAAGGAAGAATCGCCTGAGTGAAGAATAGGAATACAAGCCAATCAACTTTAAGGATTGAAACAATGAATGAACTCAGTGCAATTTGTATCAAGAAAAGGACATTTGATTCTTGGATTCACCTGTGCATACAGACTTATAGTGGGTGCAGAACCTTGCCCATATGCACAGAGACTTCAAGTACAGAGAGCTGGCCTCCGAATGTGTGAACAGCCAGCTAGGAATCTTACAGGTTGCATAGATCTATGATATGATTTATGTATGCCGATGGGCTTAGGTATATATATTGTAACAAAACCCATATCTCTCACTAGATAGAGTACATTACCGAATATATATCTACGATATAGCAAACATACGTGCCTACGTATTTATATTTAATTAAAATGGTTTTGACTTAATATTGTTATTCAAAACTTCTGGATTCGTTCTCATAACTGTAATATATTCCCAACGCATATTTATGGTCATCCGAAGGACTCCAAGCGCCAATCTTATACGAATATAAGAATTATGTGAAGTGAATATATTACCAACAAGAACCCTATCTTACATAATGTGAGAGAGGTTTTGACCATTGGCTAGCTCAGTCTCATGATCGGGTGGCATCACAGCCGGGAGTAGCTATGAATGGGGTTAAGAGTTGTTTTTTTTTTAAACACACATAAAAAAAACTAAATAAATGGATCTGCAAATAAATATCACAATAAGATTTGTTTTGAGTTTCATTATCAAATCAGTTTTATTAAAGACTTCTAACGATCATTATTATTCTTTGATCTTTTAGATAAAAAAATAAATAAATAATTCAACACTCTACTTTTCTTTCTATATTTAATATAAAAAAAAATGTAATTACTACTCTGTCATTTCGATACACACACGTACGCCATTCTTTCCAATAGATTTATCGCAGAAATCAAGTAGTGAAGGTCGATACTAAGAAAAGTTTATTTCACGTGACCTCCTACAATAATTACATTATTTATGTCCGCAATTAAATAAGACTTTTACGAAAATTTCATTAAAGTAACTTAGATTGTCACCTTCATTTATTATAAACGGTAAAATTTCTTTCTCATAAAAGAAAAGAAAAAATCAGTCTTTAAAGTTCTTTACCTGAAATTTCCCTGGGGAATTGGTAGAAGCAGATTTATTTATTTTAAAGAGTTCCATTCGTCACAGGTAATTCAATGCGAAAGTTCCCGATCTTCATGTCCGTTGGTTGATGAGGTTCAGCTTGGTTTCACATTGGGAATTGTTTTATTCCAAGGCATCTTGATATTATTGGGCTAGGCAGCTACAGTTGGTTGGAATTAGGGATTTGAATCCAACACGGTATGTTCTTACCCCGACATTTCTTTTGGATCCCCATTACGTAAGAAAAATATTAAAACTTTTAATATTCTGGATTTACGATTTATTGTTCACAGCTGTAACTCTGCAGGGCCAAAGACAAAATGCATTGTGAATGACTCTCTTTTATAGCCCCCTCCATTTGTTTTAGAAGTTTCTTTTTGATTTCACTTCCTGTTTCCAATGCTGATTAACCAGATCTGGTTGATGTGTAAAAACTTTTATCATAGCTTTTGTTGTACATAAAAGAAAGTGAACTCTCATTTCTGTGAGAAACTTCTAGTTTTCTAAACGTGAAACAACAATCTCGTTTCTCTCTTTTCAACTACTTAATCCATTCATACACACATTTGTCACACACACATATATATCATTTCAAAATGACAAAGTCCCTCCCCCACGTTTGTGTATTTGTAACCACCACCATGTAATAAAAATTAAATATTATATATCTACATATATGTTTAAATCCCGATTAGTAATATTATTTGTGACTGGGTTCGAACCCATTCTGTCACAATATAGATGTATATATAATTTGTAACATAGTTAGATATTGCTAAGAATATTTATTATTAAATTGCATTTAATATCATTCTAATAGAGTTGTGTCATTCATGGAGAATTATTATCATTAAATAAGACTGGATTGGTTAAGTTCACCAGTAAGGTGTCCAGCAGTGTAGAAGGCCAGACATAGCAGGTTTATACTGCATTTCCATATGACATTCAACTCATTCTACAAGATGGGTTCTCCACTACTCTGCTTGTCCTCCACTTTATAACTGCTGCCAAAGATTTTTTAAAATATCATGGTTATAATTTATCCTTGATTTTATGTATGCATTTAATGATTTAAGACATTTCCCTCTTAAATGAAATGAGAGTATTTTTTCTTCAGCAATTATCACATTAATCCAAGGCAAAAGCTAATTATGAAAATAAAAACTTTAATGTCTGTTAATCTAAAATCAATTTTTAATGCAATATAATTTATTTTTGACAATATCTCACTGTAATGAAAATGAATAATAAGTTTTTTTCTAAGCCAATGACAATAGCTTATATATATATAAAATCATATCTTCTAAATATATTGTATAACCTTAGATTGAATTTTTAACAGACATTACATTTTCATAAACAGTTCAAAACCCTCTTTGTAAATAAAGCAAATTTTAAACATATGCCCCATCACCAGTCTTGTATATAATGGTAATACAAAATTAATAATTGAAAACCAAACAGAGATAGCTATTTCTTATTTTATTTACAAATATTAAAGTTACAAAATTTTAGAAAAATATTTAACATTTTTATTCATTTTACATGAATTCAAGAAATAATAAAAATTATTTGAAATAAATTTATTATTTAGCGGCATGAACATCCAGTAATGCAGTGACAAGATGCATCATTTGTACATCCTGCTCCACATTGACATTTGGTTTGACCTGAAAATCAGAAAAATAGCAATAAACAAAATATTGTCAATTGATAACATCATTTGAATTAATAAATAGATAATAAAAGGCAAGAAATAGTCCAACTTACCAGAACATTTGCATTGAACTTGACAGTTGGGACAAGCACAGCTGTCTCCACATTTACATGTATCTTTAGAACATCTACAGTTATCAGATGCTTTACAATGAGGTCCACAGTTGCAAATTCCAGCTAAAATAAATGAAACGTGTAGTGAATCAATAAAAAATATTATTAATGGTATCAATAAGAAGTGACAAAGATGACTTTTAATATATAAAAAAAATAATATAAAGTATTGTGATGATATCATGGAACACAATTAACAGAAGTGTTGAATAATATCTTTGATGTTGTTAGCAGTTAAACATATTTATAAAAGTAATAAAAGACATGATGAAATGAGTAAGATAATAATGAAAAGAAAAATAACATGCATATCATGATAAGTCTCGATATTATTGGATGTAATAAAATTTATCTGCACATAAAAATGAAATAAGAAATTAATTAGATGATCCATGATGGATAAAAAAGAATATGTCATATCAACAGTAAATATGGATTGAAGAGAGTAAATTATGAGGACAATCAATAACATTTACAAATGAAAATTGGTTTCTATAATAATGTTGACAAAGGTATTTATAAACATCAGAGCTCCAAAAATTGATTGATTCGTTCTATTTTTGATCCTTTGTTCAACATTTATCGTGCTTTTAATTCATAGCTTGAGGGAAGGTGATTTATTCTCTTTATTTACACATATACATTGAGCTATGTTTAATTTGATGTTTATTCATTAAGAATCTATCTACTCTTGAGATGTGTTCAGTTTGAATTAATATGAATCCTTTTTGGCAGATCATAATTTCAAATCATTCTAATAAATTACTTATTTATTGAGTTTTTCTTAGTAAAAATGTCTGAGAGATACAGTCATAGCTAAAATGAAATCTTGATTTTCATCCATCTTGCTGTGCTTTGAAGTTTTGAAAAGTAACCATATTTTTGTTAATATATATTTTTACATATCTACTTTGTGCAGTAGATATTAAAGATTGATATTTTAAAAACAAACAATCAAGATATAGATTGTCCATTTGAAAAAATATTTTCATACCAAGCAGAAACACATCTTTAAGATTGATGAAGGAGAAGCAAGGATTTAATAAAATATAGTTGTTAACCTTATTTGCAAAAATATTTAGGTATTTGAATCTCATTTTATTAACTCAAAAAATATTTTCTAAAATATGTTGATGAATGTCATAGATTATCATGTGGATGAGAACATGGTACTATCATTGTTTCTATTGATTACTTAATATGACATTAGATAATTCTGAAGTGGATTAAGCAGAGTGAATTTTTGCCGTTAATAATAAGTGAATAAAAATCAGTGGTATCTAATGATAGCAGAAAACAAATCATTAAAATATCTATAATTGATGGACTAATGTCACATCTATATAATAACATAAGCAAGCTTTGACACAAACTTTTGACTAAAATGAAAAGCTAAGCAATAAGAATAACTGCAAAACATTATGAAATTAAACCACCAAACATCTCGTGATCATCATCTCTTATGCTTGCTCATAACTGTTATTAAAACAGGCAAAACTATCCATACAGTAGTGCCACTGAGTGCAAGCTAGATTAATCAATGGATGCAGTGCTCTCAGATCTAAGGCTCCTCACTGACAAAAGCCACAAGCTAGAAACTAGTCTGGAGATATTGGATGAGTAGGCACTTCTGGCATCCATTGATTACTCTAACTTGCACTGAGTGGCACTACTGTATGGAGGAGAGCTTTGCCTGTTTTAATTACGAAATTAAAGAAATATCAATTCTATTTACTATTACAAAAAGGAATAAATATTGTACTTGACAAAAAAAAAAAAAGCTTTTAAAAATGTATTTTACAAATGCCTATCTGTGGATTTTGGATATGTAATAGATGAATAATGTAAATTCTTCACATCACATAAGATATATGAAAATGAACTGAAACAGAATATATGGATGAATTGTTGAAAGAATTAAATGGAGCTGTTGCTACAAGAGATGGTAATAGATAGACAGTTGTAATCTTAATCTAGAAATCCATAGTACTGTAAATGTCTTAGAACATATGAATGAATAAAATAAAGATATTTACTGGTGCAATGTAGAAAAGTTATCAATCAGAAAAAAACAGGTTTAAACTTGGAAATACCATTCTACAGTGGATCAAAAATATTTAAAAATGATGATGATAAATTATATTTTATATCACATATATATGTACTCTGCTGATTAAATAATTTCTAATATGGTTTATTCAAATCTTTTTCAATATTTCAAAATTGTCTTTATATTTCAATACTATTCTTTGAATATAACTCAGAGAAAATACACAAACACATATAAAATGTAATCGAGTCTTACTGTTCCGGTGTTTATAGAAAGTAAAAACACATAAAATGACAGAGCGAGTCGTGTCAAGGACCTTGAGATCTAGAACGTGCTATTCTATCACTACCTTAAATCACGCAGAGCACATTAATTTAAAGATAATTTTAATATATAACAAAAATATATTCACTTCTGATCATTGCATATCAAATATTACACCAGTCTCTTTAAAAATTTTCTTGAGACAAATTGCAATGTAGTTTTCCATTCTATAGATTTACATATATAAAAA
This sequence comes from Epiperipatus broadwayi, assembly GCA_028023455.1. Taxonomy (NCBI): domain Eukaryota; kingdom Metazoa; phylum Onychophora; class Udeonychophora; order Euonychophora; family Peripatidae; genus Epiperipatus; species Epiperipatus broadwayi. The sequence continues at coordinate 7,680,462 of JAQFVV010006227.1, forward strand.
CAATGTTCAGGGAGAAAAATATAAAAACGGGTTGTTGTTTTTTTAAAGCTAAAAAAAAAAAATCTCAATAAATGTAACGCTATACATTATTTATCACAGTCGTGCGCAACCTTTTTACGCTTGTGATCCCCATACTGAGCTGAATTTTTAACGACCCATTATATGTTGTTATAATCCTTTATATTATATTTCAGTAGGTCGATTTGATATAAAATCTTTAAAAAAATTACGTATTAACAAAAAATGTATAACATATTTGGTTCTTAGTAGATTTATAGCAATTAGAACTTTTTCAGTCAGCTTTTGAAAATGTGTAGATTCATGAACGTAGTTACACGTGTCAACGTTAGGAGGATACTATCACGAAAAACAAAACTGAGAATGAACGAGAGAAATGAGAGCAATATAATAAGCTAAGTGCTGTTATAATGTATTGTTTATACAAAACGGATTGGAATATAAAGAAAGAAGTATTTAAACACAAAAGTGGTCATTTATAATGTGTTGTTTATACAAAGGGGATTGGAATATAAAGAAAGAAGTATTTAAAGACAAAAGTGGTCATTCACACAATAATGAGTTGATCAGTTTTTATGTATTTTTAAATAGTATTTAATTTTTTTTAATTTTTTCAATTAAAAATTTATTATCCAAGATGAGAACTTTAAAATTTTTCATGACTCCCAACAAATTTTCTACTACTCACAAGTTGCACACCCTGATTTATCTCAATAATAGACGATTATAATTTTTTTAATAATATAAACAGATAGATAAGTTTTAAAAATAAATTGATATAAACAGATAGATAAGTTTTAAAAATAAATTGTTATAAAAATGTTGACAAAAACAAAACAGTAAGTATTTAAAAAAAAAAAAATCTAAGATAGCAAACATAAATAAATATAGTAAAAAAAAACTCCGTTAAATAAATTACTTTATATGACTATAAATGAAAATTGATATCTTACTTGTCGCACAAGAACAAGGCATATTTTTGATAATAAGATTAAATTATAATATAAAATAAAGGTAAATTGCTTGGTTATTTATAGTAGTGCGCATAACGGTCTTGCGCAATTTTTGTTTTTAAAAAAAATGCAAAGTCATTCTGACTTTACATATTTACAAATATAGACAGATAATACAAATTTTAGAATAATGAAAATTACACTTTTTTTTATTTTTTTTTATTTTTTATGACGATATGATTTTGTAACAGATATTTGCCATATCATTTTACTATAAATCTTTTTTTTTCTTTGTTTTTAATTTATATTCATGATCTATTAATAACAGAAGACTCTATTAGAAATTTAAAGTTTACCAATTTCTGAGCTACAATTATCATAAAAAAGTTTTTTAGTCACTTTATTTTGCACTTGTTATTATCCAATACAAATTTTGTGTATAGCTTTCATCTATCTATACCATATCATGGTCTTTACAAACTCTTTCAATCCGGATAGAATTTTAGTTACATACCAAGCCAAATTCATTTCAGCTACATAATATTTCCAATGATGACAATTATAGAAATTTCTTTTTTTACCCACATATCTCTTTTTTTCAATCTTCTGATAAGACTGAAATTCATGTAGTCAGTTTGATATATTTTAAGCATTGGAACTCTAGCGAAAAGCAAGATGATAGGTGGCAGCATTGTACAAATTGGTGGAGACATTGTAAATAGTTTATATAGGTTTCCCACATGTATTGATGAACCCTCTTGATGACAGTTAGTGAAAGGTCATACACCAGGAGATGTGTATGTTGATGGCATTTCCAATTAAAACAGTCCATTGGTAGAAGACTTCATTTGGTGCTAGATCCAGAGTAGATGACTCTTCTGCAGTTGAAATTGTTGCTGGAGTCTACTGCTTATTTGCATAGAAATGAGTAACTTGAATTCTGATAAAAGTTAGTATTCCAATTGTTTTTCAACTTTTGGGTTAACATCTGAAATTGATACTGATTTTTTTTCTTGGTGGCATTAATGTAGAGTTGAACAATGTGTCATTTGTATGTGTACATACTGTTATATTTCACGTGATAGCAAAGTTCACAATTTTTTTCAAGACAGTAATAATTTCCAATCTGAACTTCAATAGCAAAGTTCACAAATTTCTTCAAGACAGTAATAATTTCCAATCTGAACTTCTGGTTCAGTTGGAATTGAACTTGTTCTCAATCTTCAATGTTTAACTGTCATGTTGTATGCTCTTCTTATTGGTTTTAGTGTGTCCAATTAAATTCAAATTTGATGGTTTGGAGTTTTTTTTTTTATTGAATGGAGTAGTGCAATATTGGAAAAGTATTTCTATGAATCTTTTGGCATATAAATCCTTGTTCTTCATTCATGGCTGCCAGTTATTTCTTCAGTGTTTGTACTTTACTGGTTAATACTGATGCATTTTCAGATATTGGAACAATGGGGGAAACTTTAACAAGAAAATGTATCTCTGAGAATTTCAGTAGTTGATTGTGGTGTTGGTAGCATTGTGATTAGTTTGATTTTTACATATTTTGATTTTGCATTGGTGATGACCAGGAAATATCCTTCTATTGACCAGCAAAATTGATATGAATACATTGTTGGTTTTTGCCCAGTTTCTCCCTGTGATGAAGAGGTGCTTATGATGGCACATGTATTGCATGCACATATTAGTCAATGTTCTTGTTGATGTTGCTCTAATACATACAACATCAGGCTAATTACTTTATTTTTGATATTCTAATGTGAGTCCAATGCAGTTTTTGAAGAACCATTGATCATAGCATTTGTGGTGCTACTACACATTGTTCTGAAAAACAATGTTAATGATAAAGTTAGGTTCAGAATCACAGAATTCTTAAAGCCCTTTATGATTTTTGTCAGTTGTTTATCTTTTTTTTTTTTTAAAAAAAAAATACATTAAAACATTTTTTTACAGAAATTTAGGTTTGCTTTTCATTTTTTATTTTATGCTTGACTGTTTGGACCAAACAATGCTGAATCAATGGATATAGTTTTTGACATCCTTGGATACACGCATGGAGAGCCTTGACTAATAACTCTGGTTGTAATTCTCCATCCTGAATAAAAGCTGAAACCTGATTTCGTGACGGCATTAAACCAACAGTAACATTACCATGGTTGAGAGCATTTTCATCTTGCGCATGATGATATTCTTCTTCTAAAGAAGGATCTAATAATTGATGATCACCAAACTGCCTCAGAGAAAATCCTAAAATGACATCGTACATTTCAATACCTGCGCTGGCTAATGCTAAAGAAGCAGCAGTAATGGCTGCAGTGAGAACACTTTCTCCATTTTCAATCACCATTAAGTTGATATCAACAACAGCCTTAGGAAATTTATGCAAACATACAGCTGGCTCCAGAGCTTCCAGAAGAATAACGGAAAGATCTTTTTCTTGATTGTCTTGCTGATGCTGCCACAATCGAATTCCAGAAAATCTTGTAAACTTAAAATAGCAGTTCAACTGTCCTTTCATACTAAATTCTTCTCTCCAAGCAATTTCTCTAGGCCCATACACTCCACAGATAACTTTTGTCTTATTGACCTCAATGTATGCTGATCCCTTGGCTTGACTGATAATTCCACATCTTAAAAACATGGGTCTAATATCTTCTAAATTTCCATCCAATCTTTTCAAATTTTGAGTTAACAGTTTTAATTTTGTTGATTGAAGTGCAAAATCTTGAGGGAAAAATACTTCTGCTGGTCCCTGAATTCTTTTATGATCAATAGGCATTTTGAATTCTGCTAAAAGTATCAAATCATTTCCTAAAAGAAATAAAGGATAGATATTTACATTCGAATGGATTAGTATAAATACATGCTATTGATACATTTATAGTAATAGTAATAAATGATCACATTTTTACTATGAAAGTGGCCATATTTATAAATAACTCGCAGTTGTTTATCTTTGCTGGTTTCTTTGTGAATTGTTTTGTAAGTAATTTTACTCAATAAATTTGATTCCATTCTCACACAGCTGATGAATTTCTGCCCATCTAAAGTGTTGATAAACTATTAGAGTCAAAACTTTTTAACTTCCATTCAATATTTGAAGCTTGAGAAAAATATTGCATAGGGAGCTTCACATTTTTATGACAAATTCATGAGTGATTTTCTATCAGAAGCTTGAATGATCTTTCACAAGTTTTGGTAAAAGATGATTAACTGAGAACATGATTGCAAATGCTTCTCTATTAAGTTGAATGTCTGTAGACATAAAAGATCTTGAAGCAAACATGGTTAGCCAATCTCACCCATTGACAAAATGAGAGATCATTTTTTAGACTTTTACTGTCTCACATCATATTCTAGTTGAACTGGAGGATTAAATGGAACCAATACTTGATCACTTGTGATTTCCAACTTCAGTTTGTATAGACTGCTTCACATTGAACTGTCTATTTGAAGCATGAATTTCTGCATAGGAATATCACAATGGTGAATTCATTGTCAAAATGTTTGGAATGAAACAATATGCCATTATCCCTCAAAATATCCTCACATCTTTGATTGATTTGGGGTAAGACATCTCCATAATGGCAACTTTTTTAACTTTTGTTGAATTCAATGACATGCCTAAGAAATTTGATATGTTCTGTAACAAAATATACTTCTTCCTGCTCAGATGAAGGTAGAACTTATTTAATGCCCTGTGTAATATGATATCAAAATATAACTCCATTTTTGGAATGTCACACAGAATCTGTTCAATTATTAAATTTAAGAGCCATGCTAATGCTGAATAACAAGGGATTCTCTTTATATTCCTTGATGCATTGATATTGTTTGAATTTCACTTGATTTGTCATTCTCACATAAAAGTAGATAGGCTTTGAATAATCCCAGGTGACAGAAAAAAAGATTGTTGAAAGTTTTTCATATAGACTAGTATTCTCTTGTCAGATGCACATTGGCATTCACTTTGTCACCAGTACAGAGGAATCCCACCATCTAGTTTTGGAATAACAAAGAATAATTTCCAATCATTTCTCAATTTTTGATAAAATTCTGGCTTCTTTAAAAGAATCCAACTTTCCTTCCACATGTTCAGTCATTGCATAAGGAAATTTATTCTCAATAAAAATTGAAGATGCCTTTTCCTTTAATTTCGGAGAAACATTGTAATGTGGGACACATACTTTTTTCCTCACAAATAATGTCTGTGTTTTCTGCTTATTCTCAATAAAAATTGAAGATGCCTTTTCCTTTAATTTCGGAGAAACATTGTAATGTGGGACACATACTTTTTTTCCTCACAAATAAGGTCTGTGTTTTCTGCTGTCATTTCTTTCAGGTTGTTGGTGTTTTTGATTGACTATGACATGATAGAATTTTTTTATTGATGATATCTTGCAGATTGATGCCAAAGCATCATATCTGTATTCAAACTAACAAGATAAAGTAGACATCTGATCCATTGAGAACTTCATTTCAGATTGATAACTCATTGTAAGAAGTGTTGACATTTTTTAATTTGATACATAGATATCTCAAGTGTAAGGTCAAAATTATGTTTTTTTAACAGCAGTGATGTTTTTAAGTTAAGATACACAAATTGGTTCTGAGGCAAATCATATGGCTTGAACTGTTGACGACTTTTAGTCTCATGGGGTTACCCTTGTTATTGATAAAAATAGTGTTTATTGTTTTCAGCTGAGGATTGTTTGTTCTACTATTAATAACTTGTTGAATATTATACGATTTTGGATTGTTGGCATTGTGTATAAGGTAGGATCATGACGGATTCTTTTGCATTGATTTGATAAGTGTCCTCATGCAAATTTTCACCATATTATTACTTGTGGCATCTTATGCATTTTAGTTTTTGATATGCTAATTGAACAATCTTTTGAAAGGTGATTGTTTCTTCCAGAGTGTAGTTTAAAAGATGTCAATACACAAAAAATATAAATGATCCTTGCTTTTTATCAATTTTATTTTCTCAATGAACTTTGCTCTCGATATCTTTGTTCCAAATGGCTTTTATTCTTATGTGCAAAGTTTAGATAAGTTGCTCATTGAGCTACTTTATTGACATCTATGTAGATGACATTGATTAAATTTTTTGTCTTAACTACTTGGAATTCCCTCTTGATGTTTTTTTTAAATATTTTAAAAATTCAAACTTTATTAACCCATAAATTACTTTCATATTTAATTCACCACATCATCATTTGGACTGAGTATGAGTCCATTCTTTGAGCTGATATACAGCTGGAATGTTAATAGTAAGATTATTGGGATTATAGAAAAGTTTGTCATCATCAAATTGTATCCATTGGTAGTTCTTTTATGAGAGAATATGGCACTCTGAAGCTCTGGCCATTGCCATGAGTTTATAATAAAGATAATAATCAATAGAGATTGACTTTCAAAAATGACAATCATTAGGCATGTAACCCATGTTTAAAGGGAAATCAGAAAAGAATTAGACCCTGGTTTTTTCATTAATCCCAAAAAACGTTCAAAGAGGTGCCTGAAAACTTTAATTTTAATATCAATTTAAATTTTGTTGGACACTTCCAGTACCCTTCTCACTCTGTTATAATATGTTTCATATAGATAATATTTAAATGCAAGTATAGTATATATACTTTAATCTAGATGTAAGTAAAAGGGATTTGAACCCAGACTTTTAAGAGGTCTCTTTAGTCATCTGCTTCATCATATGTAACTGATACATGTAACCACATCCATGTAAAAAGATAAATGATCTCCAATATACCTATTTCATGATAAACCAGCCCTTATCAGTGAGTCTAGATCATCATCTCTTACACACATTTAATCAGTGCTCAGTTTATATTAAGATAACAAAACCTCAAACTTTAATGGACAGGCTTCAATCCTCTCCATTCTCCAATATTTCTGCCACCCATATCATAAAAAATCTGATGATAGTATGTTCAAAGCTCTTGTTTGTGAATTTTGTTGTCACACCTATGTTTACTGTAAACCATTCTGACCCTTTATATGTAAGGCTTTAAGCCCATTTAAATACACAGAAGAGGGATGGGCAGAATACAGGCTAAATATGTAATATTTAAATACAAGTGTAGTACGTGTAGTACATGTACTTTAAGCTAGGTGTAATTAGAGGGATTTGACCCCAGACTTTCAAGCACCCTTTAGTTAATATACTTCATGTTATATAATCTATATGCACAACCCCATACATGTGACAAAGATATATGATCTCCATTATATATATATATAATATTCTGCCTGTATTGTGCTCATCCCTCTTCTGTGTATTTAAATGGGCTTAAGATACTACATACAAAGGTTCAAATGGACTTACAGTCAACATGGATATTACAACAAAATTGGCTAACAACAGCTTTGAACATACCATCATCAGATTTTTCAATGATATGGATGGCTGAGAGTTGAATAATGGAATGGAAATAATTGAAGCCTGCCCCTTAAAGTTTGAAAATTCGCTATCTTAATATAATGTAAACACTGATTATATATGTGCATAAGAGATGATGATCCAGACTCACTGATAATGTTGGTTCAGCAGGAAATATGTATATTGAAAATCGGTTATCTTTTTCACATGTGTGTGGCTGTGTGTATTGGTTATATAAAATGGACCTGATGGCTAAAGAGATCTCTTACAAGCTGGGTTCATATTGTAATAAAATAATTAGGTGGAGATTGTGATAATATGTGGAATGCCAATAACAGTAATGACAAACAAGTACAATGCCTGGACAGATAGAAAACATTATTCACTTTTTTTTATAACAGAAAACATGAATGAGCCAATATGTGTAGAGAGTTTTACTTGTTTTAAAGCATGAATGACAAAATGTATAATTTACTAATCAGAAGTCATTTATTTATACTAATGTGCAAGCATTTCTAATTTATGAATGCCATGCAAATCAGGATATTTATCCAGTGCATACTCATATTAAATCTTATTATTTTCATTACATTAGTTTTTATGTTAAGAACCTTGGAACTACAGATTACATGACAAATTTTGATTGTTATATTGGTAATAATAAAAATATACTATAAATTTATACTACAATCCCATAATAATATTTGGTGTACATAGATATTCATCAAGCCCAAAATAAGTTAAGTGAATGAGAATTAGAAGGACCACCATGTGAATAACAGTAATATAATTTTATTATAATATATATATATGAATAAAATGTAATACAAAATTAATTAATGATTAATCAAATAAATAAGTAAACAATAATAAAATGTATAAATAAATAAGTACCAAATATAATCAACCTTTTAATTTCACTTTATCTATCTTAAAATTTTTATTCAAATATTTTCTTCAATTAGAATTTTACTTATATACTCCTATATTGGGATTTGTAATGGGATGGGGGTAAGTTGGTCATACCTGGGGTGATCAAATCATCATCATCCCCAAGTTGCAAAATATTTCAATTAAAATTAATTTAAATAATGAGATAAAATATATTATTAAAAAATGTTAAAGTAATTGTTTAACATAAAAATATATAAAAGCAATTTTGTATATTCAAAGAGCATGAGAGAATGAGATCTCTGTAAGACCATTGGGAGATCAGCCAGTCACTTCTCAAAGCAATTAGAAGCATAATTATACACCAACTAACATTATAATAAGTATGAATAATACTCCAAGTAATGACCATTCATCAACATGAATGATCCATCAAAAGAAATCAGCAGTCAATCTGGTGACTGAATTGGAAATGGGTCTTCTGGAGACCAGCTAACTACTGAGTCTTTGCCAGCTTGAGGCAATTATTTAGCCCTTAATTTGGAGGCACCAACTTAAGTGGTAATCCATTGGAATACATAATCATAAAAAAAAATAATAATGCTGGGACATTAAAACATGCTGATCATCATCAATGCTCTGGTCTCTTGTACTGGTCAACTATAAACTTAACTTTTAATAAGACTAAACTAAAATAAAATGAAGTGCATGGGCTTTAGAGAGTATTCTCTTTTGTGCCAACCAGGATAATGATTGATCATCTCTGGATATCCTAAAGCACCAAATGATACATCCTCATTTATATATCAGCCATTATTGCACGAATCTAGCTTGGAGAGCGTAAGCTCAATTACTGTTATGGTGACCAAGAGATGATGTAAACATACAGTATTCTAAACTTTTTAGAATTGAGTCGCTGAAATAATTTTAACAATTAAATTCATGTTTACTAATATCAATAAAAATAAAATGATATTAAAGTCTAAAATAAGGCTATGCATATCAATTAAGGCTTCTGACTTTGATTAACATACAATAATAACAAATTATCACATCGGGATTTATATATATGTGATTAATACAAAGTTCAAGTTATTACACTGGTTTACATATATGTTCCAATGTGTTTATTTAAAATCAGACAGCACACTGACATGTGTCTTAGTATAAAATGAACTTGTTTGAATTTATCAAAATAAAATTACTAAAAATATATTTCATAATAAATTCCATTTGAAAACTATACATAAAATTCACACATACATATATATCTATGAACATATAGATGATATGAACTAATATTATTAATTAGTCTTTTTTTAATCAATAAAAGTACTTCCTTTTTCCTTTTTTTTTTTAAAAAAAAAAGAGGTCAATTTTTTGACAGGTAACTCAAAAGTTTTTTTTATGACAGGTTATTCTCAATTAATTAATTACATCTTTAAATTAATCTAAAATGATTTTGAATTTTTTCTTTTTTCAAAATAAATTGTCCATGAATCAATCATTACTTTTAGATTTTAATTCAATTCAAGCAAAATTATTTACTTGTTATCTTTTAAAACATATAGATTTTAAAACATTTTTACCAAAGAAATTATTTAAAATTTCATTTTCATTATCTATAATGCTACTCACTATTGTATATACATTGGTCTTGATAAGACAGGTATAGTCTAGAATTGTCATAATTAGGAAGGTATAATTTAGATAAAATGTTGGCATTCAATCAGTGTCCTTATGTCTAGGATTTGATAAGCTTCAGGCCAGCAAACTATTTTGTCCACATTTAAGGCTTTAGAGACAGGGAAGTGGGTCTTCCTTCTATGTTCCAACTCCAATATAGTGAATCAGCAGCTGCTGCCTCCTGTCTTGACTTCAGCTACATCTTCATGAGAGTTATCTGTGTAGTTCTGGAAACAATCTCTGCTAATCAACTCTTTCTGACCAGCTATTTACTGCCAACTACAGCAAACTTCTTACAGCCCACTGCTTCTCAAAAATTTTCAGCTAGCTATGAGCCAGCTGCTTCTCTAAATATTAAAATTATTAGCCAACTCCCTTTTCAAAAACTACTACCCAGACTTTGCAGATGGATTACTTGGCCACTTTCTCAAAATATTAAAACAAGATTCTTCTGGCCAGCTTTTACAAAAACTGGAAGTCAAACTAAACTGATATTTCTTTATCCCTTTTTTATAGAATCATCTGAGGTGATAAAAACACATTGCAGGCTGATTTCAATCTGTCTAATCTTTTTTAATCTTGAGGTGATAAAAAACAGTAACTGAAAACAATTTTCTCTGTCCAATCTTCATCTTAATTAGTTAAATTTAGTCTTTTCAAATCACTTTTAATTACAAGCTACTTTTGGAAGCAACTCTGAAATTTTACAAAAGGTGTGATCTACATGTTTCTCCTCTCTTCAAATCACTTTTAATTAAAAGGTATTTTCTGAAATTTTTAATCTACAAAGATTTTTAAAATAGATAAAGAAATGTAGACAAGCATTAATAAAAAAAAAAAGAATCGTGCTTATTTTTAAAATTCAAAATCAGAATAATAATAATAATAATAATACAATATTAATATTTATTTAGACCTTTTAAAATGTTTTAATTTATAATAAAATTCTGTTTTAAATTGAGAGTTATTTAACTCTTTACAGTCATTATTATTCCAAGTGAAATGTAAAAAATATCTACAAAAATTTGTCTGTTTATTTCTATTTTTCCTATATATATAGTCTAACCTTGCCATTTGCATCTCCACTTCCGGGCAATATAATATTAAACAAAATGGGTTAGCTCAGTTAATGATGACGTTTGGTTAAATGCAAATAATTAATAAATAAAATATTCTGCATTAATATTAAATGTTCCACTAGCTCAAATTCAAAAATAAGAATAAGGTTCATTTTATAAAATAAATATTTATTATTTCATGAGACTTGGAAGTGAAAATACAGGTGACAAGAAAGATTACATTGAGCCAATATCCCATACGATACTACCTCAATGGCATAAGAACACTATTCCCCCTATTACTATTTCAAATAAATAAACTTATAATATTCTTATGACTTTAATAAGTCCTATTCATTAAGATTAAATTAATAATTAAATCTTAATCTTTTACTTACTATAATTTAACTCAATAAAATCACAGGTTCTTAAAATTATTCTAAGTTAATTAAAATTACTGTAGTAAAACATGAAAAGGGAATTTTATATCATACTCTATTATCCTTAAACTAATAATAACAAATAATAATAATATTCTTCATTGTATGAACTAATTCTGTATATCTCTTTCTTCACTACAATTTTATTACCATAATAAAATAAATAAAATACCATAATATAATCTTTTATCTTCATATAAGAATGTAATAAATATGTGGTAGCATTTATAATCTGACAAATATAGCCGTGTGGCATTGGATAGCATATAATTTGATGTACTCTTTAACAATCAGTTTACGACCATAAGATAATGTAAAATGTGATTACTTAAGTAAATAAATTCCATGAAAATATTCAAATTCTTAAAATAATTATTTATTTATCTCTGTGCAAAATTATATGTTTGTTTCTATTATTCTGGATATATCATGCGTTTGAATGAAAAAGAAACAGTCTTAACACAAATTTTTGAAGAAAAAAAAAACAAATTTTAACAAAGTTTTATTATAACAATAAAATAAAATAAATTATTTACAACATTTACATTGGATATCCTCAATCTGCACCGTTCTACATTTTTTTATTAATTAGTTATTAAAACAATCAAGAATTTATTTAAGTCTTCATTCTGACTTAAAATAATATAATAAAACAATACAATTTCCTTTATCTTTTTGAAATCTTATGATAAAATTACATTTTATTATACTAATTTTAATATATCGTATCTTGAAATATTATTTTGTTATGCTTCCTTTTAAAACATCCATTGAAACATACTATGGAAAAACAAAATAAGAATACTAATCGAGAGTATGGATCTTTTAAAAATAAACAATTTCATTTTTGCAATGTTAAAAGAAAATACTATATAAAATATCTACTGTTAATTTATTATTAGATTGTGTGTATATCGTTCAATACACTAAGATTGTTAAATATAATACATCCTATTTAATATTACTCTAATATTACATAGTTGTATCACTGATATATTCCCTATTATTTAATAAATATAAAATTGTACCTATGCTTATTGTTTATATTGTTTTACTTTATAAACATCATATCTTAAAAATATGCGCTACTCATTTAAAATGAAATAAAATATTTTAAAAGTTATTTAATATTTCAAAAGCAACTTTGCTTTACATATTTTATTCCTGAAGTTTATTTTTATTTTCCAAAATAAAAATCTAAAACATATTTTATGATTCTTTTTCCTTTTGGATCCGTTGGATTTTCAATTCCAATTTATACCAATACTTCTTCTTACAAGTAAATGAACTTATCTCATTCAAATGATAGCATATCTTAAACTCTAAATTATCTATTATTTCTTTTAAAATATATCGTGCTGTGCGATGTAGTTACATTGGAAATCTAGATAGCGAATAGATGAGTAGGCAAGGGAAGCAAAACTAGAGTATAACTCATAGCACATATCAGAGAAAAATACCATGGCACAATGTATCTAAGAAATAGAGGCGTGACCTATTCTGTCTAATGTCCATCCAATACTATCAATGATGTTAAAGCTATTCCTTCAGCTTTATTAAAACACCAATACTTAAAAAATAGACACTGTCCATAAATAAATATACACCTACAGGGCTTTGTTAACTGTATTGCATATCTACTAAGATTATAAAATACTATTCATATTCCCTTATTACATCCTACCTTAATATCATCTCCTGGGTTCATGTTCATAATACTACAACCAAGTCACTATCTTATTATTATTTCCTGAAAGATTTATCAAATCTTACATCGACAAAAACTAACTTGCATATTCAAAATAATAAACAAAATTCAATTCTAATTAGAGCGATCTTACTAATCCACAAGAAAAGTCTGTTTTACTTTCTTATTCTATATTCTAAAACATATACAAACTCGTCATATGAATCCTTGGAACATCCAATAATATGAAAGCTTTTAAAAGAATCACATAATATTCATTATCATGTGTTATATTACTAATATAAAATTATAGTATGCATATTCCCAAAATAAATGCTAATCTCATAATTTTAATGTGTTGTACAAAATGCGTTTGCAAATAATTCAACATTTAAACTTCCATACATTATAATTCATGAGGCAATCTGCAAAAAAGAAAACAAAATATACATCATAAAAATATATCAATATTCATTAACTATTACCAAGTAATATTGAATTGTCATCACTTTTGCAGTCTTCGGTTTTCCATCAATTAGATACAACATTGCATACATGAAAAATACATCCATACCTTTATTTAAATGTTCTTATTTAAATTATTAAATTACTCTACTATAAGATTCTAATATTATCAATAAATTAATATTCATGTTCCTACTCTTATAAACCAAAATAATTACATTAAAAAAAATAAAATGAGTTAAACTATATTTACTTAATCTTCAGCTAAAATGATATTTTCTTTATAGAGTTCAAAATACTTTTTATTTTCTCAAGAGTTTTTTTTTTAAAATGTTCTCTTCAAGAGCAATTCTACAATCTCCCCCATTGCTAAGATGACGAACAAGACAAAATGTTTCTGGCGGTAAGTGTAGTATGAACTTCCGGTATGAAAATCTCAGATTTAAAAATGAATAATAATAAAAGAATACGATGTCTTAAAAATCTTGTAAAATTAAAGAAAATAACCAATCCATCCTGGAAGAGTTTATAGACTAATAGTTTATGGTATCTATAGTCCAGAATGATGATTATTCAAATCATAATAAAATCATAGCATTTAAAAATAATCCTTTGAAGTTACTATCCTAGAATATTCTATGTCGACCTGGTGATGATGCATCATTTCCTTTTAGCTTAGCTCGAACTATCTGAATAAACTTTTTGTGCAATATAAAATATTTTCCATAATTCCACACTTCTATTTACTCATATTCTTTTTCTTTGTAGGTTTCTTCTTTAAGAAAATTTATTACTATTTATTACTTATTTTCAGTGGTTTCCTTATTGTTTTAAAATTCAGTTTTTTTAAACAATTTTATAAGTGTATAACCTATCTATCTCAGGTTTTATAACATACGCATTCATAAATATTTTTCATTAGTCTTTACTTAAAAATAATTTCTTGCAAATATTTTAAATGTTTCCTTCAAAAAGGATAAAATATTTATTCCTATAGCATTGTTTTCCATAAATTATTATAAAATATACTTGTCATGTTACCTATTAATCTTGGACAATACTATTTGCTGTTATATAAAATAATGCGTATTTTACCTTTAATCGGCAAATAGATTTTGTATTAAGCTTCTTGTACAATGTCCACAATAATAATTCACTTGCTGGAATAATCCTCTTATTTGATATTATTAATATTACATTCATAATTATTATATCTATTTTTAAAATTTCCATTAAATACGTTTTAATTTTCAGCATTTTCATATTTTTTATTGCGAAGTAGATTAAATTTCCGATGAATACTCCTGGCCAAGTACTTTAAAAATTAGCAAGGCATATTAAAATGAAGTTATTAAATATATTTTATATTACACTCTCTTTGCAAATACTTTTAAATAAATGTCCTATTAGCTTTGCAAATAAATTGTACGCGAGCATTAAAAAATTGACTAAAATAATAAAATTTAAAATTACTATCTCCTCGATAGCTAATACACTTGATCACTAATACCTTTTATCACCTTAATCACATTTTTAATCACCCCTGATACCCCCCTGCAATCAGTATTTATATCCTAGAAAATACCTCATCCTATTGGTTGATTCTTACTTTTCATTTGATACCTAATTTACATAATGTTACATTCTTACACAATTAAATTTCAAGATAAAAAATATGACGTATTATAATTTTAAAAATATTATTTAAAATATTAATTCCAAATCAATTATTACTTTACTAATTATTCATTAAACATTTAAAATGACTTATAAAATAATATTTAATATATTTATCCCACCTTTAATATTTAATTTATCTATTTTATTTTAAAACAAAATATTTAACTTTTATTAGCTGTACTCATCTTTATTACATTATTTAAAAGCATTTTATAACGTCTACCTTAATATTTGCTTTTATGATAGGTAATAATTACATCCAATTCTATAATGCAATTTAAAAAATATTTTGAACTTTACTAATCTAAATACTAGCAAGCATGTGTGTATAACCATATATTATATGAGTCACATGATTGATATAAAAATTATTAAATATAATTTATAAAAATAAATATAACATTTATTTAACTATAAGTTTAAGACTATTAAAATTGACCTATTTAAACATACTTTTAAATATTTATAACTGCGTTATTTATTATGGCCAGCTTTTACAACCATATTGAATGATATTTTTAGCTTTACTTAACTGTTCTTAAGTGATTCATTATAATTTTATGCACTACATAATTTCATTTAGCTCCAAATTGTACTTTAAGATATTATTAACAAAATATTACTAACACATCAAGAGAACATATTATAAATTTAAAATTTTTAGTAATTTACTGTAATGAGCTGAATTTGACCTATAGAAAAGGGCACAATATATATATATGCACAATTATATTGCTGTGTGCCATGTAGCCCAGATGGTTACAATATATATATATATATATGGAAACATTTAATGTGTAAAGTCATCCCTTTATAATTATTTAATTGGAAAACTCTGTAATTAGGATAATAGCAATGAATGTTAACTACCTCAGGCTAAAAGTGAAAATAAAAATGTCAGGCTAGTACTTTCAAAAGGAAAAACTTATTTATATGAGCAGAACAGTGAATAAATCTGTGTATTATTACTCACATTCACCCATACCCATAAAATGATAACTTACAATATTTGTAAAACAATAACACATCATTTTGAGCACACATTCTAATTAATCATCATGTGTGTTTGCTTTAATATTTCCCATATGAACTTGGGCAAAAATTTTATATGACTATTATAAACTAATATCAATAATTACCATACTTCTTGTAAATTACATGGGATGAATATATCTCCCAAATATTCTATAAAACATTTGCCCCTGCCATTTAGTTTTATTATTTTAAAGTAGAAAATATCTTTGCACTATCAATAAAATATGTAGTTAACATTTTATTTTTATATAGAATATCTTCTTTATATTTATCTTCTACTTGGGATATAAAATAAATACTTCTAAATTCATCAGCAACATTATTGTGGATATTACATATGGTTATTGTGTAAGTAAAATATTTATTTCTTTATGCTTACACAGTACATTTAATAATACATTTGTTTAACTTACACAAAATCCTGAGATCTTGATCCTCTAACATGAAATTTAAAAAAAGTTTTAGATATATCTTCTTTAATAGTT
Organism: Epiperipatus broadwayi; assembly: GCA_028023455.1. Taxonomy (NCBI): domain Eukaryota; kingdom Metazoa; phylum Onychophora; class Udeonychophora; order Euonychophora; family Peripatidae; genus Epiperipatus; species Epiperipatus broadwayi. Next base: position 7,697,272 of record JAQFVV010006227.1, read on the forward strand.
ATCAAATAAATAAATACATGATAAAGTCATAGCAATCATACTTCTTTACTAATTTATATAGCGTCGTATATATATATATATACTATATGGTCATATATATGGTATATATATATATATATATATATATATATATAGTGACCATTTGAATGGGCACAAGGAATTGAGATGCTTTATATCTGCATCAAATAGTTATATTACATTTTTTTAAAAAAAATGAAATAGCCTTAGAATTTTAAAATTTTTTGCTGGAGATTGTTTGAAGCTTAGATATGAGTTGCTTATGCAGTTCATAGACCACTTTATAAGTACTCATTATTATTATTGTGGTTAGTGGGGTATTTAATGTGAGGAAGAGGAGTTGTTTATTAATGGAATTGATATATTTTGTCAGAAAGATGCAAGGTTTTATGTTAGTGTAACATTGGTTGAATGGTTTCAAAATCCTTTATTCATTAATAATTATCCTTTTGTCAATAATAGCCATTTCAATTATATTTAGTTAAGATAGTTTAATATTTAGGTCGTAGTACATGTGTATGCATATATGTCTGTATTATGTTTCATTTCATTTTCATCTTTTAATAACAGCAAACAATAGTACATTCACAATAAAAACATTTAAATTACGGTAATTATCTTTAATAATTTAACAGATATATATTTCTTTTCAATGAGAATTATTGTACAAATTAAATAAATTATTAATCATTTTTGTTTAACAGTTGATTAATAATCACGTCTTTCAAGTTTGTAAAAGCTATTTTTTTTTGTCTTGATTTAATTCTAAAAATCAAAATTTTTTTTTTTTTTAGAAAAGATTTTTTTTTAATATGTAATTAGCTTAGATAGAAAAGAAGCGTGGGAGTAATCTTGTGAAGGGAAATGACCTTTTGCTAAAGAGAGCTATTTAACAAAGATCTCCAGTAAAAATTTGCTTATTATGTATTGTAATTGTAGCCAGTAAACAGCGGCTCATTATTGTGAAAATTAAAGCCAGTTGCTGAAGTCAAATTGATTTTAAAAGGGCTTTGGAGTAAAACTTCAAAAGGATCTTAAGAAATTTATTATGGGAAAAGTTAATTAGGATGTAATTTTAAATTTTAAAAAAGGTACATTAGTTTACTTTGCTCTACTTGATTTGAACATTTTGAATTAACCTCTTCATAACTATTGCTCTTTTAAAAATGTATGTTGATAACGTCCAGTCTACATTACTTCATTTAATTGTCATTTTAAATAAGAATAAATTGCATGAATATTATTGTTGTATCATTAACCAACGTGTCTTTTAATATATCTGGAAAACGCATGCAGAACTATTTTACAGAATATATTTTAATTCTTCAATATTTTCCATGTTATGTTTTTGTGAGGATTAAACATAAAATTAAGGATATGCATATTTTGATAAATCATGCCATGTTTAAATTCATCATAAGGAGATGACAGTATTTATTTGTCTGGTATTTCTGGAAATAATATGTATTTTAAATGAAGGAAATAAAATGTGAGTTACTTCAAATTAAGTATTTGCTTAAATCGAATGGAAGGATAGAAATGCGGGTAATTTTTGTTCTCTTCGATAAAGATGGAATATAAAACAAAGTATTATTAATTGTGGAATTACTAACGAATCATGGTATCTTAATTGACAATATTTAAGAATAAACCATGCGTATAATAGACTATAAAGTGTCAAATGCTATTCAAGAAAACTACTAAGAATAATTGCGTATTTAATTTAGAACTACAACGGAGAATGTCTTATATTTTCATCATGATAAAGGAGAAATTAATTACTTATGTGTGATATAGTAAACTCAAATAGCTCAGCTATGAACACTGGAGGTGCTAGGTCATATTTAAGTTATGATTATATTTTTTAAGTTATCCTGCAGAAGTTTATTTTAATTTAAATTCAATTGGGAATGTGTCCCATATTGTTTCATAAACCTGGAGCAGAGCTTTGCAAGTGAACTTTTATTTTAAGTTACAAAACAAATAACTTTTGTTTCTTTATTTTTTTTTATTGCTTGTCATTATTAATGTATATTATTGATAGATAGGCTTACTTATTATTATGTTTTATTTATAATTTGGGTTATTGTGACCTTCTAGATCATCTCCAAAGCGTATCCAAATGAGGAATATGCTGGTAAAAATTGATTTTGTACAAATAGGTCTTATTGTTCTTTTACGAAGGTAAAAGAAAGAAAATTTTTTTTAATATATTATTAGAGAGGTTTATATTTATTTTGTATACTTTATTATCTCAAAGTGAGAATTTTGTTCTTTTTTTAAATCAATGAACGTATAATAGAAATAGTTTGCTAGATATGAAAGAAAGTTTGTTCATAATAATTATAACCATTAAATTTTAAAAGTAACCTAAAGTTTATTCTGAATTAAAAGTTATACCTTAATGCAATATTTAATTACCATGTTGCCTGCATAGGGTGTAATTTAGAGTTAATTTTATATATACTTTTATTCGCAGGTGTGTGTCTGTTTTGCACAATTATGACATTTGTTTGATAAAGTTCAGTTTGTGAATATTTTATGTATAAATTTCGGAGGCTGTCGTATTCTACTGAGTTGAACGGATTAGTATGTTATCTGTATGTATTTATCTGCCAGCATGTATTTATAATGTTCGATATTTAGAGAAGCTTTGAGAATGGAAAGAAATCTGATTGTGTTCTAATGTTTGTAGGGATAAAAGATTTTGCTTATTTAGTATATGTTTTTCCATGAGTAGAGCCTAGTTTATATTATATGCGTATGATTAAATGATATTTTTTGAAGTTAAGTGATGTTTCCTTAGAGCCCTGGTGATGAGGAAGAAGTCCCCACCAATAATGTATTTAGAAGTAGATGAGTTATTGTGGAAGTATGATTAAATGATGTTTAGGAAGTTATGTGATGTTTTTCTTATATTCTTGGTAATGAGGAAAGGTTCCCCACCGACAGTGTATTTAGAATCAGATGAATTATTGTAGAAGTGTTCAGTAAGAGTTTATCTGCTCCTCATGTAGATTTCCCTTATAATGCATAGTCTGTATAATCATGAAAATATAGCTCGGTGTTAATTAATATGTGGCCAGATAAATTGTTAAATTAATTCTTGATATAATATTAGTGTCTTATTTTATTGGTGAATTACGACCTTGTCAGAAATAAAATAATTGTATGATATTTTCTTAATGAATGGAGAGTTTGTAGAAAAGATTATTTTATATTATTGCTGCTTAAACATGCACACACATGCGTGCGTATATAAAGTATAGAGTTATTGAAATTAAAATGAGAAATAAATGTTTTGAAATACATTACATTCATTTAAATAGAAGTATAAAGTTAAACCACAGGGTGGCACTACTGTATGGGGAGTTTTGCCTTTGTTTAAGTATAAAGTTATCGAGATTAAAATGGGAAATAAATATTTTAAAATACAGTGTATTTAAATAAAGGTTATAAATCATCAAATCATCAGAATGAACATGATTTGGTTACTATGCATGAAAGGTATACTAATTAAAAGTGATTATTTAGTCATTTAGAGAAAGTTGCTTTGTTGAGAGCCAAATATAATTAATTTGATTTATGTTATTAATCAATAGTAATATCCTCTTAAAAGTATTTTTTTTGTGCTAATAATATAACATGTTGTTTATTTAGTGTCATGTAGATGAAACATGTAGGCAAAGCACATGTTCGAAGTCAGAATATTTAAGTTTTGTTGTTAATTTGCTTTGATAATAGGGATAATCCCAAACTGATGCTCAAAGTTTATTTGATAATTTAAAAATCTGTAAGACAAGTAGTCCAATTGTAAATATCATGTTAAACCAAATTTATTTTAGTGTAATAAATGATTTGTTTTATTTATTTAAAATCTTAAAAACTGTGTCTTGAGTTATTGTATATATTCGTGTTTTCCATTTCCACACCTCCACATTTCATAAATCTATTATAAAATAGATATATTATTTTAGAGTTATAATATTAAATTTGCTAGGGTCTGACAATATTGTTTTTCTTAATCCAAACATTATAAGAAACATTTGCCACTGGATAAACATATTAGAAAGGTTGCCAAGTTAGTATATTTGTTAGATGATGATATGAGATTAAAATACCCTATTTCTGTCATTATCTTATCATTGAAACACAGTAGAATATTTTAGTCAATTTGTTTCATTACATTTTATCATACTTTAGAATTATAACTTATGGACCAATGTATTTCATTTAATTCAACTGTGTTTGTTAAATTCCCTGAGATCTTATTGTTTATTTCTTGATTGGCATTAAAGTAGATGTTTAGATTATGATATGCCAAGTCATAGAATTGTTTAGGAATATAATTATAGCAAGATGATATATGTTATATTTGGATGAAGGAAGAAATTAAGTTTAAAGTATATTTTAATAGACTGTACCAATAAACACTATGATTCTTTATCATACAATTAATTAACAAAGTAATTTCCATTATATTAAATGTTTTGTAATATTTCGTCTTTTATTCATTTATCATCATATATCTTATGAACTGTCTATAGCCTCCCACTGAGCTGAGCTGAACATAGACTTAATTGAAGAGTCTCAATAATAGTTTTGTATTATATTTATTATATTGTTCTATTCATTAATAGAACTTGCACCTGGGCATTTCGCTCATGTAATGTATATGAGCTGTGTTGGGAGTGTAGGTTATAATATATATATATATTGTAACGGGCAGATGACGATCGAAGGCTAAACTGCCCTTTTATGTGTACATAATGGGGAATTCTATAATTCAAAATCATCCACTTTCCGTTACCACAAGCAGAGAGAAATACGGAAATAGATGAGTCTATCTCCATATTTGACCGAGCCTGTATGCTATACGGATATAGCCCCAGGTTATATTTCCCGATCAACTTTCTCCCGACTGCTGTAAGATCTGACAGAGTTACAGTGCTTGGATGATTTATAAATTTAACAGAATCAAACACTGCACCACCAATTTTCATGTGTTAATTCAATAATAAAAAAAAAAAGAATAATAGCTTTCCCACCCTAAGACTAGACTATCCCTTTTTGGACTTGGTGAAGAAACGAGACAAGACAGATTTAAATAGAAAAAATATATTTAATAGAATAAATCAATCATAAAAAGATCTATAAAACACATTAACATTAAATAAAACAGATTATGATCTATAGTGCTACAAGAAAAGAACACATAAAAAAAAACCTCTTATAAATGATGGTACATTTATAAATCGTTATTCTGGGTATTTATCAAAAAAAAATTCAAGAATGTCTTTATCATTCACAAAAAGCATGTGGCCATTGTCTAAGTAAACGATGTGCACATTGAAATATATAAAAAATAGTATGTATCTTTACCTAGGTTTTAGTCTCTGAATTTATCCGACGTCCTGCCGACCGCCATGTGGATTTCTCCACTTCTTTAGGAGGGACGGTCGCTCGTAGGTTAGATTTGGTTGTGTATAGCTTCTCAGTGTTTAAGGCATCAAGGATGAGGCATCAAGGACAAGGCATCGAGGACAAGGCAACTAAATGAATTCACCGGCAGGCACTACGACGGCGGTTTTTACATCTTGACAAGAACCATTAGTACAGCAAGTCCGGATCGACCAGCGATCATGATGGCCTTAGCCAGCCATTCTAGATGAGGCACCGATGTTAAAAGTCATATTTGTTAACTATATCGGTTGATTATCAGAGCTGTGTTTTACCACCCTCTCAACACAAAGTCTCTAGCTCTAATCTCTCCTGAAAACCTTTTTTTTAATTAAAAAATTCCACCAGCCTTTGTCCTTTCGATCCTTTGTTTCACTTTTATTCATACCTTCTTTCTTACTATGCCTTCAGCCATATGTAAATTGGTTTTACCCATTCTCGTAGCACTATGTGCCTTTACTTATTTCAATATTCTTGATTTTAATTAAACAGATTTTAATACATGTTTTTCTTTTTTTTTTAAATTTGGACAAACATTTATTATTTCTGTCTATATCCTGCTTCAAATACACTCCATACACGCATTTCGTTTATCATCAAATGTGTACTTTAAAACCCAGATCCTTATCTTTTGATCATGTCTAACTTTCTCTGTTTTGCACGCTATTTAAGGTTTTTTTTTTTTTTTTAAACTTTACTTTCTTTCAAAATCGGATTTTAACTTGCATTTTATTTATATTTCTTTATCGCTTTATTTTTTAACATACATTTCCAATATCTCTAATTTTATATTTTAATTTCACCAAAACCCGAACTTTGGAGGGCAAAAGATAAGAATCTTTTGATTCTAATTCCCTCTTTTTTTTTAATTAGTTGAAACATTTCTTTGTTCTGTAAATTTTTCCAAGCTCGCTTTTTCTTTTTTTTCTTCCAAACATAATATTTAATATTCTTTGAATGTTTAATATTTATATGTGGACCGCAGTATGTGCAATCATCACATTACACCATTCCCCTCCTTTAAAATTTTTTTTGTAAAAAAATTTTTAAATTTTTGCCTCGAACGCTAGATGCTCCCAACTACTGTTCAAATCTTTTAGATTTATGCATTCCTAATATGATTTACTGATGAGGTTAATCTCTAGAGAGGTTACCAGGTAAATTACATCTCTTTCTTGATGACCCAACCAGCATTGCTGAACCAATTTAATCTTGTCATTAGCATTACATGCATTTTATTCCTGCCTCATACTCGTATATACAGGTTCGGATCCATAGAATATCTCTGTGACCCGATTAAATCTGTTCATACATCACATCCTGCAAATGATAAACCCCTAAGTGCCAACTCTGGTCACTATTACCGAGGTGGGTTGGGAGGCTGGCATCTTTTCATCCAACTCATCCATAAGCTCAGTATATTTTCTGATAGCTCTTAATTTATACAAGGGGTTCTTTCCCCCATAGACTGGTCTCTGAACCATTGACTCGCGATATCTGTCCAATATCTAACTGGAAATCTTAATCCAGTGAGTCATTATGAGAATGGGATCTCTGTCCCTGTGTTCTCTGTACGATAAGATTTGGTGCTCTGCAGAACATACATGAATGAATAACGAAGAAGGCATCACCAAACACTGTTCAGACCTATCTACCAATATCTAAACCTACATGCCTTCAGCCTCGATCTATGACCTCACTGTTATTTATCATATGCTTTCTTATTTTATCATAATGTCCTTCATCCCTTTTTCCACTTATCAGCTCATCATTTCTTTATGTTATCAGGATCAATATTACAGTCCATTCTCCATGACTCATGGTCCATTTCCATTTCCAATCTTGTTATCAGTAAATCCTTTATCTGTGACTTCCCTTAAGTCTTATCTGGTGGTTGTCTTCCTCTATTGACATCACCTCTGCCTCCTCTGGGATGCGGGGTTTGCTTCCTAGGCTCATGGCTCTCTGTCCTGTCATATGGATGCTTACATTCCATCTCCCATCTCTGTCCAGTTTCCTGTCTTCTCAGGTTCCATCCCATAGAATATCCCCAGTTTTCTTGCCATCGTCCTTCCCAGGATTCCATCCATTCTTTACTATCGGCAATTCTTTTAGAGGTGGTCCAGATTGCCATCCATCTTCCTTTTGGTTGACCCTGGTGGTGTCCAATGCACCCAGCAATACGGCCACCTGGTCCACCATCTTCCTCTCTGTACTGATTAGAGTTCGTTCTATATCCTTTGGAAACCCAGGCCTAATTATCCGGAGTATCTCCATCTCAGATAATGGATTTGCAGTCATCATTTGTAACTTAGTCACTTGACGACGGAAGAATGTTATAAATGATTCCTCCGGTCTCCATTTATCCTGTTTTATCCGATGCAACATATCTTCTTGAAATTCCTCACTCCAATAACTGGTCTTCAATGCTTTATGATATCCTGCAAATGTGATGGGTTTCTGGAACAATGAGTTCCATCAGACCCGAGATTCGCTCTGCAGATGGCTGCAGGGGACTGCTATCTTGGCCTCCTCACTCATTCTACTTAATTTGAAGTACTGTTCCAAGCTGTTCAAATGCTCCATCGGGCTTTCTCCAGGGTTTCCAGTGAAGACTTGGATCTTCAGAAATTGGTGGAAGCCCACAGGATAATCCATGCAATTTCCAGATCCCAGCATTCTACATTCGCCACTGGTTCTTGGTCCTATGTCCTCTATGTTGGTATTGGTGCTGCTATTGGCTGACCTCCTTATACTCTCTTCAACTTTTGTATTTAACCCTGCTACTACCTTCGCTACCTGACTTAAATTCTCCTGTATGGTCATCATCATCATTCTATGATCCTCCACTCTAACTACTTCCACCTCTTCATCTAACTGTCTTATCTCCCTTTCTGGTTGCCCTATGTCCTTCTCCCAGTCCAATCTTACTGACTCTACCTCTGTCCTCAATTATTTCTGATGCCTCATATGCACATGGCCCCATAATCCTTTGTTTATCCCTCTTGTTCGCCTGCCTTAGATTTGCCCGACTGCCTGTCCACCTTGATGATTGTCCTCTATTTTCCCCACTCATCTACGTCTGACCCCTATACCTCAATTAAATGATGCACTTATATATTCTTTTAAATTTAACTTACTTAAATACTATACTCGTTCCTCTGTTAACGATATACATTATAAATTCATTTTATTTGACTATATCTCCAACATTACCCTTCTGATATATATATATTTCTACTCTTACGTTTATAAAATTCGGCCACTTAAGGTTACAGCTGTTTTAAGCAAGATCATACACACATATATATATATATATTTTCTTACACATGTGACTATTCTAGAATCACATATATATATATTTTGTTTCACTTAACTAAAAGACGCGACAATACTTATAGTTTCTTCAATTTAACTTATACACGCGAATTCCTTTTATCATTAAATATTTTATTTTCCGCTTAACTAGGACACGTGATTATTAATTCACACATATATCTTTCTTCATCTAACCTAGTTTCAACTATTTTAATCATTTAACCTTTGTAACTACAACATTACTGAAACTGTTTCACTATTTCTAACTTAACTATTTTATGTTTTCGTTAATTAATTACATCCAGATAATCTATTCTTTAACTTTACTGGGCTATGCGACTATTTTTTTTTCTATTATTTAGCGTAAACTTTCATGAGACTTTGTGTTATTCTCTTTCTTTTTTTTTTGAAACGATTTATATTACATTACAGCAATCATTTGATATAATCAGTTTTTTGTTCGTTACAACTTGTCTAAATATTCTTGTCTCTGATTATATCCCTCACTGCGCATTTCAAACTTTCATAATAATAACAAAAAAATAATTCCCCCCTCTTTTCTATTCTTTGTACACATTTGACGTGAAACGCTCGTATAGAGTATCATAAAATAAAACCTATCCCCTTCGTCTTTGCTTCTCGCCACTTTAGCTTACAACGCTAATTTTATATATATTGGAAACACATATATTTTTTTTTTCAGAAAATATTTACGTTATCTTATGAAATTATTTAACACGTGATTATTAATTGTGCAGAAATTTCAGATCCCGGACAGGCCCCCAAAATATGTAACGGGCACACGACGATCGAAGGCTAAACTTCCCTTTTATGTGTACATAATGGGGAATTCTATAATTCAAAATCGTCCACTTTCCGTTACCGCAAGCAGAGAGAAATACGGAAATAGACGAGTCTATCTCCATATTTGACCGAATCTGTATGCTATACGGATATAGCCCCAGGTATGAATAATAGTTTTCCCACTCTAAGACTAGACTATCCCTTTTTGGATGTGGCGAAGAAATGAGACAAGACAGATTTAAATAGAAAAAATATATTTAATAGAATAAATCAATCATAAAAAGATCTATAAAACACATTAACATTAAATAAAACAGATTATGATCTATAGTGCTACAAGAAAAGAACACATAAAAAAAAAACTCTTATAAATGATGGTACATTTATAAATCGTCATTCTGGGTATTTATCAAAAAAAAATTCAAGAATGTCTTTATCATTCACAAAAAGCATGTGGCCATTGTCTAAGTAAACGATGTGCACATTGAAATATATAAAAAATAGTATGTATCTTTACCTAGGTTTTAGTCTCTGAATTTATCCGATGTCCTGCCGACCGCCACGTGGATTTCTCCACTTCTTTAGGAGGGACGGTCGCTCGTAGGTTAGATTTGGTTGTGTATAGCTTCTCAGTGTTAAGGCATCAAGGACGAGGCATCAAGGACAAGGCATCGAGGACAAGGCAACTAAATGAATCCACCAGCAGGCGCTACAACGGTGGTTATTACATCTTGACAAGAACCATTAGTACAGCAAGTCCGGATCGACCAGCGATCACGATGGCCTTAGCCAGCCATTCTAGATGAGGCACCGATGTTAAAAGTCATATTTGTTAACTATATCAGTTGATTATCGGAGCTGTGTTTTACCACCCTCTCAACACGAAGTCTCTAGCTCTAATCTCTCCTGAAAACTTTTTTTTTTTTTTAATTAAAAAATTCCACCAGCCTTTGTCCTTCCGATCCTTTGTTTCACTTTTATTTGCACCTTCTTTCTTACTATGCCTTTGGCCATATGTAAATTGGTTTTACCCACTCTCGTAGCACTATGTACCTTTATTTATTTCAATATTCTTGATTTTAATTAAACAGATTTTAATACATGTTTTTCTTTTTTTTTTTTTTTTTTAAATTTGGACAAGCATTTATTATTTCTGTCTATATCCTGCTTCAAATACACTCCATACACGCATTTCGTTTATCGTCAAATGTGTACTTTAAAACCCAGATCCTTATCTTTTGATCATGTCTAACTTTCTCTGTTTTGCACGCTATTTAAGGTTTTTTTTTTTTTTAAACTTTACTTTCTTTCAAAATCGGATTTTAACTTCCATTTTATTTATATTTCTTTATCGCTTTATTTTTTAACATACATTTCCAATATCTCTAATTTTATATTTTAATTTCACCAAAACCCGAACTTTGGAGGGTAAAAGATAAGAATCTTTTGATTCTAATTCCCTCTCTTTTTTTAATTAGTCGAAACATTTCTTTGTTCTGTAAATTTTTCCAAGCTCGCTTTTTCTTTTTTATTTTTTTTCTTCCAAACATAATATTTAATATTCTTTGAATGTTTAATATTTATATGTGTGACTGCAGTATGTGCGATCATCACAATATATATATATAAATCAAAGTATTAGCTTAGTTTTATGAAATAAAGTTTATTTTATTCTAGGAATATATCAATTTTGATATATGATGCCGATTATTATACATTAAAATGAATATTTTAAAAATTTATATTTATAGTTATGTATATATTTTTTATATTCATTTACATTTATTTTAAAGACCATAAATAATATACACATAAAAAGTGAAAAAAATGTATGCTTATACTTGATTATTTCTTTTAAATTTATATATATACATCTTTTTTAATATATATTTTTAAATATTTTTCATAAAATTATTTTTAAAAAAAAATTAATAATCATTAAAGAACAATCCTTATCTTTACATTAAAAATATTTTGAAATAAATAAAGAAAATACTAATAAAATATTATTGCCTTTTGTATTATTTTATTGTTTTATAAAGTGTACTATTAAAAACTTTATTTTATTTTTCTGAAGTGTGATATCTTCTTTTTTCAGGTTTGATGAGATCTGAGAGCAATGCATTCTAGCATTGTTTTATGATTGAAGTAATTATTACTTGGATTTATTTCTTCCAATACTTTGTGTTATTTTCACAATAGAATAATTATCAAATCAATTACAAGGTGAAAAATAGGTTCAAATTCTCAGCTTGTCATCATTTCTCATTATTTTAATTCCTATTGGTGAGTCAGAAGCAAATGTTCCTCCTTTTCCCCTTTGTTTAGAAATGAATTTTTTTTATAAAATTTCCCCAATATGTGTATATACGTATGTATTTCATTATTAGTACTGAAGACAAAATCATTACTACTTTATACTATAAAAGTCTAGATTCCCCCCCCCCAAAAAAAAAAAAATTTCTTCTATTAAAAATCTAGTTTTTCTACCAGCCTTTGCACAGCATTCTAAATATATACCATTGTATTGAACAAATCTGATTATTACAAGTAAAAATAACACATTTTATACAATAATATATTTTTTAAAATAAATAATAATAATCAAAATGATTCAGTTTTTAATTTTTTTTAATAATAAATAAATGTTCTTTTGTATGTATGTGTTTACATTTATACTACATGTACATACTCATCATGTTTCCTATCCTTAGTTAAGGTAAAAGTTACACCTTGCTATTTTAACTGCCATTACTTATACATATCTATAAAAAAAATGATAATTAAACTAATAATTTAACATGTATTTTGTTTTGATTTTTCATTTTATTATTATTTTTAGTCTCTCCATTACAAGTTTGTCATTTTGAATTAATTGCTTCAATATATATATATAATTAAAATCAATGTGAGCAGAAATATTTTGTTATTTTAATTTTACAGATATACTTTGTGTATCATAATAATTTTATATGTATCATCAACAAATCATATTTCCAATTTAGTTACTGCTAATTATGTTTACATTACAAATTTTGCATAGCTTAATGTGGTATCATCTTAAACAAATACTTTATATCACATGTAATGAGTTAGCTTTTAAGCAACAATTCACTCTACTAATGTTCTGGTCCAGTGAAATCTTATCAGGTATCAGTTCAATTAATGACAATTCTCAAAATAAATCACTTCTATGCATTCTCAGCAAGAAAGGGATGTGTTATGAAGTAAAAAAGCATCTCTATCTTTGATGAATGCATTCATGATAACTTTTTATATTAATGAAGTTGATTATATTTCTTTATACACCTTAAAAATATAGTGCAAAATATTATTGAAGTTATTGTCAAGTAAGAAAATCAAATCATTTTTCAAACTTTTCAATATTTTTACAAATAACTTAAATATACAGATTTAAAGCAGAACCAACCCTTGTTATTGTCTTTATTCTACATATATAATATGGATTATGAATTATGTGCTCTTTCTCTCTTATCATTCACTGTAACCAATACAAAGTAAATGAATAATATACATATCTTTAAACTCTGTATTAGTTCTAAGTGGAGATCGAAAAACAACTTACATTTTTGAAGAGATTGGGGGAATTAAGTTCATAGTGAATCCAAGATATATTTACAAGAATTTCAGACACCTCATTTTAATTTTATCAAAATTATCTTTTGTTCTTTTTTATGAAGATTAATAAGACAGCAAATGCAATTTTAATAGTTCTGAAAGATGATGCCTTTTCAATATATATGAAGTTAGTCAACTACTTTGTTGTAATTTGATTTCAAATTATTTTTCTAGGTCAGACAATCTATTACTATTCATGAATAACTTGAATTCATAACTGTTTTTGATCTTTAAAACTTATCTAACTAATAATAATTTTGAAAGATTATTACTGTTTCTGCACAACATTTTTTTCCCAAATAGAAGCAATCCACTGGCTCTTGCTTTTCATCTTTTTTGAGATCAAATATATAAATCTACTCGTTAAAAAATTTGTCCTCAATCTACAACACACCTTAAAATAAATATTTTTTTTTTAAGTCTTATATGCTTTTGTGCAGCATCAGTATCTTTGTTAATAAATTAAGTAAAGATTGCAAACATTAAATATGTTTCATGGTTGATTACCAAATAGTACCATAACAGGAAATTGATGTTCCAACATATATTTTTTTTTACTTGAAGATTCTTCAAATGCTGATAAGTTTAAAGTGAAATGAACCATGATCCAAAAATTGTATTCTTAAAAAGATACAAACAAAATTCTCTCATCATTCTAATATTATCAAGTCAGAAAATGAAAAATTAACATTGCAGATCTCATAATACTTTTGATATATATTACACTCAATGTCTTAACATATTAAGTTGTATTGCAAATAAAATTTATATTTCCAAGCACATGTTAGGATATCTCATGTAATTCTTTTTCTCAGCAGCTTTTATTTTTCTGTGCATATAGGTAATACAGTCCTATCCTGTCCAGACTATTTTTTGAATACATAATAAGCAAAATTTAGATTATCATGCTTAATGAATTATGCAAACAGTAGCAAGCAATTTCTTGTTTCAAATTTTTAGATCTGCTTTTTATATGTGTGATTTCATATAAAAATATTGTAAATTAACTATACAACATCTCTACTTAATATTATGTTCAACCACATTAAAATTAAAGAAAGTCTTATTTTGATCCACATTGCATTTCCATAAAATATTTTACTCTCTATTACTTTTCTTCATTCACAATTTGTCTTTGATGTTGTATATCCATTAAATAATTTCAGAGAATTGCTAATCTCTTTATTAAGTGAAATGAGATTATTTCTTCAGCACATAACCCATTAAACCAAAGTATCAGCTAATTAATAAAATAAAAACTTAGTTGTTTATATTATAAAATCAATATTTACTAAGTTAATTTATTTTTGACAGTTTCTGAATATAGTAAAAATCTATAATAAGCTATTTTTTAGGGCCATAACATAAGATTTATTTTTTGATTTAAAAAAAAAGATGTTTTCAGAATGCATTAGAATGAGTTTTAGTAAAACTAATTATTTGTTAAACAGTTCAAAACCTCTTTGTAAATAAACCAAATTTTAAATATATGCTTTAATCTTATATATAATAGTATTATAAATTTTTAATTGAAAACAAAATGTAGACAGCGATTTCTTATTTTTTTATTTTATTTATAACTATTAAATTTACAAAATTTTAGAAAAATATTTAACATTTTTATTCATTTTACATAAATTCAAAAGTAATAAAATCTTTTGGAATAAATTTATTATTTAGCGGCATGAACATCCACTAGCGCAATGACAAGATGCATCATTTGTACATCCTCCTCCACACTGACACTTGCTTTTACCTGAAAGTTATAATAATAGCAAAAAAAAAAAAATATTGTCAGCCAATATTATCATTTCAATTAACAAATAGGCAATAAAAGAACAAGAAATAGTCTAACTTACCAGAACATTTGCATTGAGCTTGACAGTTGGGACAAGAGCAGCTGTCTCCACACTTACAAGTATCTTTTGAACATCTGCAGTTATCAGATGTTTTGCAATGTGGTCCACAGCTGCAAATTCCACCTGAAATAGATGAAAGGGAATAAATTATTAGAAAACATTCTTAATGATATCAATAAGAAATGTCAAAGATGACTTTTAATGTGTAAAACAAAATTAGTATAAACTTTCTAATATAGTGGGCACAACTAGCAAAAATGTATAATATGTTTAGTGCTGTAAGCAAATAAACCTATTTTTAAAAGTGATAATGATGTGATGAAATAAGTGAGCTAATAATGAATTACGAAAAAAACATACGTTACTATAAGCGTCAACATTATAATAAAATGTATCTACACATGTATAAATACGAAAGGATAAATTGTATCCCAGTGGAGGAAAAGGTACTGAAATGATACCATTTGCAATATGGATTACAAAAAAATAATGATACTGAACAATGAAGACAGCCCCATAACTATTGTATTTTATAATATTAATATCATTTACTTTCTTTATTGCTTTTACAACGCTTCATATAATTACAACCCAGAATTGACGGTTTCGATTGCCCCAGCAATCTTCTTTAGAATTTCTATCTACATTTTCAAACATGCTATCCTTAAAACAGTTTTTTTTTCTTTGTCCTAAAACAGATTGCATTCGAATTCTTCATTTTTATACATATATATAAACAATATAAGGTAAAAAAATAAAAACGGAAGTTAATTTTTGTTAAGAAAAAATTTAATACGATTCCCTATGCATGTGGATGATTAATATAATTTTAATAATTTAAACTAATAGATATGTTTATGAAAATAAAAGTTCAATTTCCTATGAGTAAAAATAAAACTTAATTAATACTATCACACAAGACCCCCCAACTTAATTCTAAGATAGCAAAACACACCAATTGAATACAATAAAAAAAAAAACCGCAGAGAAGAAAATTACTTATAAATGAAAATTAAAATCTTACTTGTTGCACAAGAACAAGGCATGTTTTTGTAATATGATCAAATTATAATATAAAATAAAGGCAGATTGCTCTGATATTTATAGTAGAATAAAAACGGTCATGTGAAACTTGTTTTGTTTTTTTTAATGCAAAGTCATTCTGACTTATTGTTCTGATAAATTTAGAGTTTGTCCCTAATTAACACTGTTATCAATTTCAATATTTTAGTAATTTTTTTTTCTAACAAAATATTTATGTAACGGACTATTGCTATAATAACGTTTTATTATAAATCTTTTTTATTGAATGTTTTCTTTGTCTGGACTCACTCTTTTTTTAATAAGTACGTCATTAAAAATTTAAAGTAGCTACATTTTGTTAATTATAACATAAATAGTATTATTATAAAGGAAATACAAATGAACCGAGAGTTATAAAATATTAAAGATACGAATATTGCATAAGTTGTTTAGATATGATTTTATAAATATCATTGATGATTTGAATAACAAGAACTTATCTTTTATCAAAGTTATTTGCAAAATAAATATTGTTAGTCTAACTCAAACATGAAAAAAGAACAAAAAATTAAAAGTGAGTTTTATGATGATTCTACAAGCCATTTTGTGCTCTACAAAACTCTATAAGTCAATTTATTTTGCATCTATCAATACTGTCTTTTAAGATGCATGTTTTATTTATCACTTTATTAAACTTTTATTTCATCTGTCTGTATCACATTACAATCTTTATAATTTCTTTTAATCTAATTTACAATTTCAGCTACAAATTACCACCAGGTTCATTTGACATACTTATTTTTTTCAAGATTGAGAGTGATGACAGATATTTAAACCACTAAACATCACATGATCACTATCTCATACTAGCACATAATTGTTATTAAACAATTCAAAACAAAGCAAAACTCTCCATACAGTAGTGCCATCTTGTGCTAACAAGAGCAATCAATGGATGCCAGAAGGCTTGTGCACAAAATCCCTATCTATTGCCTATTCATCCAATATCCCCAGACTAATTTCTGGCTTGTGGCCTTCATCAGTGAGGAACCTTGGATCTGAGAGCACTGCACCTAGATCTTAGGATCTAATGCAACCCTCCAGCACCTACCTTTTAACTCTATTTAACTCCAAAACTATGAGAATGAAATTGAAAACACAATTAATATTTTCAATCCAAGCTCAATAGCTTATATAGTCATATGGGTCTGAACTCAATTCAGCACCCATACATTTTGGTGTCTTTGGCTCTTTAACAACCATAGCCACCACTATCCTATTAGGCAGGATTGGTGTTAAACCACTAAACATCACATGATCACTATCTCATACTAGCACATAATTGTTATTAAACCAAAACAAAGCAAAACTCTCCATATAGTAGTGCCATCTTGTGCTAACAAGAGCAATCAATGGATGCCAGAAGGCTTGTGCATAAAATCCCCATCTAGTGCCTACTCATCCAATATCCCCAGACTAGTTTCTGGCTTGTGGCCTTCATCAATGAGGAGCCTTGGATTGAAAATATTGTGTTTTCAATTTCATTCTCATAGTTTTGTAGTTAAATAGAGTTAAAAGGTGGGTGCTGGAGGGTTGCATTAGATCCTAATATCTAGGTGCAGTGCTCTCAGATCCAAGGCTCCTCACTGATGAAGGCCACAAGCCAGAAATTAGTCTGGAGATATTGGATGAGTAGGCACTAGATAGGGATTTTATGCACAAGCCTTCTGGCATTTATTGATTGCTCTTGTTAGCACAAGATGGCACTACTATATGGAGAGTTTTGCTTTGTTTTGAATTGTTTAATGACAGATATTTGTTTCTTTAACAACCTATCTTCTTTTCAATTTTTTTATTCAACATATATATATATATTGTACCGGTTGGTTTTGTCTGTTCATATAACATATATATTGTACCGGTTGTTTTTGTCTGTTCATATAACAAGATCTAGCATCTAGGTAAAAGTACCTCTAGTCCAATCATGCGCAAGATACATAAGTCAGGAACACTCATGAACTCTGCCCTATTTGCCTATTTTTCAGATCTACTAACTTATGAGCAACAATTCCAATGATACTGATCTAATTTATTTCTACCCACCGGCATCACAAAGTCGTGACACAAAAAGACTCTTATTTGAACTTTATTCATGTATAGAATATTATTGTTAGCAATTTTCGATCATCTAGTAAATGAAACCTTTTATATAACATCAAAATTATTTCTATTCAATAAATGAAACAATAACTTAGATATTTAGTAATATGTATAAGATTTATTAAGTTAACTTGAGATATATATCTAATTGATTGCAAACATTATTTGTGTTAAAATGTAAATAAAATGGGTATTTATCTCCCTTAGACGACATTAACCTCTCTTACAATGCTATAAAATGAATGTATTTAATCAGCAATTACACATAATGGCTTTGTTCTAATGCGGCTATTTATATGTCAATAATTTGCAGATAGTATGGGATACCTAAGATTTTTAATAATAGTGCTAGACTACAATTACTTAAGGTTCTTTGAATCCACCATTAATAAAACAACAGCACTTGAACCAATACATAAGTTTATTGAGTTTGATGGCAAACAGTAATTATGTTTAAGTAATAAAATACCATTCGCGCTTGTGAAATAAGAACGTATGTGGGAAGCTAATTTAAGAAATAATAATTATGGCAGAAATATTGTATCTGAAAGTGTGAATGAAATATAAAAAATGGCAATCCATTTAGCATAATCATAGCAGTATGGTTTAGGAGCATTGATAGGCTTTAAAGAGAATGAAATATGGGAGAGTGGTACGTGTATGATGGCAATGGAGAGATCTATTCTGAGATCCAAAAAGGTGCTTCAATTCACAGTTAAAGAAGGCGACTCTCTCCAAACGTTGGCAGGGTCGGGTCATAAACAACGAAGAATGCGCTTTATTGAATTGCCATAGGCTGGACTTTTGCCAGAGCGAACCCTATGCAATAATATCTAGCGCTGAAGAAGTCCAAAGGGGTTTGCCAAACCTTGTCCTTGGTATTGGAAGTAAAAATGAATGAAGCACAAATATATATAAAACTAAAGGCCGGTATACACATAACGCTTGAATTAATATAAATATATATATATATATATACTTAAAACTAAGAAATAAAGAATTATTGCCTATCTTTATTGATAAAAGCCCAGCGTACCGGTATGATTTAAGTTACTACGTGGATATGGAAGAATTACATTTAATGCTAATATAATAGCTCATAGAACTAGAATACCCCCCCCTTTATATTACTTTAACTTACACATAAACTTCCCACAATGTATGACTAATATAAATCTTTGGTTTTGAATGCTTTAATAAATAGATAATTTTCATATTATTAGATATATATAAAGTCGGTGGCGGTTAGTGATTTCAAGAAAGCAATATTAATTTAACTCATATAAATATATTTAAAGTTTTAGAAGTTAGCGCTATTATTTAATTAATAAAAAAACACATTTCTAAGAAAACAGATTTTTGCTTAGTTTTCGAAAATAACCTTGTACAGTAATTATCAGATTCTGATTTTATTTCCCCAGATTTGCAGGCACACGCTATAATAAGAATAACAAATTTGTTTTAAAAAAATACTAGATTAATCACCCTTTGAAAAGTAACGAAGGTTTTGTTTTATTAAAAGAGATAGCGTAAGCATTTGCGATTCTGGGAGAAATTATCGACAAATAATTTAGTATATGAAAATATAAAATATAATAATGAAAATAAAGTATTGCCGCATAGATGTGAAATTTAGAAATAATAATTATTCAGGAGAGGTTTAATGGAGAGATTACAGCTAAGTTATATAGAGAGAACAAGGTACACTTACCTAAAAGGTAAGAATTTTACAGATTAATTCATACTTAATATTAAATTTTACAAATAAAAAAGGCTTTATAAAATGTTTAACGAACAGATAGGTGAGAGTTAAAATTATTCATGGTAACTTTAAGAGTCTAGCAGCATTTGAAATGATTACCTCTTTACAAACTTGGCTGTTGTTTTGATGTTTTTCAGATTTCCCTCGGAGAACTAGATCTAGTTTGATGAGCATAATTATTGAGGCAGGTAGTAAGTTCAGTATTTAAGAAACAGGCATATAGTTATAGTCTATGAGTATTGGGATCCATGGGCACAGATTTCAGGGAAGGCCATCTCGAATGGTGAGAAAGGTGAAGTGGATTTACTCACGACACATTGAAATTAACGAACGCAAATTTTTTTGGCAACTGCTCTTCTTGATTGTCTTAGTTCCTCTGTCAAATTAATTCATAATTAGCCCATGCCTTGGTATTTGTGGAATCCTTTCTTGATTGGTCATTGCTAATCATTTTCTTTAATCTAATTTCCAAAAGAATTTCTATACAAGCTTTTACCCATTGTGATGGAAGATGCCATTGTTAGATAAATATTCAAACTGAAATTAATTTGATAAAAAAATGTTTGTGACAAAAATAAATCAATTAAGTTTAGTTTTTAATTTTGATTTTAGAGAAACTTTTAATTAAATTTATTTTAGAAGATTATACAAGATTACGTTTCTCACCTTTAATTAATTTTGACTAATTACAATCGCATCTTCCATATTGGATTTAAAAGAAAAGTAGAGTTTAATAGCAAAAATAATTTAAAAACAAAATTTTATAGAATGACATATAACAAACTTTTTGTAGTAATTACTTGCTCATTATGTTTGTCTCTACAATATCTCTGTATATGAGCTGCAATCAATAAATAATTACTATAACTTTTATAAAGTAAAAAATACAGAACATATAATATATTTTGATATTATAAGTCCGTTATAATTAATCCCCATTACCTATTGCGTATACATATTCCCTCTTTAAATACTATATTTATTACTTTTATTTTTTTTTGTGTGTATTTAAATTCAGATATTTATGCATATATCTTCGTTAATAAATATGTTAGTTAATAATAATCAAAAAAAAAATGTGTTAGTGAACGGAATATATACGCAAGAATAGGGTTTGAATTTAGCTTGGTAGCGGAAGATTTGAGGTGGGCTGTGAAGAACAATCTGAATCTCAGATTCCGCTTCAATATATATATGGCTTGCAATTTCTATATTGTTTTTAAATGACCCACAAATTTCTATGAAAGTCATTTTCAAGGACATAGCAGATTGCTGTTAAATATCAAGTTAGTAAATTCTTTTATTTATTCTCTTGTTGATTCTGTGAATATCAAGTTATTTGTTTTAAAAGCATTCCATGCATATTTGATAGTACATTTTATTTCATTCATTTTATTTTTTTCTTTATTCATAACATGGTATTAATAATTAACATTTCTGTTTCATTGCATTTAGTCTTTATTTTTCTTCTTTTTAAAAAATAATTAGAACATTATTTTAGTCTTTTTAATATTCACCATTAGTTTTATTATATTCTTTTCATCTGTTAGCTTTTGCAATACTTTTTCTAGTTCTGAAGCATTATTCAGAAAAATAATTATGTCAGTTGCTAAATGTAGATGACAAATAATCTCCATCTGTTTATATTTACTTCAGCTTATTCTCCCAAATACATCTTGTAAAAGGCTTTGAAAAACAAGAACTCTCAACAATTTTAATATTTTCAGTGTCATTATGTAGTCCATTCATTGCTATTTTTGATAAATATTCTTAAGAATATGACTATTGTGGATTTATGATATGATATGCATTCCTCAATTTTAACTTTATAAGTGCTATAGAAATAAAATCATTTTAACAGTTTACTAATTTAAATAATTCATCTTCACATATTTTTAAAAATCTTTTCATAATATTTAGATGTGATTTTTTATGTTATAATTACTTAACCTTTCTTAGCTATTAATTGATTTGAATCTAAAATTCTATCCCAAATAATTTATACTCATCATAATAAAGATTTTATTAGAAGTGATAAAATTGTAATTTCTAATTTATATATGTTTTCATCTTTATTAAATATCACTATTATGTTTCAGTTATCTGATATATACTGTAACAGTCAGATTTGTACACTCATGCAACAAAATTCAGAGCCTGAGCAAAATATATCAAAGCTGACCGTAGTGAGGTGGTTGAGACCTCTAATCCGACCAAACTCCAACTCATCTGCCAGTACTCCAAATTTAACACCTTATGAGTGACATTCCTGGGGCTACACTCAGTTCTCATTTAACCGCGAGCCGACATAGAACAGGGAGAAACACGAGACTTAAGGTCATTACTAACCTAACTAAATAAGTGATATATATAACACTTGACACTCTATTAATCTTAAATACTAGACATACACGTATAGCATATAAACTCATTAAGAAATTGGAGTAATGAACTGTGACATTTAATAATATACTTTGGATTGGATAAAATACTATGGATTGGATAAGATACTGTGGTTTGGTTTGATCTAGAGTCTGAGCAAGAAAGATATACACAACAGTTTATATTTAAAAAAGATTTATTAAAACAATAACAAATGATCTAACACAAAATATCATAATGGCAGGGATTGTATAATCTTCACAAGGTATTCAATACAGGCAAGCATGTTACAATAGTTGGAACTGTTATCAAGTACATCTGTTCCCTTTTAAACACATTAAAATACATGTGTGTGTGAGCTATAGAGGTCATGCCTAATTATTTAATATGCTCATCTTATGAACTTGACTTGCTTAAGTTAGAAGTTGATACTTTAGTAGAGATGATGATGAGTACAGCCAGTTTTAAAGACTGTTATATATACTAATTAACTGAGCAATTAAATAAACTCAGTATCATGCAGATTCAAACTGATAACCAGATTCAAACTCCAGTCTAAAGCTGAATGATTAATTAATATGGGAAAAAGAACTGGTTACCATTAGGTCCACATATATGCGCTATGGCGCTACATTAAAATATTAAAGAAATAAACTTGCAGTGCGAGTGTGTGATTCTTCCAGAGTTTCAGCATCAAATGCTCGGTTTGCTCTGAGACCGACGGTTTGCTGCTATTGATATATGAACATAAAGTTCAGGAAGTCGGATTGGCTTTATGGAAAAATAATCTGGGTCCTCACGCCCCCAGTTCTAATGAAGATAGCCATAACCCGAACTAAATAAAGGGGCGGTTTGTTACCGTGAACCCTTGTCAGAGGCAGCAAAACGTAACACATATAAGTGTACTATATAAAAAACACACCCGCAATGCACGCAATATATATATAAAAAGCAATAAGTATGCATATAATTAATTGCACCTAAAACAGATAGCTTTTATCTGTCAAGCTAATTTGAAACAGTTCTTAAAATTAGCATTATAAGTATGTTAATAAAATGGGCTTAAACTATATAAAAATAATCTAGTTAAGATCCTGAATCTGCATATAAATATTCTTTTATTAAGGAGGGAAAGTATATTCGATGGGACTTAATACAAACATTAGCAAATATACTTTATCATCTCTAGACAATATATATATCCCCTTCCAACTAATAAATATCAAAGGTTATAATATAAGATCGGTTAAGCAAATCTTAAAAAAAAATACGATTTTACAATATATATATATCTATGATAACAACGAGTGGTTAGCGCATTCGTTTATTACCAATATTATAATTTCGAAACAATGATTTAATAAAATAAACAATGCTTTTAAAATGTCTAAGTGAAGATTACAATTATCTCCTTTATAAATTACTTAGTTTCATTGTTTCGAAATCTGAGCATATTATCACATATCAAACATAACAAAATGCATTTAAACAAAATATTAAAATTACTGAAATTAGGCAAGACCGTTAGTTGTAGGAGTTGAAGAGAATAAATTTCAGACATTTAATGAGTATATAAAAAAAAAAAATGAAATCTTTTAATTCATAAAAGATTTCAGCAGTTTATAAAATCAAAGTAAGTGATTTTTTTCTTTTTTTTACATTATATATAAAGTCACAGACCGATAGTTTCTTTTTATAAGAGGGTAAAATTGAAAGAGTTTTTATAATTTAGATAGAACGTTCTTTTTAAAATGTTATAAGAATTTATAGATTGAAGTTCATTCCGCAGCTCCTTTTAAAAATGATTACCATCTCTCTCTGCCTCCTTGAGTGGACTTGAAGCGTATATCAATGATAGTGGTTGGAATCGGGCGTCTGACAGCGTCATAATCTTCAGTGGCCTTTCAGATAGGTTAAATTTCTTCATATTCTCCATGCAGGTTGCTGGAAAGTCTATTCACAGGAATGTTTAGAGGAATTGAGAGAAACCATCTGGCTTCCGAGCCAGTAAATATATTATTCTACTCGATCATTTTGGATTTTGGTCTCCACAACAATTTTCAGAAAAAAAAAAACTAAAGAGAGTCTCTTTCAAAAAAAATCTGCAATATTTATATTCCCTAGATCAAAAGCCAGCGACCATCTATTTTTAAAACACCATTCAGACTTCTAAGTTTTAGCCTTAGGTCTCCTTTGGATTCTTATCTTTTTTTTATCTTGTTGCCCAAACTTTTACTGGTTTGATCTGGGAAAAGAAATTCACTACAATCGTAATGAATGAGGTCTAAAACAATGTCAATAACTTAGGGACTATCTGATCCCACCTGCGAATTATTCTAAATAAAAATATTATTACCAATCTGTGAATTTCGCATGTGATTTATAATTTACTTAAACCAAACTTGTTAAAGAATATTTAGCCACATTTTCTAAACAAATAACCCTTATACAATATATTATTTATATAAATGCTGCAATATATCTATACAAAATTTAATATCATTATCATTTACAGGTGCTTGTATGTGTGACAATAAACATATAATTGTTTGAATGCATATCAAACTGTGACCACATATATAACTGTATAAATGAATATATCGCTGTGTGGATATATACAACTGTGTAAACATATATATGCAGCTGTGTAAAGGCATATAACACTGAGTGGATACATATACATGTGTACTAAAGAGTGTTTAAAACCGGCATAGATGTGTCTATGGAGACATAAAGGTGAAACAGATAGAAGGACAGTAATATCTGTTTCAATACTTACTATTTATAACTTTACATTGAAATATAATTTTATCAACCATTTATTTCATCAGCTGTTCTTGTTAAAAATATACTATCATAAATCCTCCATTTTGTGAATATTTCTATTCTTTGCACGTTTATTTGTATGTTTCATCTTTTCATTTAAAGCACATATTTCTAAATATGCCAAAATTATATGAGCTATTTTATTGACTTGTTTCTTATTAATGTATGTTTTTTTTATTATCTGTTACTTTTAGTGTAAATTCATTTGAACATTGCCGAATATTAGGGATAATGATTGTTGACACAGTCTTTCATCATAGTTTTCTCTCTAGCTTTGCATTAGCACATGTATTAATTTCACTAAGTGGTGATCACTTCCTGTGTTGAAAATTGTTTATTAATCAAAAATATAATTTATTTTTTCTGTGCCCTCATTTGTCCTCTTCCACATTCATTTTTTGTTGCATTTTATCTTTTTAAAAAAAAATGGAATTAATGACAGTACAGTTTTTCTTTTCTCTAAATCTGTCTTCATTCAATTCTCTTTAGAATCAAATTTACCCCAACACTGTCATTTTTTCATAATTATCTCATTCTGGCATTAACACATTCCATAATATATTTTACATTATTGTGTAATTTGATCAAAATCATTCTATACATCTTTTAGGTAAATATGTTCTCTACTTCATCAAATTGAGAAATTGCTGAACATAACTCAAATTATGGAATATTCTCTTAAATTGAGTGATTAATCTTGACACTGTTCTTCATAAACCTCAGTTTTCACAAAGTTGTAATGTTTTTCGTTTAATAGTAATCTCATTTAAATTCTACTTTCCATATTTGTTTTCATATTAAAGGACATGTCTATTTTTAAAATTGTTTCTTCATATTGTTTTCTAAAATTTTATAAAATTTGAGACACCTCAATAATACAGTTTCTTCCATTTACACAAACATTCTTTAAAAATGATCCATGTGTGAAGGGAAATATTTAAATTATAAAGAATTAGATCCATCATTGGGAAATTTTTAGCTTTCTATACTGCTGCATTGGTTAGTAATTTTAGAATGAGAGTATCATACATTTCTCTGTTTATAATAAGTGAATAGAGAAAAGAGATAAGGAGAATTAACACAACCACATTATGCATTCAAACCCAAAAGCAAATCAGTTAAGTATTACATACTCAAAGAGAAGATTTTTATATTTTGCTAGTTTTAAATACAAAATTATTAAGTCTCCTCCATTTCTTTAAGATATCAAAAAAGATTTAAAGTTTCTTTTTTTCAGTTAAATTTCAAATATCTTTTCACAACTCTTTATTTTATATATATAACTTGGTATCATCTGGTGCATGTTAGACTGACAAACTTAGCATTAGGTTTTATGGATTGCTGCACAATTCGCTCACTTCTGTTGCTCAAATTTCTTACAAACTCCAAGCAATAAACTATTTGATAAATTAAAAATATTGAAATTTAATGAAAATATCATCAGTCATTTAACTATATATTTGATGCTTATCAATATTCAAACAATATCTCCACATATGTGAAAATATCATTTCTTTGTAGTTTTTCTATGTAATCTATAGTTCAATGTTCTCTGATAGTAAGGTTTATTATGTCATTTATAAAAGATGTATGATTTCATAACAGTTAAAATATTTCAGCAGATTGCATTATAAACAAAAAAATAATAATTTTTAAAATTACAATCAGCATCAACTGGCATCAATAACAAATCCTTTCTTTACTAGCTTTGAGGCAAACTACTATCTGTAAATAATGGTTTCTATCAGTTTTATACATATTATAATTATAAAGACATAGGTGAAGAAAATACATATGCGCATGTGCACAAATAATAAAATTATAATGGAATTTTCTATATATTTATTGAGATATAAGTGTAACTACATATTTGACTGATTTTAACAAATTTTTTGCTTGGTTACATGATAGCTAGAATATGTTAGTTAAATACATGAAACTTCCTATGGTAATATCCATATTTATATATATAAAATCCATAAAAATCTTCTAATATATATATATATAATCAAAAAGTATTATATATTTCTTTATAATGTCTAAACACAAAATTTCATAACTGTGAAAACTCCAATCATGGGCTTAAGTTTTGAGACCATATGCAGGATTCAAAGAGTCCAGAAATGCACTTTCTATTGTTAATGTAAATACAATTTTTTTTTTTACAAATTTTCATCTTTTAAAGTTAACAAATAATAATTTTGTACACTATAAAATATATATATATGTATTAATAACATTCTCTTTTAAACTGATAAACAATTTTAAAAATGTAATTTATCAGAAATGTTTTTCTTTATGTATGTATATTGTAAAAAGTTTATGGTAATCAACATCATTATCATTGCAAACATGCATTAGAAGTTCGGTTTTAAACAAAGAAGTTTATAAATATGGTGAAGATGATAAGCTATGCAATAATTGCAGTCCCTTCCCCGAGTGTCCCTATCTTCATATTCATTTTCTATTATGTCATATTAATTAAGTATAAAGCACAACAAAATCTTAAAATGCTTATAATTATATTTAAAATGTGTTGGAAATAAAACCAGTTTGGTTTAATATGACAATTTAATTTATAAAATAAAAAGATCTAGTTGATCGTATATATCTTAAAAATGAGATATTAAACACTAGCAAGATATATTATCCCTGAATTAAATCACTATGGATTTTATATATATGCATTAATTCAAATGAATGTGTTGAATATTTATTTTGTACAAAGTTAATAAAAAAAACAAAAACACATTTAACTAAAAAATAATGTTCAATTATAAACTTATAATTTTAATTTACCAAACGATAATAATTTTTGATTTTTAACTATAATGCTAATTAAACAACCAAAGCGTATAGAAGTTTGTAGTATCAGATGATGAATAATTAGTTTTAGTGAGCGCATTGTTTCAATTGGAGTGGCGCAGATGAATAGCACGAGATAAAAAAAATGCTGCCTGCAAATACTTAAAGAAAAAAAAAGAAAAAAGGAATACGTAATTAACCTGTTAAATATTAACTCTGTCGTGCTAAAGGTTTGTCTCTTACCATGGAATAAAAATTTCAAGGTAATTGTCCAAATACCC
The DNA here is from genome assembly GCA_028023455.1 of Epiperipatus broadwayi. NCBI lineage: Eukaryota > Metazoa > Onychophora > Udeonychophora > Euonychophora > Peripatidae > Epiperipatus > Epiperipatus broadwayi. The sequence goes on from JAQFVV010006227.1 coordinate 7,725,609, forward strand.
ATCTCTATGCATCTCCGGAAAAAAAACAACCGTAATGGAAGATTTGTGTCAGCTAGAAATACATGCTATATTTAAATTTCTATTCGATTCTATGCCGATATATTGTCAAGAAATTAATATTACTTATTACGTGGAATTACAAAGTTAAATAAATCCAAAATAACTCTGGAACTTTTATAAGGAATGTGGCAATCAATCTGCCTACAATAATAAAGGATTTTTTTTAAGAATATAGGATAACAAATATATTTCAGGGAATGTTATCTTCTTCAGTATATTTAATATATGAATTTTTTCTACAGTACAGAATTTTTCATACTTGCACTCCAATATGTAATATATAGGGGGTTTGAATCACGCTTTCTCATGACCCTCAACTATGTATGCTATCTCATACTGCTGACACACTTGCTCACACACATGTTGAAAAGATAAATAATCACCAATATACGTATTTCAATTTTTTTTTTCCGGACTCAAGTTTTCCATTTTTCTATTACTTATGGCAATTATAGCCATTACTTTCAGAGTTTAGTGAAAGCACCAGTCGCGAGATTACTTTCTGATAATCTGCATCTAAAGTTTTTTTTGTAATGTTTTATACCACACATACTCCACGAAAAAAAGATTAGACTGCATAACTAAACGCTATGCTGGCATTGAATGAAATTTCTAATGTTAAAACATTGTTGGATCCTGAAGATATATGTAAACTTTTGTTTTACGCTAAATCTGTGATATGTTGTAGGGGTCAGGTTTGTACATTTGCTCAACAGACTGAGAGTCCGAGTCAGAGAACCAAAAGCTGACCAAGTCAGGATAGTAATATCCTATGTCTGATCATACCTCAACTCTCTCACTCGTGCTTCCAAGTCAACCCATCACGAATGACATGCCTGAGGTTACACTCGATATCTCTTTAATCATGTTCCAGCAATAGCAAAGCAGTAAAACATGAGACATCCCCCCTATTACATATTATATTATATAACTTAACTAGTGATTCATACGGTAATGAGCAAGTAATGAGACTGAGACAAATTTATATTTCATAAATTTAATACAATATTTAATAAATAATAAAACAATAAATGGTGTATAGCTGGCTCACACGCAGGTGAGTGAATACTCAGGTTATGAAGAATATATTGCAGTCATTTATATAGTGTGCTCACATGCAGGTGAGTGACTCAGGGTTACAAAGCTAATTATAGGGTTCACATGCAGGTGAGTATCTCAGGATTATAAAACAATATCACAAAACAATTTATATAGTGCTCACATGAAGGTGAGTGGATTCTCAGGGTTAAAAATGATTTAATTAGTCTATGACTTTTTAATAAGCTTATGTCATCGTCCATGTCCGAATTCACACTATGGTTTATATAGTTGAAATCAGTAATAGCTAGAGTTATCATTTAATTATTAACTGATAAAGATTATATTATTACTAAGTTTAAATCTAACCATAAAGATATTTGCGCATGATATATACTTGTTACAGATTGTATTATTATTACCAAGTCCAAACCTAACTATAAAGATATTTGCATGATATATATAATTGCTATACAAATAAATGCATTAACTCAGATTCTGGATCAGATCAAAGCCGAGGTTATTTTCTAGGGAAGCTGAACTGAGATGTGGCAGTCGCACATCAGATTCTAGTGTGTTATAAACTATAATATCTGAAGAAATGCGCCTCGAATGTATTCTTAATTGATGTTTATTACCTAGTAAACAGTTCCCTAACTGATCTGCTTGCTATAATGAAAGAGGCCTTTTTACTAAACGAACAGAAGATTGACTTACGAGCCCTTTGGAACACTTTCGTTAAATACGAATAAATGTCACAGTTGCCTAAACTTTCGAGGCATGACTTGATGAAATACGAATAAATGTCACCTTTGTCTAAACTTTCAAGGTGTGACTTGATGTGGAAATGATCCTGATGTAGGCCATTATAGGTATAGCAAGAAGATATGCATATTTATGCAAACTAGCAATACATTCACAATGCTAAATTAATATTTTATGAATTAAATACGCTAAATCTTAGCTTTTTTTCGTACTATAACCACCGGTCAGTTCATAAAGGAGATTATTGAGTCACATGATAAAGGCAATTAATGAGAATCTGATTTAAGACTTTCTGCATAGCATCTTAATCTTTAATTAAATGTAGTTATAGCAAAAATTTAGATTTACTTGAATATTAATTATATGTAGTATAATTTATCTCTAATAGCAAATGGACTTATTTTTAAATAATCTAAAATATGAATTATCAAAATATTGATTTTTAAATAAACTACTTAAATATTAATCTTAAATAACTCTTCAGAATAAGCTTTACTAATAACACAAAATGTGTTTTAAACAACATCGCAAAATATACCTTTTAAATAGCTTGTGTAAAATATACCTTTTAAATAACTGGCAAAATACATATTTTATATAACTTATGCAAATATACATCTTAAATAACGTACGCAAAACTGCGCTTTTAAATAACTTTAGCAAAATATTTCATTTAATCAACTGAGTAAAGATGTGTTTAAATACATACGTAAAATATACCTTTTAAATAACTTTAGCAAAATATTTTCATTTTAAATAACTTGAGCAAAGATGTGTTTTAAATAACTTGTTTGGGCATTAAAAATACTGATTCACTCTAGCATAAATAATAGTTTTATTTCAGAAAGGAGTTTTGACTATATTCTTTATATTACAATAATCTGACGTAACAGAAAAGTGATTACTCGCTCCCCTCCCCCCCGATAATTTATTAACATACAAGACTCCGTTCTGATGAAACACAGCATAAATTAATAAACATGAACTTAAAACTAAAGATAGATGGCATAAGAATAAGTTGCATAAAATGATTAATAAGATGATAATTTAGAAATAAGAATTTGTTGTATGGTTTTATAGAAACTAGATGTTTAGGATTATTTAAAATTATTAATGATCATGCAAGAATTTTGAGAGTGCTCTAAGATTTAAATAAATTTAAGAAAAAACATTTTAATTGAACATTTAAAAAATATAATTAATTATGGGATTTATTAGTTAGCTAGCTTTTATTTAGAATAAGTTTAGTTATGAAATTAAATATTTGGCAGGAAGGATTTACCGGTAAAGTCTTTAAGGCATTGTTTAATGTGCTTCTATCTATCAAATCAGGCTGGGATTCTCTGGGTTTTAGTCTAGATGCAGCTTTGCAAATTTATTTCTGTGGCAGCTTTCCCCATTACTCTGGTCAGGAACTCTCTGGTCTCTCAGGTATACCTTCTTTCTTACTGTGTTGGGCATGGTTGAGGTTTTCTCTTATCAGTAGCCGCTCGTGGAAGAGCAAACGGCTGTCTCTTTGCCTCTAGCCAACGGTCATCTTTGGAACAGCTTGGATGGTGGCTTTCTAAGATTCAGCTTTCTAAAATGGCAGGAAAAGTTTTCTTATTTAACTTTCAGCTCTGGTCTTCAGAAATAATTTCGGCAGCAATAACACAATTTTCACAGCAACAGCAACAGGAAAAATTAAGAAGAATGCTGATGGATGGATGGAAGAGGACCTTGATGGCTATTTAGGCCCTTTTTATACTATATTTTTGACAGTAGTTCCCTCCTACTTTTAGTCATGCCACATCACCTGATGACTGGTTCGAACTAGCCTTTAATTATATATTCCTTAGTAAATTATTTGGTATAGCTAAATCCGGACTCAAAGGTCTATTATTTTAATTGACGTCATAGTTATATCTGGGGATAAAAGAGATTTCCCAAGAGGGTGGTCATACCACTTTGTATAGATTTATGCCTGACTGAATATTATAATTGGTCTTAGTTATAATTTTAAATAGGTCAAATTTTAGCCAAATATTTATTTTTATAAATGCTAAAACTGATAAACAACTTTCTGCTTGTGTAATTTTAAACAAACAAAAGAACTGAAAATTATTTGACTTGAAAATTATTTAAAATGAATACTGACTTAAATAAATAATTATCTAGAATAAATATTGAAAAATAAATAATATTATAAATTTAAACTTATTATGCTGCTATATAGATAAATTTTAATTACACAGTTATGTTTATTTCAGTTAAAGACTATATTTTCAAATGTTTATTTCAGTTAAAGACTATATTTTCAAATAACTAATAGGACAATTATACACACACATACTCTGCTATATTATAAGCACACTCAATGTTTTAAATTAAAAAAATACACACTATCTGAGTGCAACGAAATATAGTATTATTGAAGATAATAGGTAAAACAGGTCTAATTGTTTCAATGTAAATAAGGAAATTGCATACTTATTCATAATGCTTATGTATATGGTTAACATTTCATGTTACTATAAATGTATTAATTGTTTGGTACTATTGTATTTAAAATTTATTTTTGTCTTTATGACTAATGTATGTGAATTTTTTAATTTTTAAAGAATATAATCTTATCACAACTTTAAGTACCAGTACCAATTCTTAGTTGACAGTTTGTTTTCTTAGGTGTGAATTTATATTTACTTGTTTATATTTTTTAAATTTATTTTGGTTGTTTTACAACAGCATGTTGAATCCGCTGGAGGGCGTTATTTCTATGATAGCGCACAGAAATATGCCATTTAGGTGGCCTCCGCCGCTATCGAACATTCTATTTCTAATGCGTAAGCCTAGAAATAGTCCGTTGATACGGGGGTACTGGCTGCTGTGTTTATTTCTATGCTAATGCACAGAAACATGACATTTGCCAATCTGCCACAGAAGCTATCGTGTCAGCTTATAGCTCAGATTTGGGCTAAGCATTTTGGATATGCGATCACATTTCACTTTTGGCTACAGTATTGTCTGAGGGTGGCTGGAATTCCGATTGTCAAAACTATTTTAATATTCATTAAGACCACCTCCTCCTCTATCTCCCATGTTTTAGCAAAGTCTACTAACAATTATCAGCCAAGTCTCATGCTTCCCTAGCCCCCATTTCCTGCTGAAAAAATGGGCCAAGTGTAGGTGCAAGAACGAATCCTATCAAATCATGCTCTAAGTCACGTTTCGTGCGAGAACAACTGCGAGCTGAATCAAATAGCTGAAATAGGAAAACTTTCCGAATGTCAAAGAAAGAATTCTTCTCTGACTGCTGGAACTGGTTATCAAACAAAACAGCTTGAAGCTGCATGCCTGCTGTTTTTTTCCTGAGGAGCCCAAAAAGTTGGTTTTAATTGCCGTATATATTGATGTTTTTGGGAATTACCATCAAAACTTTGTCAACCTTCAAGTTTTTTGCATTCCGTTCTGTTAGCAATTGGAAACACCCTCCCTCCCCCCTTTTCTCCCTCTCCCAAAGTTGGACTTTGGCTTGTAAATGTTACTGTTAAATGGACAATAGATTTATTTATAATTTATAAAAATAAAACAAACAAACAAAAAAAAGAAGAATCGGCTGATTTTTTTGTCGTAGAATACCGAACCAAAAATATAAGGGTTTAATGAGAAGAAGCAAAACAAAAAAAAGTGGTAACTACTTTTTAAAATTCATTTTTAATTGATTTTTTTTTTTTTTTTTTTTGGGTTGCCAAAATTGATTTGATAGCCACCATACTTTTTAAATGTGATAAACAACAACAACAAAAAAAAAAAAACACAAAAATACATAGACGGAAAAAAAAAACCTGGCCCCTTTGAAAATATAAATAATGAAAAGAATAAAAAAAAATTAAGTACTTTTTTGTAAATTCATTTTTTTGTAATTTTTTTATGCATTTTAAATTTGATTTGATATTACTTTTATAAATGTGATAAACAAAAAACCAAAGCCAAAAAAAAAAAGAAGAAATCCGGCCCCGGCAACATTATATTTATCTTTGTTTACAAACAAATCCCGCCCTCCGGCGGTTTCAACATGCTATTATAAACAACCTTTATTTTTTGTGTGTGTTTATGCATTGCATTTAGAAATAATGTTAACTCATGTAGTGATAATTTTATTATTGTGACTATGTTATTTATCTTTTTTATTATTAGTTCAGTAGCCTATTATTTCTGTTATCTCTCTGATTCCACTAATTAATTTATTAACTCATAAATGATTTTCACATTTAACTCACTACATCATAATTTGGACTGAGTATGTGTTCATTCTCTGAGCTGAGATACTGCTGGAATATTAATGGTGAGGCTATTGGGATTATAAAATAGAAGTTTGTCATCATCATATTATATCCATTGGTAATTCTTTTACAGGAGAAGATGGCACTCTGAAGCTCTAGCCATTGCCATGAGTTTATAAATTAAAGTACTAATGGATAGAGATTGTGAAATTGCTTATAAAATGATGATCAGAAAACATATCCCATGTTTAAAGTGAAATCAGAATAAACAGACACTGGTTTTGTCATCACTTCCAAGGAAGGTTGAGAAGAGAGACTTGACAACCTTAATTTTAATATCAATTTTGATTTTAATTGGATGGTTCCATTACTTTTCCCACTCTCTGTTACAATACATATATGTTGAATTAGATATTTCCATGCATTGTTATTATAATAAGGAATAGAAATAAGGAGATTATATCCATGTAAACTGAGATCATTTTTAACCTTTGATGTTGGCAAAAAATTATCAATTACTACTAATTGACAATCCTTAAGGCTAAACAATTTTTCTCATTAACCTATAATAGCTCTGTTGTTAAAGTATTTTGTTGAAATAAAAGTAGTCCACTTTTATTTTAAACTCAAGTTCTTATAGGGATTTAAATCTAAAAAAACTATTTTTATAGGTGTGAGAATATGAAAGAATAATATTTTTTTGACATTCTGCAAATAATATTTTTAACTTCCCCAGATATGTTGAATTAAATATTTCCATAGATTGTTATTATAATAAAGAATAGAAATAGGGAGATTATATCCATATAAACAAAAATAACTTTTTTACTTTTGATATTTTCAAGAAATTATCAATTGCCACTATTTGACAGTTCTTAATGCTAAACAAGTTTTCTCATTAACTTATAATAGTTCTTTTGTTGGAATATTTTAATGAAGTAAAATGGTCCTCTTTTACTTCAAACCCAAGTGTTTATAGGGATTTACTTAATCAAAATACTCCAACAAAAGATATTATAGGTTAATAAATAAAAAAAACTTATTTAACCTCAAGGATTGTCAATTAGTAATAATTAATAATTTCTTGGCAACATTAAAGACTAAAAGTATTATCCTGTATACATGGATATAATCTCATTTCTATTCTTTATTATAATAACAATCCATGAAAATATTTAATTCAACATATACAACTCTCTAGAGAAGTTTAAAGTATTATTTACAGAATGTTAAGATAGATGTTATTCTTTCACATTCTCACATCTATAAAAATAGCTTTTTGGGTTTAAATCTCTAGAAAAACTTGGATTTGAAGTAAAACTGAACTCTTTTATTTCATCAAAATGCTCCAACAAAAGGACTATTATATGTTAATGAGAAAACTTGTTTAGCCTCATGGAATGTCATTTAGAAGTAACTGATAATTCCATGACTATATATATATATATATATATGTGTGTGTGTGTGTTTGTTTGAAAAAATACCAAGACACCATTTAAATACAAAAATTAGTAAGATTTATTTACATTTAAATCTTGTTTTAGTATTTTTTATTTAGAATGACATAGTACCAAAATGTAATTATATATATTGTTAATTCTAATATTCTCATGGATAAATGGTGAATTCATAGTATTATTTCTGGGAGCTTCTGCATGCTAAAAATATAATAGCTAAATAACATGTTTGAATAAAATAACAAGTACTTTCCTCAGAGATTCTTCTGTCTCAGATCATATGAATATGTGTAATAAGATTCAAAATCATTATTTTTGCCTTTGTTATTTTCTCCTCATTCTCAAATATATATATTGTAATGTAATTAGTAGGTGGAGATTGTGATAGTATATGGAAAGCCAACATAAGTAATGACAAATAAATACAATGCCTGGATACATATAAAACATTATTTGTTTTTATAGAATAGAAAGCATGAATGATAAAACATCTGATCTACTAATCAGAAATTATTTATTTATCCTAATGTTCAACCATTTCTAATTTATGAGTGCCATGCAAACCAAGATATTTATCCAATGCATGCTCATTTTAAATTTCCTTATCCTAATTACATTAACCTTTATGACAAGGACATTGGAATTTCAGATTATAAGACAAATTTTGATTGTATGTTGGTGATAATAAAATAATATATTATGAAATTGTACTATAAACCTATAATAATATTTGGTGGACACAGATATTCATTAAACCCAAAATAAAATAAATAAGAATTAGAATAAGGACCATCATATAAATAACAGCAATATAATTTTATTACAAAATGTACACAACTAAAATATAATACAAAATTTATTAGCAACTAATCAAAAAAATGAGTAAACAATAGCAAAATAAATAAATAAGTAAATACCTGATGTGATTTTCTCCATCTAGAATTTTACTTCTATATTCCTTTGCATATATATATTGAAACAGTTCAATCTGAGGATCGATCTTAGTTTCATGGTTTTTTTTTTTCTTTTCTTGTTTGTTTTGGTTGTTTTCAAATCTTAGTATAGCAGATTTGCTATAAACCATTATTTCATGCAATGAGGCTTTGTCCATCCAAGCTACATAAACTTCAATTGTTCATGTCATGTTTTATGTAGATAATTAAATAAATCCTTCAGATAAATATTGTAAGTAATAAAATATATACATCGTGTGTGTGCGTGGTTTGGATACTAATATAAGATTATTTTAAAGAGAAAGAGAAAGTTTCATTGCGTGAATAATTCTTAATTTTAAATAGTTAATACTTGTACAGATTTATTTAAAAAAAAAAAAGAAAAGAAAAACATTTCAATGTACCGACTGGATAATAAAAGTGAAATCGCTAAAGGCCAGAAAATCAAGGAAGGCAGAGTCCAAAATGAGGTGACCAATGACCAGGAGAATTGTGGGAACTTTGTCCATTTTAAATTGCATCATGTTAGATTGCATCATGTTAAATTGCATCATGCAGATTGCGTCATCCTGGATTACATCATTCTGTATTGCATCATTTTTTTTCTTCTTCTTGACCACTCCGAAAGAGAGGAAACATCAGAGTAAATTTGGAGAGTGCAGTGTTAAGAAGTGATCTGTAAACTTTGATAATGTCGGGCTAGGTCCAGTAAGCTAATAATCCCTGTCCTGCCAATGAAACCCTCCTAGCCTGCCAAAAGATCATGTGCTGTGATTCCAATTGTCCAACTTTCATATGCCTATAGTTCTAGTTTTCAACCCTAAACTTTGAAAGCCAATATGTCATTATATCAAAAACCAAATGCGCACCTACGTTCTAAGTAATCATCATCGCAAGAAACACGTCCGGATGAAGAAAGACTGGTAAATCTAATTTACATGAACTTTTACTTTCTTTAATGCCAGTCCCTGATATTAGTAGATTTAAATCTGTACTAAATATGCTAAATATTTGTTATTATGTTTTGTTCTTTTGATAAAATATATATAGTAAACCTGTAGTAAATGTATCCCTTTCCACCTGTTAAATTTCTTTACTCTAGTCTTTAATAACAAATTGCTAATGCCTTAAGTTTTACGATGATTTTAAATAGATATGTTATCCATCATTATATATATATTGGTTTTAAATTGATGTATGTGTTATAGTTTAATGAAGGGTTTTATTCTATGCCACCAGGTAGTTAATATCTAAAATCTATTTTATCTATTTAATTGCACGTTTTCTGATACGGGGGGGGAAATAATAATCAAGGATAGCCATTGTTGTGTTTACTACTTCCGAACGGTCAGGGGGGTATGAGATTCAGAGTGTAATTAATTAACAGTTAAATATATGATTCTCTAAGCTTATTGTATGGTTTTAAATTACTTTATCAGATGGTTACGTGGGAAAAGTATGGTGGAATAAATAAGGTCTTATATAGATATTTATAATTTCTGCTTCGAGCATTCATTCACCATGTTACTGGTTTAGTGCTATATTTCGCTTCGCACAACTTGATTCGGTGTCTAGTCCGTGATTTCAAACAAAAAAAGGGAAATTCTCCTAGCCTCCTCAGTGGGTGTGAATACTTGCCAAAGTGCGAGCCACCCAGTCTTCATTAATACACCACAAGCTATTACTTCTGATTATTATGTTTGTTTCATGTAGAAGCCAGTCACATCACCCTATATTGGAAGATATAAGCTTATTCCCCATCCCCGTAGTACGTGATGGTTTGATTTGTTTAAAACCAATGAGGCGACCTTAATTTAATAAAGAATTTAGTCTAATAAAGAAAAAACAGTTAAAGTTTTGTTTGCTCTGATCCTCATATCTCTCGTACATAATTAATCACGTAAACAAATTAATTGTTTAAGTTATGCTAATATTATATTTAAAGGAAATCATCTGTGGTATTGCCTACACCGGTCATAGATAAAATGATTATAAAGCAAACCGAAATATTGAATGCAATGTTGTCCGTAGATTACATCTGTATAGATTTCCGTTAAAAACTAGAAGTAAAATAAGTAATGTTGTATATAACAAGTAATTATATTGTGTTTAAATTTTATCTAATCGTAAGAATAATTATTAAACGTTTGTGTAATCTAATTTGTCTCTCTCTTCATTAAATAATTATTTCACCGTCATTTTATTACTGTCTGTATCGACAACACGAGAATATATATATTGCATTGATTGTACCTAGCATTGAGCATCCACCGTGTAGTTATATATAGATAAGTTAGGCAGAATTATTGTCTGTGTTCCCACTGAGCTAGTGTTAGGCAATACCATGTACTATGGATTCTGTTATACCTCAGTCACTAGTGCGCAGGGTTTGGGTTTGAACTCGGTTTGGTTTCGGATTTAGTTCTGGAATCGGTCTGGGTTTGAAGTCGGGTTCTGTGTGTAGTTGATGGGTTGTGGTTGACTGGTACAGTAGGTTAAATTTTGGCGCCCAACATGGGGCTCTGATGAAGAAATTTCCCACACCCTGTAAAATAGATAAGAGTAAATATTGAGTTATAGGAATATATTTTGTGTTTATACTGTTGAATATAGTTTGCGTTATTAAATGAGCAGTTTATAGTGATGTTTTGAAGTAAGTCAAATAGACTAATATTTCCCACTTGTCAAGTAGATTTATTTAAATATATTATCCGCTAATAGTTTTTTTTTGTGACAGAACATATTGTTTTTTTGTGTGTGTGTTAGAGAAAAGTGGTAGAGACGCTTGCTAGGTTATAAATATTCAAATGCGTGTGTATGTATATACATGTTTAGTATAGAAACCCTCTCAAACAAATCGCGTAATAAATGTCAGTTAAGTTTATTACCCAGAATATGTTATCTGTTAGGAAAAGTAACCGTTTAGGTCAAGTTTTATTGTATATCACCAAACAGCCAAATGTAGTTGATGAAGTGTTTAATGATGTGTATACTTATGTTATAGAAATCAAAATTTTAAGTGATAGCACCGCAGAAGTTAGTATTAATATCAACCAATGTTTTATTAAAACAAGTTAAATGTACTTAAATTGCATAATCAATGTATATATTCGAGTGAGCAGTGGATTAAACTATCCATGGTCCACATTTTGCAGACTGGTGCCTTTCAAATAAATTTGTCAGCAAAATGTCGTCCATGCAGCAGTAATGAATGTTTTGTTTAGAGAAAAAAAAAGGAGAGAGAACCACTGACGGTATTATAAAATAGTATACTGGATATATACTAATTATTAGTATGTTTTTTTGTGTGTATATAAGACTGAGGAGAACAGTTTGAATCAGGTGAAATAAATCTTGTCCCATTTATTTAACAGTTTCGATACGTTGTTATATATATACAGAGAAAAAAAAGGAAAGGGGGTTGCTTATATAACAAAATTAATCGGAGCGTAGGCGAACGAAAGAAAGTGAGGCATACAAACTGGATGTGAAAGGGGGAACTCAGTATCTTGGCAGCTAGGGAAGATTAGGTATATAGGATTAGGGATCAGTATATCATGAATTTATAAAAGAAATAGTTTTAGCAAAAATCAAATTAACACTAAAATTAAGCTTACAGAAAGAGAAAATCATATAATGGAAGAACTACAAGGGGAAAGTAAATCATCAGGAAGTAGTACCGAACCACACAGCAAGTGACCATGAAGTTGCTTTTAAAGAAAGGTCTAACAAAGGAAAAAGCAGTAGACAATCAAAGAGAAACAGCAAGCAGAGACGTCACAACGATGATGGGAAATTTTATGCGATCCTCGAGGAAATGAGGGAGGATAGAAAACTGATGCTGGCTATGATGGATCGGATGTTGAACATCCAAGAAAGGTGTATGGGAATTGACTGTAAGCCAGATCGGAAAAGGGAGTCTTATAGCAACCAAAAGGAGGAGGATGTTCAAACCAGACCAAAGGAGTCCGAAAGTCAGAGCAGGGAAGACAGTGAAGAAGAGAGAATGAACCAGAAGGCAGAAGTTGATAATGAGGAGCCAGATTTGAAAATAGAGGGACAGGATCCACTTTAAGTACCGAAGGTGGCAGTGAAGATTGCTATCAAGGAAAATGAAACAAAGCTACAGCAGAATACAAATCCACAAATGAGGATGGGTAATATACCATATTATGGGTCATCTATCCAAATTCAGATCTTTAAAGGTGAGCAGGGGGAGAATCCAGTCATCCATTTAGATAGCATTAGGAAATTTTTCTGTTTACACTCAATGGCTGAGAAGGAGAAAACGACAGTGGCCAGCCATTACGTAAGAGAATCTGCGAAAGCTTCACAGAAATTAATGAACAATCCATCGACCACGATTCAAGGCTATGAAAGGGCTCTCTTAAAGAGATATTGGAGTGAGGAGAGGCAGGATGGAATTTTACATAGACTCTCCAACCAGAAATATCATGAAAATAATAAGCAGAGTTACACAGCATTCTTCATCCAATAAGTGACAGTGCTTAAATCCTTAACCATTTTCAAATACAGTGAGCAACATATCCAGCTTATTGTACACAATCTGCCCACATGGATACAAAGAATGATGATAGGAATATTCCCCATGTCATTTGAGAAAGCTATCAACCAATGTTTTATTAAAACAAGTTAAATGTACTTAAATTGCATAATCAATGTATATATTCGAGTGAGCAGTGGATTAAACTATCCATGGCTCACATTTTGCAAACTGGTGCCTTTCAAATAAATTTGTCAGCAAAATGTTGTCCATACAGCAGTAATGAATGTTTTGTTTTAGAAAAAAAAAGAGAGAGAACCGCTGATGGTATTATAAAATAGTATACTGGATATATACTAATTATTAGTATGTTTTTTTGTGTGTATATAAGACTGAGGAGAACAATTTGAATTGGGTGAAATAAATCTTGTCCCATTTATTTAACAGTTTAGATACGTTGTTATATATATACAGAGAAAAAAAAAGGGAAAGGGGGTTGCTTATATAACAAAATTAATCGGAGCGTAGGTGAACGAAAAAAGTGAGGCATACAAACTGGATGTGAAAGCGGGGAACTCAGTATCTTGGCAGCTAGGGAAGATTAGGCATATAGGATTAGGGATCAGTATATCTTATGAATTTATAAAGAAATATTTTGGCAAAGATCAAACTGACATATGAAAGTTAAGCATATAGGTTAAAGGAATATACAAAAGGAAGACAGTATTTACCAGCAGGAATGGATCAGAATGGATGAAGTAGTTGACCCCCAACACCTTTTGGTCAGAGTGATAGACTTTTATGGGGAATGCTGGGAAAACCCTCATGAACATATTGACAGTTTGATAGATACTTTCAGGATAATAACCTTAAATAACGAACAGCAAATGGCCATCATTCAGCATCATCTGAAATCAGTCGCCAAAGACTGGTGGATCATATTGACAGAAAAACCTAGAAATTTTAAGGAGTATTGTGATAGACTGCTAAAGACATTCTGGGGTGAGGAGAGACAAGAGACAGCATTATGCAGTTTTATCAAAGAATGCTTTCCGGCAGGAAACTTAATTACCCTAACCAAATTTTTTCTACAGCAGGTGACCAAGTTTTGTTCATTACACACTTTCAACTGGTCAGAGTCCCAAGTTATCCGAATGATAGCATATAACATGCCACAGGAAGTCAGGGGGCATATGATCAGTAGCCAAATACACACTATTTCGGAGATGGCAAAGTTCTTGGAGACGGTAGATCAACACTCCAAACCTCCGGACCCAGGGAGATCATAGTGGGCACATATAGTTCAAGGTACCCGGGTAAATGACCATAATTTAAATATAGATTTTGAGTAATGAATAATGGATAGTACCAAACAAATGCTTGATAAAATGTATTGTTTTAGACCCATGTTTGAACCCAAATTCTCACCCAGACTGTTCTCTGAAGTCAAACGACTTTGTAAGTCGATGCAGGTTCGATAAAATATGTATAAACATTTTTTTTATTGGTTTTTTTTTTGAAGTGAGAAGAACTAAAACAGTTCGATCTGAGGATCGATATTAGTTTCATGGTTTTTTTTTCTTTCCTTGTTTGTTTTGATTGTTTGCAAATCTTAGTATAGCAGATTTGCTATAAACCATTATTTCGCGCAATGAGGCTTTGTTCATCCAAGCTACATAAACTTAAATTGCTCATGTCATGTTTTATGTAGATAATTAAATAAATTCTTTAGATAAATATTGTAAGTAATAAGATATATACATTGTGTGTGTGCATGGTTTGTATACTAATATAAGATTATTTTAAAGAGAAAGAGAAAGTTTCATTGCGTGAATAATTCTTAATTTTAAATAGTTAATACTTGTACAGATTTATTTAAAAAAAAAATAAAAAAAAAACATTTCAATGTACCGACTGGATAATAAAAGTGAAATCACTAAAGGCCAGAAAATCAAGGAAGGCGGAGTCCAAAATGAGGTGACCAAAGACCAGGAGAATTGTGGGAACTTTGGCCATTTTAAATTGCATCATGTTAGATTGCATCATGTTAAATTGCATCATGCAGATTGTGTCATCCTAGATTACATCATTCTGTATTGCATCATTTTTTTCCTTCTTGACCACTCCGAAAGAGAGGAAAACATCAGAGTAAATTTGGAGAGTGCAGTGTTAAGAAGTGATCTGTAAACTTTGATAATGTTGGGCTGGTCCAGTAAGCTGATCCCTGTCCTGCCGATGAAACCCTTCTAGCCTGCCGAAAGATCATGTGCTGTGATTCCAATTGTCCAACTTTCATATGCCTATAGTTCCAATTTCCAACCCTAAACTTTGAAAGCCAATATGTCATTATATCAAAAACCAAATGCGCACCTACGTTCTAAGTAATCATCATCGCAAGAAACGCGTCCGGACGAAGAAAGAATGGTAAATCTAATTTACATGAACTTTTACTTTCTTTAATGCCAGTCCCTTATATAAGTAGATTTAAATCTGTACTAAGTATGCTAAATATTTGTTATTATGTTTTTTTGTTCTTTTGATAAAATATATATAGTAAACCTGTAGTAAACGTATCCCTTTCCACCTGTTAAATTTCTTTACTCTAGTCTTTAATAACAAGTTGCTAATGCCTTAAGTTTTACGATGATTTTAATAGATATGTTATCCATCATTATATATATATATTTTGGTTTTAAAATTGATGTATGTGTTATAGTTTAATGAAGGATGTTTTATTCTATACCACCGGGTAGTTAATATCTAAAATCCACTTTATCTATTTAATTGCATGTTTTCTGATACAGGGGGGAAAATAATAATCAAGGGTAGCCATTGTTGTGTTACTACTTCCGAACGGTCAGGGGGGAGTTATGAGATTCAGAGTGTAATTAATTAACAGTTAAATATATGATTCTCTAAGCTTATCGTGTGGTTTTAAATTACTTTATCAGACGGTTACGTGGGAAAAGTATGGTGGAATAAATAAGGTCTTAAATAGATATTTATAATTTCTGCTTCGAGCATTCGTTCACCATGTTACTGATTAGTGCTATATTTCGCTTCCCATAGCTTGATTCAGTGTCTAGTTCGTGATTTCAAACAAGGGAGAGAGAAATTCTTCTAGCCTCTTCAGTGGGTGTGAATACTTGCCAAAGTGCGAACCACCCAGTCTTCGTTAATACACTGCAAGCTATTACTTTTGACTATGATGTTTGTTTCATATAGCAGCCTATATTGGGAGGTATAAGCTTATTCCCCATCCCCATAGTACGTGATGGTTTGATTTGTTTAAAACCAATGAGGTGACCTTAATTTAATAAAGAATTTAGTCTAATAAAGATAAAACAGTTAAAGTTTTGTTTGCTCTGATCCTCATATCTCTCGTACATAATTAATCACGTAAACAAATTAATTGTTTAAGTTACGCTAATAATATATTTAAAAGAAATAATCTGTGGTATTGCCTACACCGGTCATAGATAAAATGATTATAAAGCAAACCAAAATATTGAATGCAATGTTGTCCGTCAATTACATCTGTATAGATTTCCGTTAAAAGACTAGAAGTAAAATAAGTAATGTTGTATATAACAAGTAATTATATTGTGTTTGAATTTTATCTAATCGTAAGAATAATTATTAAACATTTGTGTAATCTAGTTTGTCTCTCTCTTCATTAAATCATTATGTCACCATCATTTGATTACTGTCTGCATCAACAACACAAGAATATATATTGCATTGATTGTACCTAGCGTTGAGCATCCACCACGCAGTTATATGTAGATAAGTTAGGCAGAATTATTGTCTGTGTTCCTAGCGAGCTAGTGTTAGGTGATACCACGTACTATTGATTCTGTTATACCTCAGTCACTTGTGCGCAGGGTTTGGGTTTGAACTCGGTTTGGTCTCAGATTTAGTTCTGGAATCGGTCTGGGTTTGAAGTCGGTTTCTATGTGTAGTTTTTGGGTTGTGGTTGACCGGTACAGTAGGAGGGAATTTTACACAGACTCTCCAACCAGAAATATCATGAAAATAATAAGCAGAGTTACGCAGCATTCTTCATCCACCAAGTGACAGTGCTTAAATCCTTAACCGTTTTCAAATACAGTGAGCAACATATTATCCAGCTTATTGTACACAATCTGTCCACATGGATACAAAGAATGACGATAGGAATATGCCCCATGTTATTTGAGAAAGCTATCGAACTTTTAAACCAGATAGATTATGGGGATTTGTCTCCAACAAGGGAATGGGACCAGGGTCATCACAACCCTAGGCAGTTAAAACCATATATACCTCCGGACCCAGGGAGATCATAGTGGGCACATATAGATCAGGGTACCTGGGTAAATGACCATAATTTAAATATAGATTTTGAGTAATGAATAACGGATATTACCAAACACATGCTTGATAAAATGTATTGTTTTAGATCCATGTTTGAACTCAAATTCTCACCCAGACTGTTCTCTGAAGTCAAACGACTTTGTAAGTCGATGCATGTTCGATAAAATATGTATAAACATTTTTTTATTGGTTTTTTTTTTTTGAAGTGAGAAGAAATGAAACAGTTCGATCTGAGGATAGATCTTAGTTTCATGGTTTTTTTTTCTTCCTTTCCTTGTTTGTTTTGGTTGTTTTCAAATCTTAGTATAGCAGATTTGCTATAAACCATTATTTTGTGCAATGAGGCTTTGTCCATCCAAGCTACATAAACTTAAATTGTTCATGTCATGTTTTATGTAGATAATTAAATAAATCCTTTAGATAAATATTGTAAGTAATAAAATATATACATCGTGTGTGTGCGTGGTTTGGATACTAATATGATTATTTTAAAGAGAAAGAGAAAGTTTCATTACGCGAATAATTCTTAATTTTAAATAGTTAATACTTGTACAAATTTATTTAAAAAAAAAAAAAAACATTTCAATGTACCAACTGGATAATAAAAGTGAAATCGCTAAAGGCCAGAAAATTAAGGAAGGCGGAGTCCAAAATGAGGTGACCAATGACCAGGAGAATTGTGGGAACTTTGTCTATTTTAAATTGCATCATGTTAGATTGCATCATGTTAAATTGCATCATGCAGATTGCGTCATCCTGGATTACATCATTCTGTATTGCATCATTTTTTTCTTCTTCTTGACCACTCTGAAAGAGGGGAAAACATCATAGTAAATTTTGAGAGAGCAGTGTTAAGAAGTGATCTGTAAACTTTGATAATGTCGGGCTAGGTCCAGTAAGCTGATCCCTGTCCTGCCGATGAAACTCTCCTAGCCTGCCGAAAGATCATGTGCTGTGATTCCAGTTGTCCAACTTTCATATGCCTATAGTTCCAGTTTACAACCCTAAACTTTGAAAGCCAATATGTCATTATATCAAAAACCAAATGCGCGCCTACGTTCTAAGTAATCATCATCGCAAGAAATGCGTCTGGATGAAGAAAGAATGGTAAATCTAATTTACATGAACTTTTACTTTCTTTAATGCCAGTCCCTGATATTAGTAGATTTAAATCTGTACTAAGTATGCTAAATATTTGTTATTATGTTTTGTTCTTTTGATAAAATATATATAGTAAACCTGTAGTAAACGTATCCCTTTCCACCTGTTAAATTTCTTTACTCTAGTCTTTAATAACAAGTTGCTAATGTCTTAAGTTTTAAGATGATTTTAAATAGATATGTTATCCATCATTATATATATATATATATATATTGGTTTTAAATTGATGTATGTGTTATAGTTTAATGAAGGGTTTTATTCTATGCCACCGGGTAGTTAATATCTAAAATCTATTTTATCAATTTAATTGCACGTTTTCTGATATGGGGGGGAAATAATAATCAAGGGTAGCCATTGTTGTGTTTACTACTTCTGAATGGTCAGGGGGGTATGAGATTCAGAGTGTAATTAATTAACAGTTAAATATATGATTCTCTAAACATATTGTATGGTTTTAAATTACTTTATCAGATGGTTACGTGGGAAAAGTATGGTGGAATAAATAAGGTCTTATATAGATATTTATAATTTCTGCTTCGAGCATTCGTTCACCATGTTACTGGTTTAGTGCTATATTTTGCTTCCCATAGCTTGATTCGGTGTCTAGTCCGTGATTTTAAACAAAAAAGGGAAATTCTCCTAGCCTCCTCAGTGGGTGTGAATACTTGCCAAAGTGCGAGCCACCCTGTCTTCGTTAATACACCACAAGCTATTACTTCTGATTATTTTGTTTGTTTCATATAGCAGCCAGTCACATCACCCTATATTGGAAGATATAAGCTTATTCCCCATCCCCGTAGTACGTGATGGTTTGATTTGTTTAAAACCAATGAGGCGACCTTAATTTAATAAAGAATTTAGTCTAATAAAGATAAAACAGTTAAAGTTTTGTTTGCTCTGATCCTCATATCTCTCGTACATAATTAATCATGTAAACAAATTAATTGTTTAAGTTACGCTAATATTATATTTAAAGGAAATCATCTGTGGTATTGCCTACACCGGTCATAGACAAAATGATTATAAAGCAAACCGAAATATTGAATGCAATGTTGTCCATAGATTACATCTGTATAGATTTCCGTTAAAGACTAGAAGTAAAATAAGTAATGTTGTATATAACAAGTAATTATATTGTGTTTAAATTTTATCTAATCGTAAGAATAATTATTAAACATTTGTGTAATCTAATTTGTCTCTCTCTTCATTAAATAATTATTTCACCATCATTTGATTACTGTCTGTATCGACAACATGAGAATATATATATTGCATTGATTGTACCTAGTGTTGAGCATCCACCGTGCAGTTATATATAGATAAGTTAGGCAGAATTATTGTCTGTGTTCCCACTGAGCTAGTGTTAGGCGATACCATGTACTATGGATTCTGTTATACCTCAGTCACTTGTGCGCAGGGTTTGGGTTTGAATTCGGTTTGGTTTCGGATTTAGTTCTGGAATCGGTCTGGGTTTGAAGTCAGGTTCTGTGTGTAGTTGATGGGTTGCAGTTGACCGGTACAATATATATTGAAACAGTAAGATTCGTATTCGAATCTTAAGTTTCACCATTTTCTGTCGTCTCTCACTGACC
This sequence comes from Epiperipatus broadwayi, assembly GCA_028023455.1. Taxonomy (NCBI): domain Eukaryota; kingdom Metazoa; phylum Onychophora; class Udeonychophora; order Euonychophora; family Peripatidae; genus Epiperipatus; species Epiperipatus broadwayi. The sequence goes on from JAQFVV010006227.1 coordinate 7,745,754, forward strand.
GGTCTATCCCGCCCAAATTTAAACTTTTTGATATCGAATTGTGTGTGTAACAATATTAAAAATGTATAAATATATGTAGAATTCACCATAAACACACACACATTTCAATCTCAAATTAAATGCAATAAATAGGGATAAAATAATATAATTTAGATTTCTTTTAGTTATATGATTTTGTATAATTTTAATCATTTATTTTAGATTATAAAGTTCATATTTATTCCTTTGTTTAAATTTCATTTAATAATAATTCTAAAAAAATCTGATGTAATATTTAATTAAAAGTTAAAATAATCTTATGTTCCCTTTTTGTTTTTGAAATTTAAAAGCATCGGTCAGTGATAGATAATAGATTAATTAAAGAAAAATTCCCCAAAATATAATTAGTAAATGTAAAATGTAAACAATAGAACGGCAGCTTTCTTTAATTAAAAACCAACAAAATGCGTTGATTATCCTCAGGGCAGATTGAATAGAACCTAAAAATACATTAACAAAAATGTGAGAGATCAAGCTAAAAAAAAAGAGGCCATCTTAGACTTGCTGGAGACATTCACTTAAACTTTAGCTTTGCTCTCGATCACTGAAAGTCTCCAAAAATATAAAAATAATTTGTTCCTGCCAAGGTATGACCGAGTAAAGCACCTAGATTATTCTCCATCGGGAGATGGCCTATCGGATGCTGAACTTTCCATTGCCCGTCATAAATTCACCATGAAGATCTGCTGCCTGAAATAAATGAAAAAGCTGCTGCTGCTGTAAAATTAAATGAAATATCTAAATACAAGAAAGACTTGCCACTCGTGAACTTTTTGCTGCTAAACTCATGGAATAAGAAAACTTCTTATAAAACAGGTACCTGTCTGTGTTCAAACTCTAGAGTACTCTAATAATATACTATAGCTCTTCTTCATACTACTTATCTAAATTATAAAATGTAAAAACTACCATGTATAACTAAATTGAATAATTAATTTAATATGTAAATTTTTCTAATAATCTAGCTTACCTCACTCTATCTGGGGTGCGTATTTCTAAAATCTACATTTTATCTATATTTATTATTTAATTATTGCATGCTCACAATTGTCTCTATTTTCAAAGTTTAAATCTATGATCGTTTAAATCAATGAATGCGTGTCAAATTTTCATTAATATTTACTTTCTTTAATAACTTAACTTTCATATAAATTGACACACATTCAATGCTTCATTTATTGTAATGCAGGGGTCTACAACTTCGCAAATGGCTGGCATATTAGTTGTAATCATTCCCAGTTTAGATATGTTTTGTATATAGTAAATCATCATGAATAATCCCAGAAAATTACATTTCTTTGAGAGTCACCAACGTTCTTTAGTAAATGTTGATAATGTCGGGCTGAATTAGAAATCCATTTAAATCTTATCATAATCGTTTATAAGTATACATGTGTTACGTTTTAGAGACGCGATGATCTATTCCACCGTAAATATTCCGGATTCTTCAGGGTTGAAATTAACCCCCGTCATCCTACACAAGTGGACATAATAAATGCTCCCGTAGGATTTGACCTGACATGCAGCCAGCTGGCAAATTGCAACATGTACGGCTTGTCCCTGGTTATGTTTATGTGACACCTTACTTCGTCGGGCCGCGGCAGAGACCAGCCCAACAGTTTTATAAACTCATTCGCGGCATTGCAGTTTCAATATACTGCCATTCCATATCGCCTTTCTAAAGCGTACCACGTGTTCCTTTGCTCAATTCTATTATTCTATATATCACTCCGCCTCTGCATTATCTTTGTAATTCACTCTCAAATAAATGTTGCCCTTAGTCATAAAATAAATAGTTTAATTAAATAAATATATGTCTGCCATTACTCTTATAACCCATACTTTAGATTCTTGCATTGCAAAGGTGTAAATCCCTCCAGGCATGCATTAGAAATACTTACTCGAGAATTTTAGGTAGCTAGATTACACCTTCAAATAAGTCAATTCCTTTTGTAAACATTTCAGTATCGGAAATACTGCTACTGAAATCCTAAATATAAAATAATGTCTAAATAAATAAATGTATTCTTTAAAATATAATCATGTCGCAAATCCCGCTACTGAAGCTTTGAATCAACAAAATATTATTAGTAAATGATTGTCTTATTAAAATGTGTGAATAAATAATTTTAAACTATATGTCTGCAGTTACGTTTCATTTATTCGATACCCATTCTATATAATATTACCTCAATTATGTAAATATGAATGTTTAATTAATATTAGTTTGATTATTGGCTAACTCGAGAATAAAATCATGAGTCTCTTGCATATCCCTGACCACCGTGCCTAAGGAAATCTTTACTAATGTCGCATCAGATGCATTGTTTCATGGATTGTATTGTGGAACCGATAAACTATGTTCGAACTCAGTACCACGGGTGGCTTCGCTACTCGATGGTGCTGCTGTTCTGTATGGTGGTCGAATTCTGCACTATGTTTACGAGTCACACGTTTTCTGACCGTTACATAGTTAAATTTTTTTTTTAGCGTTTGGCGCTTTTCAATGTGAGGCTTTCGATACAAAAAACCCATATATACCCTGAGCAAAATATAACACATATAAATTTCTTTTAGTGTTCGTTACTCGAGTTAGCTAATTATTCTATATATACGATTTTGTTTTGATAAAAATAATGAAAAAAATAAATCGAGTGAAATAATGTGGGTCGAGTGAATGAAAGGACTAATTCAGGACATGATAATTGGGTCCGACTTCTTAACCCAACATGAATGTATCATGGACTATAAAAAAAGATACTAACTTTCCAGCAGGAGCAGATTAGTTTTGATACAAATAAACAAACTGAAGAAATCCAATTAAGATGTCTGGAGGCCATTCCTGATGAGGATATCCAAGAGAAAATTATGGGATCATTGTTAGACAAGGTAGAGGACCAATTCCAGTTACAAAAATTACTTACGGAAAATCGTACAATATTTTCTCAGGTCCCAGGTGAAATTACTGATTACGTCCATCGGATACGAGTAAAAGAAGAGACGCATTTCCAGACCCGCACATACCCTATCCCATTTCAGTATCAAGAAGAGGTGAATGCTCAAATTAAGCAGATGATTGATTGGGGTGTAATTGAAAAGGGTCATCACCCTATAATAACCCGTTAGTCGTAGTCAAAAAGAAAGATGGAACCATACGATTGTGTCTCGATGCTAGGACATTAAACAACATTACTATACCTGAGCGGGACATCCCACCACCCATCCAAGAAACATTTATCAAGTTGACTGCTAAGAATATTTTCTCTACCCTTGACCTAACTGCCAGTTACTGGAAAATGGCTCTCCACCCCCAGGATCGAAAATATACCACGTTCAGATACAATGGGCAAACCCACATGTTTAAGAGAGTACCTTTTGGGCTGATAAATAGCGGGGCTGGCCTCATGAGGTGTTTGGACCAAGTATTGTCAGAAAGATTAAAAAAAAATTGGTATGTTATGTAGACGATGTAGTAGTTGCATCTAGAGACATTGCAGAACATCTGGAGGATTTAAAACAATTTTTCGATGAGTGCACCCAGAAAAATATAACTGTTAATTTAAAAAAAAGTTTTTTCGCATTGAGGGAAATTTCCTTTTTAGGCCATATTGTAAATGGTCAAGGAATTAGGGCTCACCCTGACAAGGTCGCAGCTATTGAAAACTTTCCTAGGCCCACGAACAGAAAACAAGTTCAATCATTTCTGGGCCTTTGCAATTACTATCACAAGTTTTACCCCCATTTTGCCAAAGATACATCATCACTAGTAGAATTGATAAGACCTCACCACCGATGGGAATGGATGAAGACCCATGAAGAAGACTTCAGTCGAGTAAAGGGAAGATGATTAGAGATTGTGATGTTACACTACCCAGATTTTACCTGTCTTTTTTATTTGCAGACTGATAGCAGTCAGAAGGGATTGGGCGTGGTCCTATTTCAAGTCAACCAAGAAGGCCAACACCAAATACTATATTTTAGCAGCCGTACTCTCAAAGGAGCCGAAAAGAACTACACAGTGACGGAACAAGAGACACTAGCAATCGTGTGGTCATGCAATAAGTTCAAGCAGATGTTGCTGGGTTCAGAAGTGATTATCATTACTGACCACCGGTGTCTCGAATTCCTAAATAAAAGTTACCTGAACAATGACCGCCTCATCAGATGGAGTCTTTCACTTCAAAGATTTCATTATAAAGTCGTCTACTGCCCTGGGCCTGAAAATACAGTGGCCGATATATTAAGTCGACATCCTATAGAACTGGAGCCACACAACGCCATAATAAGAGATCAGCCATTGATAATTGCAGCAACGGTATTGGACCAGGAGATGGAACACAAGTTAAGGAACCTTCAGCATTGGCAAGAGCAGCAGCCACTATATAAAAAGCTGATCCAAATTGTACAACAGCAAGGAAATCCAATACAAGGCTGCTCAACACCTCGAGGAAAGAAGCTATACCGGATAAGAAATGGGTTGCTGCAGCAGCAGATTGTGGGCGATAAAATTTACTGGAAAATCTTGGTACCACCTGACCTCAGAAACTGTCTCATCATGTATGTGCATGGTTTAGTAGGGCACTATGGCACTAGAAAAACAGAAGAAGCTATAAGACAACAATTTCACTGGCCAAAGCTATATGAAGATGTGATGGATACCCTCAAGAAATGTGCTATTTGTGCAAGAGATAAACCACCAAATAGAAACTTTAGTGGAGTAGGTGCCTCTATCATTCCATCCGCACCAAATGAAATACTTGCGATTGATCACTATGGCCCATTGCCATCCTACCGTAGATTCCGTTACTTACTTGGAACTTATGATCTATTCTCAAAATATGCTTGGGCCTATCCTGTGATGCGAGCAGATTCCCGTTGCGCAATTCAAGTGTTACAAAAGTGTCAATTCATCAAGATTGGAAGACCGATCACCATCCTCTCGGACCATGGATCCGCCTTTACATCTCAAGAATGGAAGACTTGGTTGAGGCAGCAGAACATTAAACATATTCTGACCTCAATTTGAAATCCTCAGTCTAACCCATGTGAACGGGTTATGAGGGAAATAAACCGACTATTTAGGACCCATGTTCACCAAAATCACAGAAGCTGGGTAAATCAAACTGAAAAGATTTTTCAATATATCAATGGAACCATCAATGAGGCCACTGGCATGACACCAACACGTTTGCATATTGGTAAAGCGGACTCATTACTGATCAAGATGCCATTACCCATGGATGAACATGAAATCAATATTGAAATTGACAGACACAAGGCACACCGCCGCCTTACAGAAAGGGCAGAATGGAAATTACGAGCAGATCGGAGAAGCCAACATTTCCAGGTCGGGAACTATGTTTGGGTACGGAACTCTCAACAAAGTAACCGAGATAAAATAATATATAAAAAGTTCTTTCCTTTGTACCGGGGACCTTTTATAATTGATCGCACATGTGGCCCAAATGCATATTTATTAAAAGATGGAGATACCATAAAAGGGACATACAATGCCCGTAATCTCAAACCATGTAGGTATTAAACACCTGACCCGGGGTTGTAAAAATATTAGACTCTTAGGATGGATTAAACGTATATGAGAATATTAAAACGAACTTGATATAATGAACTTGGTTGAATGGATTGTACTTTAGTTAAATAGGGTTTTGGATAGAAATTTTATTATATATATTATTGTTTTAATTACTATTACTCTTAAAATTTTTTTTATATTATACTAACTAATCCTATTCTAAGAATTTTGTTTTATATATATATATATATTCAGTTTAACTAATTATTTCTATGATTTTAACCAGACACGGCCAAATTAGGCCATTTTAATTCAACTATAAATTCTAGATCTGGGTATATAAATTGTTCGTTGCTTCATGTAATCTCTGCTTTCTATATTTCAATCTATCTATACAAAAAGAAAATTTTAATAATTTTTTTTTTCGTATTTAAATTGTGTAATGTAAAATTTTTTTTCTCTTTCTTGCCTCCTTTGTTCTTCCTTAATTGTTCACGGGAAGTACGGGGAAATGAAACAGTAAGATTCGTATTCGAATCTTAAGTTTCACCTTTTTCTGTCATCTCTCACTGACCGGTCTATCCCGCCCAAATTTAAACTTTTTGATATCGAATTGTGTGTGTAACAATATTAAAAATGTATAAATATATGTAGAATTCAGCATAAACACGCACACATTTCGATCTCAAATTAAACGCAATAAATAGGGATAAAATAATATAATTTTGATTTCTTTTAGTTATATGATTTTGTATAATTTTAATCATTTATTTTGGATTATAAAGTTCGTATTTATTGCTTTGTTTAAATTTCATTTAATAATAATTCTAAAAAAATCTGATGTAATATTTAATTAAAAGTTAAAATAATCTTATGTTCCCTTTTTGTTTTTGAAATTTAAAAGCATCGGTCAGTGATAGATAATAGATTAATTAAAGAAAAATTCCCCAAAATATAATTAGTAAATGTAAAATGTAAACAATAGAATGGCAGCTTTCTTTAATTAAAAACCAACAAAATGCGTTGATTATCCTCAGGGCAGATTAAATAGAACCAAAAAATACCTTAACAAAAACGTGAGAGATCAAGATAAAAAATGAGGCCATCTTAGACTTGCTGGAGACATTCACTTAAACTTTAGCTTTGCTCTCGATCACTGAGAGTCTCCAAAAATATAAAAATAATTTGTTCCTGCCAAGGTATGACCGAGTAAAGCACCTGGATTATTCTCCATCGGGAGATGGCCTATCGGATGCTGAACTTTCCATTGCCTGTCATATATTCACCATGAAGATCTGCTGCCTGAAATAAATGAAAAAGCTGCTGCTGCTGTAAAATTAAATGAAATATCTAAATACAAGAAAGACTTGCCACTCGTGAACTTTTTGCTGCTAAACTCATGGAATAAGAAAACTTCTTATAAAACAGGTACCTGTCTGTGTTCAAACTCTAGAGTACTCTAATAATATGCTATAGCTCTTCTTCATACTACTTATCTAAATTATAAAATGTAAAAACTACCATGTATAACTAAATTGAATAATTAATTTAATATGTAAATTTCTCTAATAATCTAGCTTACCTCACTCTATCTGGGATGCATATTTCTAAAATCTACATTTTATCTATATTTATTATTTAATTATTGCATGCTCACAATTGTCTCTATTTTCAAAGTTTAAATCTATGATCGTTTAAATCAATGAATGCGTGTCAAATTTTCATTAATATTTACTTTCTTTAATAACTTAACTTTCATATAAATCGACACGCATTCAATGCTTCATTTATTGTAATGCAGGGGTCTACAACTTCGCAAATGGCTGGCATATTAGTTGTAATCATTCCCAGTTTAGATATGTTTTGTATATAGTAAATCATCATGAATAATTCCAGAAAATTACATTTCTTTGAGAGTCACCAACGTTCTTTAGTAAATGTTGATAATGTCGGGCCGAATTAGAAATCCATTTAAATCTTATCATATTCGTTTATAAGTATACATGTGTTACGTTTTAGAGACACGATGATCTATTCCGCCGTAAATATTCCGGATTCTTCAGGGTTGAAATTAACCCCCATCATCCTACACAAGTGGACATAATAAATGCTCCCGTAGGATTTGACCTGTCATGCAGCCAGCTGGCAAATTGCGACACGTACCGCTTGTCCCTGGTTATGCTTATGTGACACCTTACTTCGTCGGGCCGCGGCAGAGACCAGCCCGACAGTTTTATAAACTCATTCGCGGCATTGCAGTTTCAATATACTGCCATTCCATATCGCCTTTCTAAAGCGTACCACGTGTTCCTTTGCTCAATTCTATTCTATTATTCTATATATCACTCCGCCTCTGCATTATCTTCGTAATTCACTCTCAAATAAATGTTGCCCTTAGTCATAAAATAAATAGTTTAATTAAATAAATATATGTCTGCCATTACTCTTATAACCCATACTTTAGACTCTTGCATTGCAAAGATGTAAATCCCTCCAGGCATGCATTAGAAATACTTACTCGAGAATTTTAGGTAGCTAGATTACGCCTTCAAATAAGTGAATTCCTTTTGTAAACATTTCAGTATCGGAAATACCACTACTGAAATCCTCAATATAAAATAATGTCTAAATAAATAAATGTATTCTTTAAAATATAATCATGTCGCAAATCCCGCTACTGAAGCTTTGAATCAACAAAATATTATTAGTAAATGATTGTCTTATTAAAATGTGTGAATAAATAATTTTAAACTATACGTCTGCAGTTACGTTTCCTTTATTCGATACCCATTCTATATAATATTTCCTCGATTATGTAAATATGAATGTTTAATTAATATTAGTTTGATTATTGGCTAACTCGAGAATAAAATCATGAGTCTCTTGCATATCCCTAACCACCGTGCCTAAGGAAATCCTTTACTAATGTCGCATCAGATGCGTTGTTTCGTGAATTGTATTGTGGACCCGATAAACTATGTTCGAACTCAGTACCACGGGTGGCTTCGCTACTCGATGGTGCTGCTGTTCTGTATGGTGGTCGAATTCTGCACTATGTTTACGAGTCACACGTTTTCTGACCGTTACAATATATATATGTTTTTACCCATGTATGAATAGGTAAGTGATCATCAGAAAATATAATTTAAAAAAGTAATATTTGTGAATTAATTTAGTCTAAGAGAATTATGAATATCTAATAGGTGATCACATATGTAGTGTAGTGATTATACAAGTTTTATTAATTAATTTATAATACAGTTAACAATCAGACTGGGCCCACATTAAAGACAAGCCATTGCACAAATCCAGCCATGAGTCCTGACTGCCATCCTAAATGAGAAAAAAAGAAGCAACAAAAATTATTAACAATAACACTAATTTTAATTAATAAACATAATGAAAATAATATAACAAATCATATTTACATCTAAGTTTTGTATGGAGAGCACATGTGACAACATTTTTGTTTTATTTATAATAATTCATAAAACGTTTGTACTAGGTTCATTCAGTTACTTATTTATGTTTCATTAAGCCTACTTTTCTTTCTTATTTGAACAATTTTGAATTGAGATATATAGCTATAGGAATCATCATTTAATATTTTTAATTTCTTGTGCTTTGTTTTCATTAAGTTCCTGTAGTGGTTTATTCCCATAAAGTTTTTTCTTATGATTGAGGATATTGAGCTTACACAATTTATAATTCCAATCATAGAAGAGTATTTTTATTTGACAACTAATTGAATGGCAAGTTTTCTTGTACCAAGTGTCACATACATTAAGTTTTTGCAGAGGTATACTTAATTTCTATGGCGTTCTTTTATTTACTGTTCCATAATAAGCTACATTAACAGAAGTTTTAGGATGGGGCCGTCTGATACTGCTATCTCTGAAATTGCATTATATCTACTTAAATAATCATTAAAATTTGCTTGATTTCCATTTTGTAAGCTGCACTATGAAGAAGTATTTCCCCCTCTTTTTTGTTTGAAAGGCAGATGATGCCAGAGTATTTTTGATTTTTGTTTAGTTTCCATAGCAACTTGGTATTTTTGATAATCAATTTTATTTTACAATAAAGAATTGTAATAAATTTTTAATTTTTACAGTTATTATTATTATTTTAAATTTTTTCATAATTTATTTTATGCATGTGACTTTTATACATTTTAGAAAACATAGTAAAAAAGCATATGCATTTACCAAAAAACCATACATACATATATAGAAAAATATTTAGTGCGTGGACTTATTTATTTATAATTACTTAATTAGAAAGCTCTTTACATAGGACAGTAGTCAATGACGGATAACTGGCCCAGGCTAGGAATGAAAATAAAAGTGTCAGTTGTTGCATTCAAAAGGAGAAACTTATTTATATCAACGGTGATTAAATCTATGTATCACTACTCAAATTCAAGCACACCGATAAAATGATAATTTATAATATTTGTAAAACATAATACACATCATTTTGATCACACATTCTAATTAAACAGCATGTGTGTATGCTTGTTATCTGTAACATATAGTGATTTGTTAAATATTTTCTTTATGGAGTTGATCAGAAATTTTATGACTATTACAAATTAATATCAATAATTATCATACTTCTTATAAATTACATGGTATAAATATATCTCCCAAATATTTTATAAAATATTTACTCTGTCACACAACTTAATTTTATTATTTTAAGTGGAAATCATATTTGTACTGTCAAGAATATATATAGTTTTCATTTTATTTTTATATAAAATATATTTTTTATATTTATCTTCTACTTGGCAAATAAAATAAATACTAATAAATTCATCATCAAGATTATTGTGGCTATTACATATGATTGTCATATAAGTAAATTATAGGTTTCTTTATGTTTATACAATATATGCAATAATACATCTGTTTAATCTTTACATAATCCTCTAATATAAAATTTAATATAAGCGTAGATGTACTTTCTTTAACAATTATCAAATAAATAGAAGTATCTACTTAGTTTCATGAAATAAAGTTTATTTTACTCAAGGAGTATATAAATTTTGATACATGTATGCCAATTGTTATACATTAAAATATGTATTTCAAAAATTTATATTTATAGGTAAGTATTTTTAAAGACCATATATAATAAGTTTATGCTTATACTTGATTATTACTTTTAAACTTATATATATTTGCAAATGCGTGTATACGACAATAATTAAAACATTTTAAAATATATTTCTTAAATGTTATTCTTATAATATTTTTAAAAAAAAATTAATAATCATTAAAAAAAAAAACAAATCTTGAATAATATTTTCAGAACTATAGTAAATTTAATCTTTCCATTAAAATATTTTGAAATAAAGAAAATAATAATAAAATGATACTGGCTTTTGTATTACATTATTGTTTTATAAAGTTAAGAACCGTTTATTGTATTTTTCTAAAGTTTAATGTCTACTTTTTTTCAGGCTCTTTAAAATTTAAGAGCAATATGTTCTATTGGTATTGCTTTCTAGTTGAAGTAATTATTATTTTAATTATTTCTTAGATTGATATTTCCTAATATTTTATGTATTATTTCCACAATAGAATAATTGTCAACTCAATTACAAGGTAAAAAAGGTTCAAATTCTAAACTGGTTATCCTTTCTCCAGATTCTTTGAATTATTCCTTCTTTTGTTTAGAAATGAATTTTCTTCATAAATTTCTCAAATATATATATATGCATTTATTTTATTATCGGTTCTGAAGACAAAATTTTTGCTACCTTTCAGTACAAAAGTCTAGAGTCCCCCCCCCCAGGGAATTTCTCGCATAACATTCTATTAAAATTCTAGATTTTTGTCTCTGTATTTGCACAGCATTCTAAACCGCATTCGATTCAACAAAACTGATTATTATAAGTAAAAATAAAATAAACAAATTTTATATATTAATATTTTTTTAAAATAATAATTAATCAGATTGATTTAGTTTTTGTAAATTTGTTTTTTCATTAACATTAATATCATTAATTTTTTTTTTTGGTAATAAATAAAGTACCAATCTAATCGGCTATCTATATTTGAGTTTTTTGAAATTGGGTCTTTAAATACTAGGATGACTAATTGAAAAGTTGCAGATTTCTTTACAAAAATGGTGATTTATCTTAGTAGTAATAATACTATGATTAAATTTGTAAATTCACTGTTTAACCTAAAACCTTTTATTATTAGTTTTCATTAACAACAGATTTTTTGTTTTTTGGCAATAATTTCTCTTTTCAATTTCTTATTCAGTTTAAAGAAGTGAGGAATGGGTAGACAAGTCAGAGAGAAAGAGATCATGAGTGTGTGGAGAGAAAACAAAAAAAAAAGCATTTACAAAATGCAGATAAATTTCAAAGAATCATTTTATTTGTAAATGAAAAAAAATCTGTTTGGAAATTTGAGTTGTTATTCTTTTTTATTTTTGGTTTTAAAAAGGAAGGGACAGAACTAGCCATTGTATTATGACTAAATTTATAAATTCAATGTAATCTAAAATTTCTTTTTGTTGGCAGATGGTTTTTTTTTTTGGCCAACCATTTTTTAATTTTTTTTGGCAAACTTTTATTTTTCTTTGTAATTTTTAATTGGATTTAATAAATTCTATGTGTGATCTAAAGCTTCTTACTCTTGGTTTTCATTGACAGGTCTTTTGCTTTTATTTTTTGCTAATTTTTATTTGTTATTTCAATTTCTTATTGAGTTTTGAGAAAAGAGGAGAGAGATCTGAAATTTGGATTATTCTTTTATCTTTAAAAAATGTACATTTTCTTTTTAGAATCTAGATTCATAAAGAGTTTTTTTTAAAAAAAATATTAAAGCATTTTCCTGCCATGCATTCCAATAAATATCTTTTTAGAAATTAATTTATAAAGAAATATTTTTTTGCATGGTGTTCATTTAAATTTTTTTATTATTATGTTTAATTTTTAAAAAAATATATAATCTAAATCAATTTTTTTAAATTTATTATTGTTTAAAAGCCAAACAGTTCATTTTTATTTGATTGGGTTTGTATTGAATAAAACTGAGAATTAGTTTTCGTTAAAATCAAAAAAGCAATTTACTACTCTCTTTCCATTCTTTAAAAAGCTAAAAAGAAAGAAGACATTTACAAATTTTTAAAGACTTAATATATTCTAAACAAATCTTCAACTACAAATCAAAACAAGTTGTTTGAATTAGATAATAGATGCAGTTCATCCATTTCTCCTCACTTTTTAAAAAGCCATTAAGAGAGAAAAAATACAATTTTTTAAAATCATCCAAATTTTCAAACAAATCTGTCAATCAAAAGAAACTGTTGGAAATTGGTAAGACATGCAATTTACACACCCCTCCCCCTCTTCACTTTTTAAAAAGCCAATAAGGAGAAAGAACTTTAAAAAATGTTTAAAGACAAAATCATATTCCAAATCAAATCTGTCCATTATAAATTAAAACAGGTCATTAATTAGGAATACTATAGATGCCATTCAATGCTCCTTCCCCCCTCTATTCATGTTTTAATTAAAAAAACAATAAGAAAGAATAAATTTATAAAAAAAATTAAAGATAGAATAATGTCCAAAAAGAAATATGTCATTTACAAATCGCAAGAAAAACTTTGAAATTCTAAAGCAATCAATTTTGTAAGCCATTATATAGAAATCCAAAGAAAACTTACAATTGACCTGTTTTAGAAATTGAAAAAACAAATATTAAAAGTTCAGCAAAAAAAAAAAAAAAAACTGACAATGAAAACTAATAGTAACAGGTTTTAGATTATACATTGAATTTGAGTTGTAAATAATATTACTATAATAAATCACCATTTTTCTAAAGAAATCTTCAAATAATTGGCTAGTCATCCCAGTATTAGTTCATGACATCAAAGTTAACAAAAGATAAAAATAAGAATGTTAGATAGCTGTATTTTCTCTTTAATTGAGTCTTTAAACACTGGGATATTATTTAGTATGTGTATGTGTTTACACTTATACTGCTTGCACATATTCCTTCTTAAGAACAGTTTTATGATCCTTACTTAAGACAAAAGTTGTTCCTTAGTATTTTAACAGATATTATTTATTTATAAAAAATTCTATGAATTAATTATCATAAAGAAAAAGTAACTGGATAGCTTAACATGCATTTGGTTTTATTTCATTTTATTATTCTATCTCTTACTAGTGTACCATTTTGAACTAACTACTTCAATGTGAGTAAAAATTCTTATATATTTTGTTATTTTAATTTTGAAGATATACTTTGTATATTTTATACTTATCAACAACAAATCAAATTTCCAGCTTAATTATTGCCAAACATGTTTACATCACACATTTTGCATAGTTTAACTTGTTTCCAACTCAAACAAATACTTTATATCACATATAATTATTTAACTTTTAAGTAACAATCCAATCTACTAATGTACTGATTCAGTGAAATCTTATTAGTATCTGACGAATTAATGGCAACTTTCAAATTAACCACTTCTATGCATTCTCAGCAAGAAAAGATTGTGTCATGAATTAAAAAAGTAACTCTATCTTTGATGAATCTTCACACTCAAGATCATTTTTTATATTAATGATGGTGAAAAAATCTATATATTGATTATATCTTTTTATACACCTCAACAATAAATTTTGTGCAATATGTTGAAATTATTGTCAAATAAAAAAAATCAAATCACTTTTTCAAACATTTCAATATATTGACAAACAAGTATAATATACAGATTTAAAGCAAAATCCATCCTTGTTATTGATTCTATTCTACATTCATAATATGGATTATGAACTATATGCTCTTACTCTTTTTTCATTCACTGTAACCAGTGCAAAATATACTTCTTTAAATTCTAACAATCTACATTAGTGTAAAGCTTAGGTAAATTAAGTTCACATTGAATCTTAAGTCATGTTGCAAAAATTTTAGTCAACACATTTTAATTTTATCTAAATTATCTTCTGTTCATCATTTCATAAAGGTCATATGATCACTATTTCTTATGCTTGCTCTTAACTGTTATTAAAACAGGCAAAACTCTCTATACATATTGCCACTCAGTGCAAGCCAGAGTAATCAATGGATGCCAGAAGGCTTGTGCATAAAATATCATCTAGTGCCTACTCATTAAATATACCCAGACTAGTTTCTGGCTTGTGGCCTTCATCAGTGAAGAGCCTTGGATCTGAGAGCACTGCAGATAGATCTTAGGATCTAATGCAACCCACCAGCAGCCACCTTTTATCTCTACTTAACTACAAAACCATGAGACTTAAATTGAAAACACTAATATTTTTAATCCAAGCTCACCAGCTTATATAGTCATATAGATCTGAACTCAGTTCAATACCCTACATTTTGGTGTCTTTGGTTCTTTAATAACCATAGCCACCACTATCCTATTAGGCAGAATTAATAGGATAGTGGTGTCTATAGTTATTAAATAACCAAAGACACCAAAATGTATGGGTACTCCACTGAGTTCAGACCTATATGACTATATAAGCTGATGAGTTTGTATTTTAATTATCATAGTTTTGTAGTTAAGTAGAGATAAAAGATGGTTGCTGGAGGGTTGCATTAGATCCTAAGATCTAGCTGCAGTGCTCTCAGTTACAAGACTCCTCACTGACAAAGGCCAGAAGCTAGA